>JASEVX010000004.1:77837593-77920505 GCA_031761405.1 Serripes groenlandicus | reverse complement strand
GTGTTTAGTACCGAACGGGAAAGTGTTTCAAACTTTATATACCGGTTCTAATTTTCGTCAACCAAGTCTTACGCCATGTTGCCAGATTGAAGTGTACTAGTTTGCGGATAAGTTACCTTATATTACCACTCGAGTTAACTCAGGTCAATGTATGTTGAGTATCGGGGGATGGACTAGGGGTGTGGTGTGTGTGTGTGTGTGTGGGGGGGGGGGGGGGGGGGGGGGGGGGGGGGGGGGTTACCCGATATTACCTAGCTATTGGTGCAGGGTGACATCTGATTAACTCGAGTAGGCTGTCTCTTGTTGAAACGAATACCACTCGAGTTAACTCGGGTTAATGTGTGTTGACAAGGGGGTTAAAATGTAGTCTGGAGTTACTTCCCCTTATTACTATCATAGGAAGTCGGGAACCAGACTAGTTAAAATGCCGAATAGGATATATGTAATGCTAGGGACAGGTCACTCCATACTGTGTTATACGTAAACAAACAACAAGAAATCCTTTAGTCTGGGGCAGTTGAAATGTCTACATCGAATCATTCTTGATTTTATACTGGATTTACCTTTTAGTAGCCACAGTTCTTTCTGTACAAAATAATGTTGTTAAGTTGAACACAATTTCTGTGCTAGAAGACAACTGACAACTCTTAACGAGTTCGATGCAAGTGTTGGTATAAGACAATACAACAGTTGTTCAGATATGGAGGGGTATACAGCTCTTTCCCGCACATTATCTCTCTTATAATCCAACCAAACCCAATGAGGACCCGCAAAATAAGAATTAACCCTTTCCCTCATATAGACGCTTTTCTGACGCCTCTGCAGCAGACGGCTTTTTGAAAACATAGTGACAAAAGAAGAAATTGCTTAAAAGAAGCAATTTATCCTTTTGCCACAATGTTTTCTACTTTTAGTCATAGGTTATCCATTCAATTATTTTCTATTTTTTGACAAAATATGTTCAAAGTCGTCTGCTGCAGAATTGTCGTATGTGGGAAAGGGTTAGGTAACAAAAATGCTTCTTTTAGAACATACTAAAGGCCCTTTATTTATCCGATTAAAAATGCAGTGTCAGATAGAAGCTCCCTGGATGTTTCTGGATTTGTACTGGTCGCGAATGCAACACCCTTAGTTTGGTTGCCAATAAGCCCATTGTGCATTGAATACTAAGCATGTGTACGACAACAGTTGTTAGATCTGTATCGAACCTAGAAGTTAAAACGAGCTCGTCGATGACCAAATGTATAAGTTGGCTTTTGTGAACAGCATCCGCACAGTCAGATGAAGATTTAAAGATATGATTGATTGATTGGGGTTTAACGCCGTTGTTAACAATTTCTCCAGTCATATCACGGCGGCCAGTTCACCTACTCATGTGTTTCCTGGTTTTCTCACACCAGTACTCCATACAACAATCTTCCCAAGCAACTGGCTGCTTTTTCCACATAGACTGAGCCCATTGGTGGAAGACGAATGGCGCAATGTCGCAATGAATTTTGTCAAACGTCGGAAAGAAAGTTGGCCGAGTCGGGATTCGAACTCACAACCCCTGGATTGACAGCCCGCGTCGTTACCGACTGAGCTACCGGGACCTGGATCATCCTAAGTGCCGCGCAGGCTAACCCGGACAGACACTTTTCGCCTCTAGTGTATTTCCTGTTTCGGGAATCATTACTCTATAACTAGATCATCCTGAGACGGAATGTGTCGGCTCGGATTAGCCTGCGCGGACTTCGCAGGTTGATCTTGGTGCGATACATTACGCAGAGGCCATAATGTTGGTTTTCTCGTGGAGTGTCTCATATATGTTCACATCTAATTTGCATGTAGCTTGTTAGAAGCTTCTGTCAACGTGTGTAGGTTCTGATAAGATGAAGCAGATGTATTTGCGGATCTGAATGAACTACACTGTTCAGAAATGTAAATGTGGAAAAGCAGCCAGTTGCTTGGAAAGATTGTTGTGTGGAGTACTGGTGTGAGAAAACCAGGAAATGCATGAGTAGTTGAACTGGCCGCCGTGATATAACTGAGAAATTGTTAAAAACGGCGTTAAACCCCAAACAATCAATCAATCAGAAATGTAAATTTGTACTTTTTCGAAATGGAATGGCTCAAATATAATATTTCGCCGCGGCTGGTGAAAATGGACTTGTTGTGTCATATTTGTTTTGTACGGCACGAAGCACATTGGTATTAAATATAGCTTAAACAGACCCTTTACCCTTTCCCACATATAGACACATTTTGACGTATAAGCATCAAGCTGTTTATAAAAAACATCCTGGCTAAAGGAAGAATTTCCATGACACTTTTAAATTTTAACTTTATAAATTAATTATACTTAATTCATAGAGAGTTTCATTATTTTTGCCAATATGATTTCAAAGTCGTTGCAAATTTATTGTATGTGGGAAAAGGGTTTATCGCCTCATGATGCTTGTATCGATTAAAACCAATCATGTTTAGCAAGTATCATAAAACCACTTAAACAGTCATATCTAAATTAATTTATTTAAAAAATAGAAACACGATAAAGTCTTCTTTTGTGTTTATTCATGACATACAAGTCCTACTGCCCTTGGTCTGAAAGCTTATTGGTACCTTGCTCGAATTTCTACAAGTAGTATTTGCTCATTTTCCCTGGACCAGGCATAAAGTGATGCCCATACTTTCCCCCGAAATCACTCTGGCCAGTCAGTCAGTTAGCGCGGGATTTCAGACGAGATGTCCTGGGTTCGAATCCGATCTTTTAAATCGTGATGGAATACACTTCGATGAGGCATACTTCCATAGTCTAGTTCATGTACTTGTTTATGCATTTTTCTATATAAAAGTTTCGAAAAAAAGAATACAATCAATTGTTTAATTATCTCTTTTAAATGTATATTTTCTATTCTTGTTATTTTCTTTTCAAAATTTAAAAAAGAAATATGTATATGTGTGTGAAATGTTTATCAAACTTTATTTCCATTTTCGAGATTTTCAATTGAATCCTCTTCTGCTACTATACAAGGAAAATGAATGGTATTCTATATAAAGATGCAGGTCGCATGCGTTTCGTTTTGGTAAGCGCTTGAATATCTTAACTAGTATAGATTATTGTGCTATATATAAATTGACATATACTTACTTATTTGCACATTTAAGGTAAAGATTTTTATACTTAATTTCGGTTAAAAGAATCTACAACTATATCTCTATGTCATGCATTAGCTAGAACAATATGAACTAGCTATTTCCAGTGTCGCTCTCCACTACTTTTCATATGTGGTCATTTCGTTAAATATCTACCATTACCAAGAAAGCAGATGTAAATGACAAAAACTGTAGATGGACATATGTATAAGTAAGTAAGTAAGTAAGTAAATATTTTATTAAAGTGACATGTGTATAACATACAATAAAAGATTTAACAAAGTTCGTTGAAAAAACACCCGGCCCCATGGGCATATATGTCACTATATATAAAGGTAATGTCTGTGTACATATATTCATTCATTCATATCAATGTGTGGTACAAGCAGTCTATATACATATATACATATATACATATATACATATATACATATCTATAATTATTTCGACGGTTTCGTGCGAGCATGGCGAACCTGCATCTTGTACAAGATGCAGTTATTGCACCCTCGAACAGAGCCATCTATAATTCTGATGATTTCGTCTTATTTTGAGGATTTTATTTGAACGGTAATCCGTAACTGTACCGACATAAGTCAAGATACAATTACTGGTCATCAGTGCTACAGGCGCTCAATTATTTTATGTATTTACAAAAGCAAGTCGGCGTAATTGGTATAACCTAATCTTATGAGTAAAGTCATATAATATATCTATAGGTACTACCTATTTACGAAAAAACCGCAAGATAATTATAAACAAAAATTAAAGAGCATACTTTGGCCATAAAAAGGGATTTATGAGTAATTGACTAGACAATAATAATGTTAATGTCATGTTTCTTGCATTATCAAAACATATTTGGAATTCGTATTGCTGTCGTCTATTATTACGAACAGAAAATAATAAAGTAAAGACTTTCAGAAAATCAAGGAATACATTTATAATGAACGAGGTTAAAACATGAGGGCCAAGATGATCCTAAATCGATCACCTGCACTGTGGTAAAGAAGCAAATAGATCAGCCCTTTTCTGATGCCACTTGGCGACTGCCTTTTTCAACCAGTCAATATGACTGGAACAAATGATGTAAATGGTCACATTTTTGCTAAACCATTTCCCTATTAGAGATGGTTTCTGAGGCCTTTGCAACAGACGATTTAGGAAAAGATTGTCGCCAAAAGAACAATTGCTCCTTATGAGAAAGTTATGCTTTTGCCACAATGTTTGATAAATAATTATACTTTGAATGAGTGAGTCAATAGCTCATGCATAGGAATTTTGGGTCTTTCATGTTGATACCACATTTTTTGCGGGAAACGACATCGCTCCATTGACGTTACGCCAAGATGAAGTGTTACGGAAATGACGTCACGTCTTTCTTTGGCTACGATACAGTCAAAATTTAAGTTCGGGCGTAGAAGGTTAACGCTGTCGATTTTTTGACAAACGGGAAAACATATTTCTTACAGAGTTCCATTTATTTTTAACTTTTCGTACAAATGTTAATTCCAACATAACACAGCACTTAAATGATCTTAAATATCGATTTAAAAAAAAAAAAGGATTAAAAAGACGACAATAATGTTCAATCCGTGTTTTTCGTCTCATTTTTCACATACTCAAAACTCGATTTTAAAAAAAATGATTAAAAAGACGACAATAATTTTCAATCCGTGTTTTTCTGCTCATTTTATACATATCCAAAATACCGATTAAAAAAAAATGATTAAAAAGCCGACAATAATTTTCAATCTGTGTTTTACGTCTGCTTTTTATACATATCCAAAATGGCGGCTCCCTTGGATTTTTCCAGTTTAATTTCAGAAAGCTTCATGGGTTATTGAAAAAAAAAAAAAAAAAAAAAATCTCACACCTGTTAACTATAAGCGAAAGAAACCATTTATCATGTTATGTGTTTTTTTCGTAATATCAAATTTAAAAATCATAAATGAACGGATCATGTTTATACAGGTATTTGTATCATTCACTACCTATCGCGTATGTTTTGAAATAAGTTTTAATGTTGCAACCGCTAATCACGCCCCTTCGTTGAAAGGAGACGTAGCACGGATGCAAAATAAAACCCGTGTAATAGTGTGATTATTATATCATGTATGTTTGAAAAGCCTTTACCGAAACGAAAAGTAAAGGTCAGATTCACATACAGCCTTCAAATAGAACTTGCAGGCGACATACTCATAATATAACCATGAAGATAGTAATTCAACAGCGAGCAAATTAATCAATCAATAAATCATCCCGCCACTCAACCTAACAACCAGTACGTCCATTCTCCGAATGTGTAAATAAATGAATGACCGAATGAACGAACGATTGAATGAGTGAACAAACAAGTGAATGAATGCTTGAACAATTGGATGAATCAACTAACCAGTTAACCAACTAATTATTTAATATATCAGCTAACTATTCGCGATCAAATATAAACTAATTAATCAATCATATATTTCATCGGTGATTATATATCAAACTCCTCCTATGGCTAAACGGTTTTGTAACATATTTACATAACTTTTGCACAAGGTGTTTCCTTAAAAAGCGATAGGGAAAGAAAGTCGGCTTTTTCAAATATTTCACCGAATATATTTCTGCGTATTTCATTGTAGCAATCACAAACTACGACAAAGTGTGTTTCTGTTTCAGTCTCCGTCTTATTGCAGAATAAACATGTTCGTGTTAATCTGTTCCCCAACATAACGGCCGATCTCAATCCTTAGAGGTAAACTGCCACATCTTAGCTAAGCCAAATATGAGCCTTCGCTTTTTAATAAATTCAGCTTGATATATGTTTCAAGTTGGAAATTCTTTTTAAACAGATTATAAGTTCGCAGTTTTGGTGATTGTTGTACATTGGAAGTCCATTGATTGATGAAATAATGTTGTATACGTTGTTCTGCTATCTCCAATCTAATAAACAGTCTGTTGTTAAAATAGTCCTGTAAATTTAGTTTTTTCAGTATGTTTTTTAAGTCAAAGCACCACTTGTTCTCGCATATACTATAATCATGTTGAAAAACCTGTTTGATTAATCTGTTTTCATCAATCAATATAAGTCTGTTCCAAAATCGGATAATTGTTAACCACTGTCTAAACATGCTCGGTAGCCATCCCGTGTCACCAGTTAATGCGACCACTGAAGCAAATCTATGGACACCTAGATAATATCTCATACATCGATTCTGGATATTGTCTATGTGTGTGTTTGTATGATTGTAAGTGAAAGATGGACATTTTGTCTAATCTTGAATCTTGTTTTTCTCCCAATACGTATTTATAAGTGAACTGTCATCGTAATGTTATGTTACTGAACTTTTGTTAAAGCCGGGTTAACCCTTTCCCTCATACGACAATTCTGCAGCAGACGACTTTGAACATATTTTGTCAAAAAATAGAAAATCTCTATAATTGAATGGATAACCTATGACAAAAAGTGGAAAACATTGTGGCAAAAGGAGAAATTGCTCGTTTTGAGCAATTTCTTCTTTTGTCACTATGTTTTCAAAAAGCCGTCTGCCGCAGAGGCGTCAGAAAGCGCCTATATGAGGGAAAGAGTTAAACACTGATAATGGATAGATACTAAACTGAACTCACCTGTAACGCGCTGTAACACAATCAATGCTATAATAAAACGTGCACGAATCTCTTTAAGCATGTTTGCCATCTTAAAATATACAATTACATTGAATTCAAAACGTTTCAACATAATCCGTAATAGTTTAAAAGTAAGCCTTTAACATCAAAATATCCACCAGCGTTTATATGTTTTTTTGAATAAATTCCCTTTGTTAAACATTCCAAACGTTCAGCGGCGCACTGCGAGTAACAACCTTAACGTAGCACGTGTAGATACGATCCATATTATCGATAATCTGCAAAAACCAACATTAACGCAATTATTGCAAGTGTAGATATGATTGGTGTTCTTCGACAACCAACCTTAACCCTTTACCAAATACAGCAAATATGCAGCAGATGACTTTATGAAAACAATCATGCAAAAACATGGAAAATCCTTTTAAATAAATATATAATTACTGAACAAAAATGAAAACATAGTGGCAAAAGATAAAATTTGTCGTTTCTAGCAAATTTCTCCTTTTGTCACAATGTTTTCAAAAGTCGTCTGCTGCAGATGCGGCAAAATGCGTCTACAAGTAGGTTAGGGTTATCGTTATTTTAACGTTATTTTTCAAAAATGACTTGTGCCTGTTCATGCAGGTTTCGTGTCCACATTGATACCACTTTAAGTTTTCATTGTTTTAATTAGTGAACAGAGCAGAGCCAGATTAGACTGCAAGGTTGCGCAGGGGCGATCGTATATACACTGAGTGTAGATTTTTGGTTGTTTGTCGCAGAGCACCGGTAAAAAGTGTGTCTATAGCAGAAAAGCGTAACTCTATTGTCTAAATGTTGATAATATCTATAGTGATTTAAAGAGCATTGGAATTTATCTTTTCAAAGTTAAATAATTAATATCGGCACGCACGGTTGGTTGCAATTGTTAATTTACCTTTTCCCCATTAGCAGAAGCACTTTAACGGGTTTGCAGTCCTCTTTTGATAATGTTGTTGCATAAGAAAAAAATTGCTCATAATTAGCACATTTCTTCATTAGCTACACTATTTTCATTTCTAAACAATAACTATACTTTCATTTATTGTGATATTCAAATGTTTTATCTGGATGTTTTCAAAGTCGATCTCCTGCATATTTTAAAGTGGGACAGGTATAATAGCAGGGATTGTTATACATATGATACAGACACGGTCAACCGTCATGTACAAATGTATTTTCTCGTTTTTGTTGTGTGATCGAATTGTGATTTACGCAGCTTCCGACTCTTCTTCAGTTATACTACGTCGAGCTATAAGTATTTTGATATTTTTCTTTCAGATTCAGAACCACATTCTAAAACAATTTTAGAAATGGAAATTGGATAGAAAAAAATATGAGAATTATAACAATGATAACCTCTACTGACGATTAACTCTTTCAGCGCCGAATTGTTTAAAGTAGACTCGTCCATGTTCAAATTTCTCATGTAATAAATGTGTAGGACTATTTTGATAACTAAAAGGCAAACAATGCTGATTTCAGGTGAGACAGCTCGCTTGCCAGGCACCGGACAGACAGGCTTACGGTACCATTACGTTAACTAGCTGGCGGCTTCCCAACCAACCATATCAGCACGGACCCCACTGTCGCCACTGGGATTTGAACCTTCGACCTCTCGCACCCGAAACGATGCCTTTACCACTAGGCTACCGGGATCGGTATATATACATTTACTGTTAATAAATGAACACCGCGTATGGATATTACCGAGCCCAAATTGTGGGGGTGTTGTACGTACGTTAAGATCATTAATTGATTGATTGATTGATATTTTAGGACGCTTTCAACAAAGTTTCAGTAACATCACGGCGCTTCCTAGGGTAAGTTACCAGTTACTACTGGTCCGTTTGATGCTGGTACCAGCCAGTCAGTCGTAATGCAAACCCCGTCATCCTGAGCACCAAGGGGGGGGGGGGGGGGGGGGGGCAACCATTACTATACTTTTAAAAGACCCGTTAACCCTTTCCCTCATACGACAATTCTGCAGCAGACGACTTTGAACATCTTTTGTCAAAAACTGGAAAATCTCTGTAGTTGAATGGATAACCTGTGACAAAAACTGGAAAACATTGTGGCAAAAGGAGAAATTGCACGTTTTGTGCAATTTCTCCTTTTGTCACTATGTTTTCAAAAAGCAATCTGCTGCAGAGGCGTCAGAAAGCGTCTATATGAGGGAAAGGGTTAAGATGATCAATTACCATAAGATTCGCGCATTATTGTCAAAATGCACCGTACTCTCCAAAAACCGTCCTACGAGAAAACCAACATTGTGGACTCTGCGTAAAGTATAAACCGGATCAGCCTGAGCATGCCGCGCAGGCTTATCCGGGTTAACACTTTTTTGCTTCGATATATTACGCAGAGTCCATAGTGTTTGTTTTTCTCGTGGAACGGCTCTAATATTCATTGACTAAGTACTCACTGTCCAGAAATTCGATAAGATTACATTGTTGTACACGCTGATCTCTGAATATACATCTATGGCTTATTATATATATGTATTTGTATACTTCTATACATTTACAAAAGTAAATAGCATAAGCTCTATTTTACAAATTTTACAATAAATAAAACGTATAATACTTCTAAAGTACAATGAAATAATAGCATAGGATATACTGAACAAGGGAATGATGGTATTTGTTTCATTAATGTTCGCTTTGAAAGAGTTCGTTAATGTTCCTATCTGATATGGCTTATATTTTATAACGTAGCGATACTTATATATTAAATTAAGAATTCAAAGCTTTTTAAACTACTTCCTGCATATAACTAAACTGCAGCAGACGACTTTGTAAACCTCTTGGTAAAATATAAAAAATCTCTATAAATAAAACTATATTTATAAAAATGTGATGAAAACATTGTTGTAAAAAGAGGAATTGCACATGATGAACAATTTCTTATTTTGCCATTATGTTTCCAAAAGTCGTCTGCTGCAGAGGCGTCAGAAAGCGTCTATTTGTGGGAAAGGTTGAACTAACTCTGTCGCAATCCTTCAATATATCTTAAGCTTTCCCGTTTTAGTTCATGACACATGTGGAAACTTGAGTTTCCATATACGCTTATTAAAAATCATGTTTTTATGATAGAACACTACCAAAACGGATCTTTTCCATGACTTACATTGTCTGTCTTTTGACGATAGGTGTCGCTATCACACCACCTTGCTGATTTACAAGACCGTTCACAATTTGGCACCAATATACATGAATGACATTTTCGGAAAATAAATATCACACTCTACGCTCACAATCCAATAACAATTTAGCATTGACCTACAAACCTAGAACAAATTACATGTTAAATTCATTTAGATATTTTGGTTTTAAAGTCTGGAATAGCATTCCATCACATATAAAGCACTCAACGTCTATTGATTGTATGATTCAAATGATAAGAAATACCTTCTGGAAAAGGTTCCACTAACACTAACTTGATTACTTGCCGATATTATGTTAAGAATTGTGTTTGGAGTAGTTGGGGTGTCTGTCTTCACATGATTGAAAATTAATTATATTTGTACTTCATGCCATAATTTTTCATTGAAATTTGCATGTTGTTAAATGTAATGCTTGTGTGTGTTATATTATTGAAGGCCATATGAAATTATTATTATTATCCAAAGCTGGGATGAGAATGCAGGTTTTCTCTCTCGAAGCGTCATCATCATAATGATCTATGTTTTCTTTTGCCACACTGTTTTTAACTATATCTCATTATTCAACTCATAAATTGAGTTGAATTAATGGGGATTTTTTCAATACCTTTCTGAAGTCGACAGTTGCGGATCTTTTGTATATGGGAAAGGGTTAACAGTACATCTTTAAACCTTTCCCTCATACGGCAATTCTGAAGCAGACGACTTTGAACATATTTTGTCAAAAAATAGAAAATCTCTATAATCAAATGGATAACCTATGACTAAAATTGGAAAACATTGAGGCAAAAGGAGAAATTGCTCTTTTTGAGCAATTTCTTCTTTTGTCACTATGTGCATGTGTGTTCAAAACGCCGTCTGCCGCAGAAGCGCCAGAAAGCGTCTATATGAGGGAAAGGGTTAATTAAGCGATTCGAGAGTAAGAAATCACTCAGAGAACGAGATTGAACATAAAAATTCTCGAAAATAATATGAGATGCAGCTCGAAACGAGCGTTTTCTCCTTTTCCCATGAAATGTTCAAATCGGAATAATATTAAAATTGATTATATAATACATGATATCTGTAATCTCATATGATATCAATCAAACTGCCTATCAATAGGCCTATCAATAGTCGTATCGTTCACGCTAAATTATGCATACTAAAAGCAATACAGGATAGGGTCTCGCGGAGACTTTGAAAAGCCTTTTCATCAAATATACACGAATACAGCATCAACGGATACAGACGACTGGCGTTGACGTCACTTATAAACTGTTTTTATATTATCACCAGACGAGACCAAGTAGCTCAGCTGATAAAGGCCCCGGTTTTTAATCCAAGGGTTGAGAGTTCGAACCCCAGCTCGGCCAACATTCTTTCAGACGTTTGATTAAATGTCACTTTGACACGCGTCTTTCGTCTTCCACAACTGGGCTAACAGTCTATGTGGAAAAGCAGTCAGTTGCCTAGGGTGAATGTTGTGTTGAACTGGTTTGAGAAAGACAGGAAACAAATGAGTAGATGAACTGGCCGCCGTGATATGAATGAAAGTGGTTGAAAACGGCGTTAATCTCAATCAATCATTCGAATATGACTTGCTTGTATATATAGAACATGTTTACAAGTACATGAGAGACGTCCCGCAAGAAAACCAACACCCTAAGCATGCCGCGCAGGCTAACCCGGACAGACAATGTTCGCCTCCTGTGAACTTTCTGTTTCAGGAATCATTACTCTATACCCCTGAGACGGAATGTGTTGGCCTGGATAAGCATGCGCGGAATGCGCAGGCTAACCTGGATCGAGTCCATAATGCTGGTTTTCTCGCGGAACGGCTCATATGTACTTCTTACATGTATAAAAGCGATGGTCAATCGACCGTGATATAAGTGATAATTCACGTACAAATAAAATCATACAATTATCAAAGTGATTATATTCATTATTAATGAAGGACGAATTATATCAACACTATCCCACATTCGACGAATCTTCAATAGTAGACTATGAAAACATACAAAAAAAAAGAAATATGGAAAAACTTTTAAAATGAAACTAGTTTTATTAAATTTTGACAAATGGAGCAATTTTTCATCGTCTTCTGCGAAGGCGGAAGGAATCGTCTGTATGTGGGAAAGGGTTAAGTTTGTTCGATTGTTTGGTTTTGTACGCCGCTTTGAACATGTTTTGAGTTATATCAGGCCGTCTCCTGGACAAGTTACCAGTATTAGTGGTCAATTTATCTTGACACAAGCCAGTCAGTCGTACTGCTAACCCCGCAACCCTGAGCACCAAAGCAAGAAACCATAACTACCATTTTAAAGTATTTGGTTTAACCCGACCGGGGATCGAACCAACGATCTCCTGTACCCGAGGAGGACGCTCTACCACTACACCACCAAGGCGGTATAGTTTGTTTCAGAATCAAAGTATGGATTTTTCCTTAAACTTATAATGACAGTCCTGTGGAAGACAGTGGTGCAGTTGTGGAGCGTCGGCCACTCGTACCAAAAGTCCCGGTTTCGAATCCCGGGAGTATCGGGTTCTGCCTCTAGGATATTTCAACACAAACGGCGCGAGAAGCAGACATCGAGCGTGATAAATATAAGCTGAAAGCTTGCTTTGAAATTCGTTGAAAATAAATAGGTTGAATCTAAAGTAAGGTTGACATTTCACGCCTGAGTGACTCCCATAGTTTGATAATGCAAGTAAATGTAACGTTTAATTAGTCTAAACCATGTGATAGAGTGGTTTTGTTAGTGAATAATTAGTAAATTAATGATAAGGTCACAATACACCAAATCAATTCCTTTCTTTGTTTCCATGTACAGGTCACAATACACCAAATCAATTCCTTCTTTGTTTCCATGTAAAGGTCACAATACACCAAATCAATTCCTTCTTTGTTTCCATGTTAATCAATTGTCACGCTTTCTAAGCGTTTCTGATGTCTAAAACTATATATCCTTGAAAAGAGTTACCGCTAAGCGTTAAAACAATCCAAAGGAAATTGGGGGAGGCGGGGGCGGGGGTCATGCATTATGCAAGAAAGAATTCAACAGCCGGAAATGGTTACCGTCATTTTGGACCAGATCAGCATGACGGCGGAAGTATTTGGCGTACTTTGACAATTACAAAATATTGAATCAACATTGATCGCTCTAGTGTTACCGTGTCCTCATTATAAAGATACAGGGGCGAACACTAGTAGTGCCACACTTGAACCTTTGTAAAAACTACTTCGAGTAAGCATTACATAAATAAAAACATTTTAAATCAAATTTGCAGGAGACGACTTTATTAACATCTTGACAAATTGTGGAATTAGCATAAATGACAGTAAAGTTATTGGATAGAGTTGAAAATAAGTGACAAAAGGATCAATATCTTATTTTGGCAAACCTTTATCAAAGGTCATTTGTTGAAGATTTGTGAAAATGTGTCTGTACGTAGGACATGTTTAAAAAAATATTTACAGAAAGAAATGACATACACTGGATAAAGGGACGTCATTCATAATGAAACAGACTCATATCACTTCTGCTGATCTCCCTTTTGTTTTCGTTCCTCACTCGAAAGATTGCGCTCCTGTTGTATATTTGTTTTGCGTTGATATTCAATACAAACTCCTGTAAAAACACACGGTGTACCTGTCTTAATGTTGTTACAAAAATCTCAACTCTGTAACCAAAAAGAATAACGTATTTGCGAACAGCATACATCAAGGTCAAATTGTACAAGAGCACTGTTTGCAGCAGACGATTTTGAAACATTCGGGCAAATATGTATTAAACCTTTACAATTGAAAGCTTGATCATTGAATAAAGTTAAGAATATTGCTGCAAATGGCAACACAGCACATTATGAACAACTTCTTCTTTGGACACACCGTTTTCAAAAGTCGTCTGCTGTAGATTCGTCAGAAAGTATATCTATGTGGGAAATTTTAATAACCGTCTGATTGAACGTGCACATGATGATAATCAGCATGAACTCGCAGACTGACCATTATTTTACCCTTCACTATTTTTCTATGGATGGTTTTCCTTGAATAAACATTCCCCTGTCTGATGAAATGGTTGATTGATTCATTTGGGTTAAACGCCGTTTTTACCAATTTTTCAGTCATATCACGTCGGCCATTTCGAGATATTTTCTGGCTTTCTCTCACCAGTTCAGCAGAAAACAGAATTTCCAATGAACGGGCTGCTTTTCTACATACACTGTTAGCCTCTTGGTAGAAGACGAATGGCATACACTGTTAGCCCCTTGGTAGAAGACGAATGACATACACTGTTAGCCCCTTGGTAAGAAGACGAATGACAAACACTGTTAGCCCCTTGGTAGAAGACGAATGACATACACTGTTAGCCCCTTGGTAGAAGACGAATAACATACACTGTTAGCCCCTTGGTAGAAGACGAATAACATACACTGTTAGTCTCTTGGTAGAAGACGAATGACGCTTGCCGCGTTGACTTTTGTCAAACGTCATAAAAGAAGGTTAGCGGGGCTGCGGTTATAAGTCACAGCCCCTGGATTGACAGCCCATCTCGGTACCGACTGAGCTTTCCGGGCTCGGCTGTTGTGATTCATACATGAATATCACTGTGTTAGCAACAGTATGTACCCATAAACAACATAAATACGAATGCCTTACCATTTTCCCATAATTTAACGTAACATTGGTGTACATCTCCTGAAGATACACTTCTAGCTTTCTTTGTCAGAAGATGCATTTAGGTTAGTTGAGTCTTCACTTTACGAAATGTAATAACATCTCAAATAGCCAAACTTGGCCCATGTACATTGCAATGTACAGTATTTCTGACACATAGTTGAACTTCTATCTCTAGATTAGCCGTGTCAAACTTAAAGATTCCTTTCGCATAAACAAACAGTGAATACTCAGATGAGCAGTCTTATCAGAACGTTCACAATCAGACTAAATTCAGAAGGTTCATGGATGACACATCTGACGAAAGAAAGAAGTGTGTCCCTCTCTACCTCTTTACTTGGTGCCAAAATATGATGGCCACAATATTGCTTTTCGATTTGAGCGGGTCATTCAAGTAATAAAAATAATCGTCTTGAAGAATCTGAAACAACAGCCCCTTGATATGCATAATCTTTAAAAGGTCTCTTGACGCTTGGCGCCGAGCCCCGGTAGCTCAGTCGGTAGCGACGCGGGCTGTCAATCCAGGGGTTGGCTCGGCCAACTTTCTTTCCGACGATTGACAAAAGTCAATGCGACATGCGTCATTCCTCTTCCACCAATGGGCTAAGTCTATGTGGAAAAGCAGCCAGTTGCTTGGGAAGATTGTTGTGTAGAGTACTGGTGTGAGAAAACCAGGAAATGCATGAGTAGGTGAACTGGCCGCCGTGATATAACTGGGAAATTGTTAAAACGGCGTTAAACCCCAATCAATCAATCAATCTTTACCCTAGGCATTTATATAGTTTATTAAATTGATATAAACGATTAAAATTCTGATTGATCAGGGCGCGGTTAAAACGCTTGCCAATTTACGGATTAACATTGAAGTTAATTTTATACTAAAACTCAGTTTTGTTACTTTCCTAAAATCAGTTTGCTGCCATTAAACGTTGTGTTACCCTTTTCCACTAACAACAAGCTCGCAGCAGACGACATGTAATCATTTTAGCAAATACAAGGACTATCTGTATAACTTATACACCAATTATCTAATAGAGTAAACACATTGTGGAATACAATAGTAATTGCTCATTATGATCAAGTTCTCCTTAACCCTTTCCCTCATACGACAATTCTGCAGCAGACGACTTTGAACGTATTTTGTCGAAACATAGAAAATCTCCATAATTGAATGGATAACCTATGACAAAAAGTGGAAAACATGGTGGCAAAAGGAGAAATTGCACGTTTTGTGCAATTTCTTCTTTTGTCACTATGTTTTCAAAAAGCCGTCTGCTGCAGAGGCGTCAGAAAGCGTCTATATGAGGGAAAGGGTAAAGCCGCAGTGTTTTCGTAAGTCGCCTGCTGCATCTGCGTCAACAGGCGACTACATGTAAAAGAGGGTTAATGATAACAAAGACATTTTACGAACATGCGATACAATACAATCCAATAAATGTTCTTTATTTTTTGACAGACTTGTTTATCGTACAGTTCAACGATAAGCTAACATAAACAGCAAATGGAACTTTTACAAAATGAAGTATTTTTGCACTGTTCAATACTTTCAGTGTGGACTCAACATAGTGCGTGATCTTTGTTAAATAGAACCTGAAGAAGGCCTATGGCCGACAGCGGCATAGCTTTGCAATAATCAATGTGTAGGCCGTCTCGTGAGAAAATCAACATTGTGGACTCTGCGTAAAGTATCGACCCGGATCAGCCTAAGCATGCCACACAGGCCTACCCGGATATACACTTTTCGCCTGATGTGGATTTTTTGTTTGAGGAATCACTACTCTGTTTATCCCACCTTAAACGGAATGTGTCGGCCGGATCAGTCTGCGCGGACAGCGCATGCTGATCTGGTCGATACATTACGCAGATGCCTATCGCCGCAGCTGCATGTTGGGGCATTTTGAGAAAAAATGAGTAGGCACGTGCCTACAGTGCCTAAAGGGAGCTACGCCCCTGTTTATTCCCTACGGAATATAACATATTTAAAACATTTTTTATAAATATCTTCTAAAATATTCAAAGCAGTCTATTTCTACATGATCATAAAAGAATATCATTTACAGCCAATTTGGATACGGAAATCATTAAATGAGCCGTCCCGCGAGAAAACCAACATTGTGGACTCAGCGTAAAGTATCGACCCGGATCAGCCTAAGCATGCCACACAGGCTTACCCGGATATACACGTTTCCCCTCATTTGGATATTCTGTTTCAGGAATCATACCTCTATTCTCATGAGACGGAAAGTGTCGGCCCGGATCAGTCTGCGCGGACTGCACAGGCTGATCTGGTCAATATAATACGCATAAGTCATAATGTTGGGTTTTCTCGCGGGACGGCTCAAATCAGCAATTAACCGTCAGCCTTATTATAAAATACTAGAGAAATTCAAATGATCTACCAGAAAAATGTGAATACACATGTCGAAAATAAGAACAACGCTGTATGTATACACATTATGCTTTATGCTATGTAAAATCGTGTAATGCCGACTGGCCGAAACAATTTGCAGCACAAAAAATAAACTCCGAAGGCTGTCTGGCACATATTGTTCTGATTTATCAGGTAGATCTAATATTCTGGCTATAAAATCTTCAGCTCCGAACAAACAAGTTTCCTACACTTACTTATCTGTGTAATCGCTCTACCTCTTACGCGCACCAAGGTATTTTTGGCTCACGAATCCGCGTTGCATCCTCGTAGGTATCGTGTACGCATGCGCATAACAGCGAAACCTATAACTCTGTAGTTGTAATCTGTGAGATAGCGGGGTTCTTATAGGAAAGTGGATCTTAGAAAAAAATATTTATAAAAAAAAATGGTGAGTTTTATCAATATATACTACAAGACGGGTTATCACCTCGTTTTGTAAAGTTTAAGAATTTAAAGCACGATATAAATCTCTGACAGGTAATCGTCTTTGGTGATACCGTTCATCGCTGTCGTTGTTCCAACGTTCAATCACAGCGGGGAGGGAATTGTTTTAAAGTTTAAAAGCATCGAATCAGATCATTTCTTTACAGATAAATTCTCGATTATTTTTGAACAAGAGTTTGAGAATGTTGCCCAGTGATTGATAGGTATTTATGGGAGTGTGTTTGCTATTTATATCTTTGTAAATTCACTCACTCCCATCTTTAGTATTCGACTTGTGTCATGAATCGAAGAACTTCTATTTTGCAGGCGGACTTTAAAGTCACGGAAAAACAGTTAAATGGTGAGTAAGCTTTTATTTTACTTATTTATAAAATTGAATGTTTCTTTATCATGTCACTCTTTCCTCTGGTGTCTCTATAGCAAACATTTCTAAAGACATTTTGGGAAAGGAAATATTGTTAAAAATCGAGCAATTCTGTTTTATTTTGTTTTCTGTAATACTTTGTTTTCTGTAATATTTTCCCATTTAATCATACAATTAATAATTCTTCTGGTTATTTTTCGTTTGTTTAATTAACCCATTTACTGCTGGAACCAACTTTGTGAAACAATTTGGTATCTGCTCCGTCTGACCAAACTATATTCTGTTGACTGCTCATGAACACGGATGTGCTGGATCCCTTTCATCATATTTTCAATAAAAAAGTATCATACAAAATTCGGTACATTCTTTTATTAAACAAGATGTAACATCCATAAATTTCAAAAATGTTGTAATAAGAAAAGCAAGAGTTTTTGAAAATAGATCGTTTTCTTTTAAAACCATATATCGTACTACTTGTAATCATCGAGTAACGCGTTTCTTAGAAAAGTGTGTAAATGCCTTCAACATATCGAGGGCTTGGCGTGAAACGGTTGTAACTAAAATTGGTAATTGTTTACCAAGGTTAATCACTTCGCCATAAAGTCTTTATAATATAAGCGTTCAATCATTTTTCTTGGTAAACAATGGAAATTTAGGTGCCATTGCTCGTTCTGAGCAATGGCACCTAAATTTGCATTGTTTACAAAAGGGTCAAAATTGCCCCTAAACCAGGGTTTTCAAAAAAAGGTTTTTAGTTACAACTGTTTCACGCCAAGCCCTCCATATGCATACAGGTCGTTAATCATTTTTTGGGCCAATACGCGTGATTCATTACCCGAGTTTAATGCGTACATCATATGCGTTTCACCAAGCTGACTACTTATGTGTATTTTGTTTATGCTTATGCAGTTGTTCATAATTTAACCCTTTCCCCCACACATGGTCGCTTTCTGACGCCTATACTGCAGACGACTTTTGAAAACATTATGACAAAAGTGAACAACTGTATCCTATTGCCACAATGTTTTCACTCCTATCGAGTAACATTCTAACATTATCAGCGGTTTTTCATGTTTTTCCGTGGAGGCTTTTTAAAGTTGTCTACTGAATATTTGTTTTATATGGGAAAGGGTTAACGACTTCCTGGAACAAAACCACAGTTTTTGCTAACCAAGCAATCCCCTCATGATACGAATTTAGACTCTGTTATTTATTTGTAATCATTCGAAGAAAGGAAAGAACTGTCTGAATTAATTAATACATAACTTCAAACGGGCTCTGCTTCCAATCATTTGATAACGGTAGGCATATGTTTACCGTTATGGTTTATCTGTCTGTCTGAACATGTTAACTCATAATACAGTATATCGACACAGCAGACGACTCTGAAAACATGTACATAGGCAAACATATGGAACATCTCTATACATGTAAATATCGAGGGCTTGGCGTGAAACGGTTGTAACTAAAATTGTTTTACCAAGGTTAATTTCCTCGTCATAAATTCTTTATAAGCGTCATATCATTTTTCTTGGTAAACAATGGAAATGTAGGTGCCATTGCTCGTTCTGAGCAATGGCACATAAATTTGCATTGTTTACAAAAGGGTAAAAATTGCCCCTAAACCAGGATTTTCAAAATAGGATTTTAGTTACAATCGTTTCACGCCAAGCCCTCGACATATAGGCAAACATTGGAAAAGGTTAATTACCTCGCCATAAAGTCTTTATAAGCGTTATATCATTTTTCTTGGTAAACAATGGAAATTTAGGTGCCATTGCTCGTTCTGAGCAATGGCACATAAATTTGCATTGTTTACAAAAGGGTAAAAATTGCCCCTAAACCAGGGCTTTCAAAATAGGTTTTGAGTTACAACCGTTTCACGCCAAGCCCTCGATATCTTTATTGAATGCAGTTGAAAACAGTACGGCCAAGGGAGAAATTGCTCATTTGACTTATTTTTACTTTTGCCAACTGTTTTAAATGTCATTCCGCTGCAGATACGTCAAAATATGTTTTCATGTGGGAAAGGGTTGACTGCCCATCAAGAACTTGTTACATTTTGCTGATCGCTGGTAAAATATTCGGAAACAGGGTTTAGTAAGGTAACACAGTTAAGAAATATGCAAACGTTATAATTGATATATATGTTAACAGGCATATTACCTACACAATATATTGGCAGCGATGACGTTTTTTGTCTTCTTGCATCTGCAGTCTGGCATCGAACAAACCTACATTGGCGTGAAACTAGTGCGGCATATATTACCAGTATTTGTCAGAAGACACGCTCGGCTCTTTTATAACTATTTCTCTCATATAACAAATGTGCACAAAACGGGTTTTTAAAACATAATAAATGAAAGAAACAATTGTTGGTCAAAGTTGAAAACATTGAGGTCATAGGAGAAAATTCTAATACTGAGCAATTTGATCCTTTTGCTTCAATGTTTCCAAACGTTACTTGCTGCATATTCGTCAATAAGCGTTTGTATTTAGGAAAGGGTAAACATATTACATGTAGGCGTAGAGTGAATGTTCACTCGATTCATCTCTACATGATTGCAGATTCAACGCACCGAGTTACGTATCTGTATTACATATAACTTTATCACATACAGACACTTACTGTGACAGACCGCGTTTGAAAACATTATGACAAAAGGATTATTATCATTTTGTCCTATTGCCACAAAATTTTCAACTTTATCTAATCACTGTTCTTTCATTCATTAAGATTTTCTATACTTTTGACAAAAAGTTTGTTTGCAAAGTCGTCTGCTGCAGATTTGTTGTATGTTGGAAAGGGTTATCTTTCTCCTTATACCGTAGAATGCTGATGAACAGCGAGCCCTTCACATTCAGCGAATCTTTCGGAAATTTCTCAGAAAATTTACTACCAAACGATGTTAACCCTTTCCCTCATACGACAATTCTGCAGGAGACGACTTTGAACATATTTTGTCAAAACATAGAAAATCTCTATATTGAATGGATAACCTATGACTAAAAGTGGAAAACATTGTGTCAAAAGGAGAAATTGCTTGTTTTGAGCAATTTCTTCTTTTGTCACTAGTTTTTCAAAAAGCCGTCTGCTGCAGAGGCGTCAGAAAGGTTAAGGGTTAAATGTTTTGCATAGTCGTCTGCTGCAGATGTGTGAATGTGGGAAAGGGTTATCTTTCTCCTTCTGTCGTAGCATATCATAGCCTCGATATACCATGATCCCTTTACATTCAGCGAATCTTTCGGAAATTTCTCAGAAAATTAACTACCAAACGAAGTTAAACAATATCGTTTGTTTTCATTTATTGTTTTCATTAGACTATTTCTCGAAAGAAAAACAAAACTATTTCCTTTAATTAGAATTTCCCAACTTTGAACATAAAGTAAAATTTGCCGAAAAAACCTATATGCGAATTTTTTTTTTTTACCTTCTTTTTCGTTGAAATTCCGAGCTATGCAACTTCTATACAATTTATGAGTAAAAAGTTCAGGAATAACACTTACAATAATGATAATAATAATAATAATAATAATAATTATAATGATAATAATAATAATTATGATAATGACAATGATAATGATAATGATAATAATAATTATAATATTACAGTAATGATAATAATAATAATAATAATAATAATAATAATAATTATTATAATAATAATAATAATAATAATAATAATAATAATAATAATAATAATGATAATAATAATAATAATAATAATAATTATTATGATAATGACAATGATTATGATAATAATAATTATAATATTACAATAATGATAATAATAATAATGATAATGGTTATGTTGATGATGACTAAGAACATCGATGGTGCTGACACATATGACGACGATAATGATAACGCGCCGCAGTAACAGCTACAAGGATATAAACAATCTCTTGTTATCAAACTTCAAAACTTCTAATAGCATGCATCTAATAATTCAACGTGTTCTGACAATCATTTAACCCTTTCCAACATACAGACGATATCTGACGCATCTGCAGCAGACAGCATTTGAAAACATTTTGCACTATGGAAAAATTGGTCACAAAAATATTTTCAACATATTTATTATTAAATCAAACTTTTGAATACATAAAGAAGTTTTCCTAAGTTTTCTTCGAATGCTTTCAACGTCGTCTGCTGCAGAATTATCGTATGTGGGAATTGGTTAAAAGGTATATTATCGATGCCGCGGGGGCGCATATGTTCTGGTATGAATATGAAACACTGGTTATTGCCGTTTGATTACAAGCACATGGACTTCTGTTATCTATTTACATTTCGTCTGATTACCCCGATTTCATTATGTCGACTTACACTACACGGGAAACCCACCAGGGGAACACGGAGCGCTCCGTTAACCCTTTCCCTCATACAACAATTCTGCAGCAGACGACTTTCAACATATTTTGTATAAAAATGGAAAATCTCTATAATTGAATGGATAACCTATGACAAAAAGTGGAAAGCATTGTGGCGAAAGGTGAAATTGCACGTTTTGTGCAATTTCTTCTTTTGTCACTATGTTTTCAAAAAGCCGTCTGCTGCAGAGGCGTCAGAAAGCGTCTATATGAGGGAAAGGGTTAACTGATAAGCCTGTGCTATTACGCAGTCTCGTTTAAGCCGTCATTGTTCTGTATTAATATCTTGTATTCGGGTTTGTATACCGTTTATAACGAACATGTTCGATTTACAGATGTTTAACCTAATATTATACCTTTAAAGTTTTCTGCTATAACCCTTTCCAACATACAACAAATCTGCAGCAGACGACTTTGAAAACATACACAATTTCTTTTGGAAACTCACTTTAAATGAAAGTACAATTATTGAATAGAGTTGAAAACATGGTGACAAAGGGAGAAATTGCTCGTTTTGAGCAGTTTCTTCTTTTTTCCCACGTTTTCAAAAAACTGTCTGCTGCAGAGGTGTCAGAAACCGTCTGTCTAAATAACGGTAAGGGTTAAAATCATCCTTGGAAAATGAAACAGCTTGTAAAAGTGAAAGCGCATTTTATTTTACATTTGTCAAAATATTGTAAGAAAAGGACAAATGGGTCCACTGAGACAACTACAAAGACGTTAACCACAACTTGTTTAATTGTTAGATTGTCCAATCAATGAATCCTAAGAATTTGTAAAGCGCTGACGACGCCAAAATTGCAAGATTTATATAAAAACAACATTAACGCCAATGTAAACAAAAAATCTTTTGTCATATTTGTCCATTCTTCTTATTGCAGTTAACTGTTCAGTTATGCTAATTCGTAACACATGTTGTTATGTGTGTGAATAGAAAACAGATGGCTTAGTGCATTGTGTAATTGGTATGTACATGTACATGTGTTGTCAGACGTTGATCACATTTCCGGGTTGACATCTACCTTATCCCAAGAATAATCGTAGTTCGTAATCGCTGTCTTCGATTTCTTCGTAGCCATACGTCGTATGGCTACGAAGAAATCGAAGACAGCGTATTGGTGTTCCTTGATCTACGTATCCTCTGCCTGGACATTCGTACACGAATAGACGCGCTGGCGAATTGGGTCGTATTGGCTCTTCGTTATGAGGCCATTTAAAGATAACTTTGCGTAAAACAAGTGGGGGCGACACTTCTTGATTTTGTTAACACTTTCCCTCATATAGACGCTTTCTGACGCCTCTGCAGCAAACGGCTTTTTGAAAACATGGCAACAGAAGAAGAAATTGCTCAAAACCAGCAAATTCTCCTTTTGTCACCATGTTTTCAACTCTATCAAATTAATGTGCTTTCATTTAAAGGGAGTTTCAAAAATAAATTGGGTATGTTTTCAAAGCCGTCTGCAGCGAATATGTTGTATATGTAGGAAAGGGTTAAAGCATACACACAGGTCTATGTAATAGATAATCGAACACGGACGCACCAGAGTCTTCATTGTTCGCAGATGCAACAATACCGTCAACACTTACCACACCCAATCAATCTGCAGCAGACGACTTTGGAAATATCTGGCTAAAACTAAAGACCAATTTCTTCTTTTACCACAGTGTTTTCAAAAGTCGTCTGATGCAGAGGTGTCAGAAAGCGTATTTATATGAAAAAGTGTTATCGTTTAGCAGCAGAAGTTGCATATCGACATGTTAATTAATGTCACCTGCATCGCGCTATTCAAGGCATCTGGAAAATATAATGTAATGTAGCAGACGATAATGTTTTACCTAATGTTTTTAATAAAAGCACTGCAGTGCTGACGGCCTGGGGGCTGCTGGAAGGTTGGATTTTTCGACGCACGGGCCCTACGGCCCCCGGTTAATCCGCCACTGTATATTTCACGTGACTTATTTCGTGGAATGGAGGGGGGAGTCGGGCACGGGCCCTATGGGCCCCTGCTAAATCCGCCACTACATTTGCCACGCTTTTTTTTTGTTTACCATTAGTTTTTCGACGCACGGGTCCTACGCCCCCCGGTTAATCTGCCACTATATTTTTCACGTGACTTCTTTCTTTTTTTTCGTTCCTCTTCGCGAATGTTAATAATGTTAACAAGCGTCCATATTTGACTTCTCGGCGCATTAATTTCTAAAGCATTTCTTAAACTTATATCGGAGTACTCACGCCTTAAGTTTTTCACTGATGTTCCAACAACATTAAATTGATATTTAAAGGGGGAAATCCTAACCTTTTAAATGCAGTTTTGTTGAATCCATGATGAACTATTTTTCTCGCGCAGTTTCTCATGCATTTCTCATGCGTTGTTTGGTGCTAACAGCAATTGGCAGGCTGCCAACTCCGAACAAAATGGAATTACTAATATGACCAGGGGCTAAAGCCCAAGGCCAAAAACGAAATAAGCTATGATCACATCTTCTTTATTGTTGTCTCACGTTTCACTGATCATGGTACGGATGCCTTTTATCGCTCCAACAACACACGAACGTTTCTTCTCGTCCACAATGCGTTCGAGTCTGTGCAGAAAGAAGGAATACGTATGTAAAAGTCAAATTACGCCAAATACGCCAAATTCGCGGTCATACTGATCTACCCAAATAGTACATAAAAAGCGTTGTTTGCGTAGAAATGAGTTTATACCATCAGCAGAATATATTGCATTGAGTTTAAATGCATTGTAAATTAGTATATTGTGCACTGGAAATGATTGATTTGATCATTTTTAGTATTTCGATCTTGTTTGAAAAGGGAAAGTTAAGTATATGAAAAACTAGTTCGTCCCAGCCCGATTTTGTCCAAAATGACGTAATTATTTTCACGGGGTGAACTCATTCTTTCATAATACATGACCCCCCCGTCATTTTCATTGGATTATTTATAAGCTTAGAGGTAACTCTTTTCAATGATATGGGGTGCTCTACCTGAGAAACGCCTAGACAGTGTGACAATTGAACACATCATACAAGCATATATTAAATATCTCTTTAAATTGGAATACAATTTTATGTTAAAGAATCAAACATTGTAGAAAAGAAAAACTTAATAATTAGTAGCAGAATTGTTATCGAAAAATGTAACCTTAAATTTTGGGAAATAGTAAAATATGTATCGGTATATAGGAAATGGTAAAATATGTATCGGTATATGGGAAATAGTAAAATATGTATCGTATGGGAAATGGTAAGATATGTATCGGTATATGGGAAATGGTAAAATATGTATCAGTATATCGGAAATAGTAAAATATGTATCGGTATATTGGAAATAGTAAAATATGTATCGGTATATGGGAAATGCTAAAATATGTATCGGTATATGGGAAATAGTAAAACATGTATCAGTGTATGGGAAATGGTAAAATATGTAACGGTATATGGGAAATAGTAAAATATGTATCGGTTTATGGGAAATAGTAAAACATGTATCGGTATATGGGAAATAGTAAAATATGTATCGGATTATGGGAAATAGTAAAACATGTATCGGTATATGGGAAATAGTAAAACATGTATCGGTATATGGGAAATAGTAAAACATGTATCGGTTTATGGGAAAAAGTAAAATATGTATCGGTTTATGGGAAATAGTAAAATATGTATCGGTATATGGGAAATAGTAAAACATGTATCGGTAAATGGGAAATAGTAAAACATGTATCGGTATATGGGAAATAGTAAAACATGTATCAGTTTATGGGAAATAGTAAAATATGTATCGGTAAATGGGAAATAGTAAAATATGTATCAGTATATGGGAAATAGTAAAAACATGTATCGGTTTAGGGGAAATAGTAAAATATGTATCGGTTTATGGGAAATAGTAAAATATGTATCGGTTTATGGGAAATAGTAAAATATGTATCGGTTTATCGGAAATAGTAAAATATGTATCGGTATATGGGAAATAGTAAAACATGTATCAGTGTATGGGAAATGGTAAAATATGTAACGGTATATGGGAAATAGTAAAATATGTATCGGTTTATGGGAAATAGTAAAACATGTATCGGTATATGGGAAATAGTAAAATATGTATCGGATTATGGGAAATAGTAAAACATGTATCGGTATATGGGAAATAGTAAAATATGTATCGGTATATGGGAAATAGTAAAACATGTATCGGTTTATGGGAAATAGTAAAATATGTATCGGTTTATTGGAAATAGTAAAATATGTATCGGTATATGGGAAATGGTAAAACATGTATCGGTAAATGGGAAATAGTAAAACATGTATCGGTATATGGGAAATAGTAAAACATGTATCAGTTTATGGGAAATAGTAAAATATGTATCGGTAAATGGGAAATAGTAAAATATGTATCAGTATATGGGAAATAGTAAAAACATGTATCGGTTTAGGGGAAATAGTAAAATATGTATCGGTATATGGGAAATAGTAAAATATGTATTGGTTTATGGGAAATAGTAAAATATGTATCGGTTTATGGGAAATAGTAAAACATGTATCGGTATATGGGAAATAGTAAAATATGTATCGGTTTATGGGAAATAGTAAAACATGTATCAGTATATGGGAAATAGTAAAACATGTATCGGTTTATGGGAAATAGTAAAACATGTTACTTTGCTCGTCATAAGTACATCTCTTCCTTCCAAAATGTCTTTAATCTATTCACACATACGTCAAATCTGTAGCAGACGACTTTGAAAAATATTCAGATAAAGCTATAGAATGTCTCTATTAATGAAAGTTTAACAAATAAATACAGTTGAAAACATTTTTGTTAAAAGGGAATATTGCTCGTGATGAGCAATTTCGCCCTGCCTTTGCCACAGTGTTTTCAAAAGTCGTCTACTGCAATGGTTTAAAAAAGTATATATATTTGAGGAAATGGTTAAACAAGACGCATGAAGCGTCTTTCAGTGAGGGAAATGGTTACATGTACACCGTACCCGCTTGGTACCTCTGAAATGTTTATCGAGGGTTGTTCGATCGAGTTTGAGATCCAAATTCGGCTCCAAGCCAAATTTACTAGATTAATGTCTTTTTTACCTTCAGGTAAATCAATTTTTTTTTTTTATCATTTTGATGTATAAAATTTGTTTTAACAAGCTTAACATGAATCAACCCTTTTCCACATACAGAGTCTTTTTGACGCCTGTGCAGCAGACAACTTTTGAAAACATTATGAGATAAGGAGTAATTGCTCAAAACGAGTAATTTCCTTTTTTGCCACAATGTTTTCAACTCTCTTTAATAAATATACTTTCATTGAAAGAGATTTTTCCAATGTTTGCCTATATGTCGAGGGCTTGGCGTGAAACGGTTGTAACTAAAAACCTATTTTGAAAACCCTGGTTTAGGGGCAATTTTTACACTTTTGTTAACAATGCAAATTTAGGTGCCATTGCTCGTTCTGAGCAATGACACCTAAATTTGCATTGTTTACCAAGAAAAAATGATTTCACAACAAGCCCTCGATGTGTTCGAACTTGTCTCCTGCTGTTTCGTTGTATGTTGGGAAAAGGGTAAAGGAATCTAGATGTGAAGGTGGAACACATTTCTGCTGAAAGGTTTGTTTATCGTGATAGTTGTATTAATTGCTGTTCTTGCTATCGTCATGACCTGAACACTTTCTTGAATACTTTATTGCTGTTCTTGCTATCGTGATGACCTGAACACTTTCTTGAATACTTTATTGCTGTTCTTGCTATCGTGATGACCTGAATACTTTCTTGAATACTATATTGCTGTTCTTGCTATCGTTCTGACCTGAAGACTTTCTTGAATACTATATTGCTGTTCTTGCTATCGTGATGACCTGAAGACTTTCTTGAATACTATATTGCTGTTCTTGCTATCGTGATGACCTGAACACTTTCTTGAATACTATATTGCTGTTCTTGCTATCGTGATGACCTGAACACTTTCTTGAATACTATATTGCTGTTCTTGCTATCCTGATGACCTGAAGACTTTCTTGAATACTATATTGCTGTTCTTGCTATCGTGATGACCTGAACACTTTCTTGAATACTATATTGCTGTTCTTGCTATCGTGATGACCTGAGCACTTTCTTGAATACTTTATTGCTGTTCTTGCTATCGTGATGACCTGAACACTTTCTTGAATACTTTATTGTTGTTCTTGCTATCGTGATGACCTGATCACTATCTTGAATACAATATATTGCTGTTCTTGCTATCGTGATGACCTGAACACTTTCTTGAATACTTTATTGCTGTTCTTGCTATCGTGATGACCTGAACACTTTCTTGAATACTTTATTGCTGTTCTTGCTATCGTGATGACCTGAAGACTTTCTTGAATACTTTATTGCTGTTCTTGCTATCGTGATGACCTGAACACTTCCTTGAATACTTTTTGTTGTTCTTGCTATCGTGA
The DNA here is from genome assembly GCA_031761405.1 of Serripes groenlandicus. NCBI lineage: Eukaryota > Metazoa > Mollusca > Bivalvia > Cardiida > Cardiidae > Serripes > Serripes groenlandicus. Next base: position 77,891,859 of record JASEVX010000004.1, on the reverse strand, counting down.
TGACCTGGTCACTTTCTTGAATACAATATATTGCTGTTCTTGCTATCGTGATGACCTGAACACTTTCTTGAATACTATAGTGTTGTTCTTGCTATTGTGATGACCTGAACACTTTCTTGGATACTATTGGCTGATGACACCTATTCAGTGTTAAACCAATTCGAAAAGCCCGTACGTGTACACGTTGGCTTTTCCCTCTATAACATATATTCAAGATATGAGCCGTCCCGCGAGAAAACCAACATTGTCGACTCTGCGTAAAGTATCGACCCGGATCAGCCTAAGCATACCGTGCAGGCTTACCCGGATAGACACTTTTCGCCGCCTGTGGATTTTCTGTTTCGGGATTCATTACTCTATACCTCTATCCCTCTGAGACGGAATGTGTCGGCCCGGATCAGTCTGCGCGGATTGCGCAGGCTGATCCGGGTCGATACATTACGCAGAGGCTATAATGTTGGTTTTCTTGCGGGACGGTTCATATATAATATATTGGAGTATACTTACTGAGTAGAATTGATAACATTGTGAAACAGGAGAAAGAAATTTCTGCTTGTGCCACAATGATTTCTGAAGTCGTCTGTTTACATATGGGTTAAAATGCGTCTGAATGTGGGTAATGGCTGAGCATATGTGGTCGATGAAGATTCCAACAAGCTTGTCTGAGTCGTAAGTGTTAAATATATATGAGTTATTCGCCGTAACCGTGTGGTTAGCGTCAGGAATTAGGAATCGGATTTCTCGGGTCCGATTCCGTATCGAGGCGGTCAGGGTTGCCCATGGGCTCGGCACATTTTCTAGCCTAGATATGATTTGTTTGCCCCGGGATTATAAATAAGTGAACTGTTACCGCCATGATATATCTGAAACAATGTTGAAAACGGCGTAAAATCCCTACATACAACAAAACATAAGTGAATGCACGTGGACTAAAAACCTATTTTCGTCTGAGGCGCCACAAAAGTTTATATTATATTTAACCCTTTGCCTCATAAAGACGCTTTCTGACGCCTCTGCAGCAGACGGCTTTTTGAAAACATAGTGACCAAAGAAGAAATTGCACAAAACGTGCAATTTCTCCTTTTGCCACAATGTTTTCCACTTTTAGTCATAGGTTATCCATTCAATTATAGAGATTTTCTATGTTTTGACAAAATACGTTCAAAGTCGTCTGCTGCAGAATTGCCGTATGAGGAGAAGGGTTAACTATACTTACCTGTGTTCGATGCTGTAGGGAACGGAACAATCACGTCTTGAAGTGCGTACAGAATGTAAATTCGTATTGCTGCTGGCATCAACATGGCTTAATACCGTCGTCATGGGAACCATACCTATTTGTTTATCAGTGTTCTTGAAAATTGACAGACATTCATTATTACCAGCTTTTACCTGATTTTTCGACAGACTAGATCGAGGATATTGTCAAGGTAGAGTTACAATGTGATATAAACCCGGTCCTAGTCTATGTGATAAGATACGAACTATTATATACCTTACTTTCAATATATTTATTTCCAAACATTATTAATTTGGGTTACATGAAAACGCCTTTTCAACAATGTTTTGTCATATCACGGCAGTTTACATCTCCATGTGTTTCCATGCTGTTTCACATAAGTACTACAAACTACAGTCTTTCAATGAAACCGGCTGCCTTTCCACATCTTTTATGAGCTAGTTAGGGGAAGACGTTCACATTTGTCGCACTGGCTTTTTATTAAACGCCAGAAGGATTGTCGGCCAAGCCGGACAATTTTGAACGCGGCGTAAAACACCAATCAATCAATCCAACGTTAGAGACCCGCGTCCGATCCTCTGTCAGGTCGATTACGCAATACTACAACAAAAACGGTTGGATTGGAATCCATCATTGGTGTCAAGGGTTCGGGATGAGCGAAATCGGAAATGTTCTAGTGTCAAGGTTCATTTGGAAGACAGTGGTTCAGAGGTAGAATCGTCGGACTCGCGTTCCAAAGTTCCCGGGTTCGTGTCCCGTGATGAGCAGGTTCTGACTTTTTTTGACTTTTTTTTTCGTATAAACGGCGCGAGTACTGGTGTAGTCTCCAGGAAGCAGACATAGAGCATGATTAGTATATTCTGAAAGCTTGTTTCGCAATCGATGTAAATTAATAAGTTTAAACTAAGACACAAGTAGTACTGATGATTTAGACAGTACATTTGTGGTATTAGAACGAATCACTAAGTCAATACGAGTATCTAAGTTTTAATCAGAATAATATCTAAACAAGCCTAATCAATGATGGTAACGAACTAACTACCATAATCCAGAAAACGTACTGGATTTAGGACTTATATACATTGAACCCTTGCAAGACACTTGCTTAATTTGGCATAAGCCATGATAAGGGTAAGAACGGTTCAATATCTTACACCGTCAGTGATATTCTGCAATACTGTTGAAAGCGCCATCAAACACAAACGCTCAAGATACGTTCATGCAGGGCTCAAGATAAAGGGCGTCCTGCACATTTTAAATCTTTCTTTGACCCTCTAATCCATTGCTGATGGTACACAAAAGAATCGTCTCAATGAGATCCCACCATCATATGGTTTGGTTTGATAATATCAGAGGACTAGATAAGGAGGAGTAAACTGGTCTTTTACCACCTACATATTTCTTATGTCAAATCCCATGTTGTGGGTACTCCAAAGAATCGTCTCAGTGAGTACCAACCACATAGGGTTTAAATTTCAAATAAGGACTTAATAATTCGAAATACTCGTCTTATCTAGAGTTCTGAATATTGTGAAGAAAAGAGCTGAATGTATACCCCTCCTTATCTGGGCCTCTGAATTATATGGTTACACGGTTAGAGCATTGCAAACAAAACGCTTTTAGCTCACCTGAGCACGAAGTGTTCAAGGTGAGTTACGGTGATCGCCTTTTGTCCGTCGTTCGTCAAGATCTTCTCTTCTGTAACCAATGGGATGAAACTTCACAGAAACCATCCACTCAATGTCCTCACAGGAATTCCTTCAAATTTTTGGGATCCATGCAGAATTCTGGTTTCCATGGCAACTAAACGAAAAACACTTCAACATTTTTCTTCTCTCAAACTGGTTGGCCAATTTTCAAATAATGTTGTAGAAAAGTTTCTTGGGAACATGTTATATCAGATTCCTTTAAGCCATGTTGATTGGTAAATAAAACATGGCTGACAGTGGACGGCGTTTTTTTGCGTTAAATGGCTATAGTAGAAACATAAAATATTTTCTCCGCCGAAAGTGTAAGGCCGATTTGAAATAATTTTGTAGAAATGTTCCTCGGTTGACCCTCTTTAAGATTCCTTCAAGCCATGTTGATTTGTAAAACAAACATGGCCGCCGGCGGCCGGGCAGCTTTGCATTATATGGTTATAGTGGAAACTTTAAAAATCCTCTCCTCCAAAAATGTCTGGCCGATTTTCAAATAAGTTTGTACAAATGCACCTTGGCTGACCTTCTTTCAGGTTCCTTCAAGCCATGATCATTGGTTAAAAATATGGCTTCTAGGGGGCGGGGCTGTTTTTCCTTATATGCATATAGTCAAAACTTTATAAAAATAATCTTCTGGTGAGTGATTCCGGGGCCAGCATGACCCTCTTGTTTACTAAACCTGTCTCGCATACCACAACTCTGCAGTAGATGACTTTGAAAACATCTACTAGTACTTAAGATATGGACAATCTCTCGAAATGAAAGTTATTAGTAAAATTACTAAAATAAGCTGCATATGCGTCTAAATGCTTCTATAGACGGGAAAGGGTAAAATAATCGTTGGCATTATGTCACCAATAACAACGTTAATATAGCGGTTACTATGTGTCAAGTCTCAAAGCTGGTAAATAGACTTGGAGACGTACGTTATCAATGCGGAAACATTGATCAGAATCAGCATTTTTTGCTATCAAAACATCTTTCAATATGGAATCAAAATACTTCACCAGACTTTGGCCATATGGGTGCTGATGTTACACACAGCTGAACAAGGAACAAACTGAGCAACGTCTGTTATCGACTTCCGGTTTTGTATATAACAACCTAGAAACGTTTTATCAAAAAGACGCTCTGGAGGCATTGCTATTCTTTGGAGAACTTCTATTGCACAATAGATAAATGGGCCGTCCCGCGAGAAAACCAACATTATGGACTCTGCCTAATGTATCGACCCACTGTCTGCGCAGGCTAATCCGGGCCGACACATTCCGTCACAGGGGGATAGAGATATAGAGTAATGATTCCTGAAACAGAAAATCCACAGAAGGCGAAAGGTGTCTGTCCGGGTTAGCCTGAGCGGCATTCCTAGGCTGATCCGTGTTGATACTTTACGCAGAGTCCTTGCGGGACGGCTCAAATTATGATGTTGAAGATGTTATTGCAATTTCTTTGGCACAAACGTAGTGATGTTACACTTCTAGTTGTTTTATTCTTGTGAGACGATGCGGATATATGCCTTCATTGTTCGAAAGAAGCATTCAGATCTAAGATCAACAGGCGGGGCTCAAATTAAGCTAAAAGAGTAGTTTGTCCTCTCCTCTAACGGTGTCCTCTCCTCTTACAGTGTCACGCACGCCGGTGCATTTACTACGTGCCAATAAGTGCCTTACACACCGAGCACTTAGCCGAGCGCTAGTTAAAAGCTTTCATTTAATTGATGGATTTAGCTAGTACTCACTCCAGTACTTGGTGTGTTGTGCAAATCTGAATAACACTCTCTCATCGGATAATTTATATATCTTGATTCATTAGACAGAACCATCTGCTTTGTCTTTCAACACCGAACCAAGGTGAAATTACCGCGTCAATCGAAAACAAGACGCGGCTTTCTATTCACGCATAAGTTGCTTCTTTTAAAAAGAGTAAAACAGACCGATTTTGCTCGTTCTCTGGTTTAAACAATATTTTATTTATATTCTAATTTAGATAAATATCTTATTACAATTTGTTTTAAATATAAATATAAACAGGATAAAGCAGCAGACCTTAAGCTTATTGCGGCAGCTCTCTCCTCGTTTTTTGATGAAGTTGGCAATAATAATAATAATAATAATAATAAGAATAATAATAATAATAATAATAATAATCATATTAATATTAATAGTAATGATAATACTACTATTGATGATGATAATTCTACCAAAAATAAAATTATTTATAATAAAAGTTACAATTTTAATAATATTGATAATTATAGTACCGTTATAGAGGAGACAGCCTTTAACTGACGCGGAGTGTGCATTATTGACTGAAAATCTTTTTATTTATCAACACAAGAATATTTTAGTGGCACTCTGACTATGTCATTTGCAACCAGTGTAGATTCAGATCAACCAACGCATCCGCACAGTCAGAGCTAACTCTGCGCTGCTCGCCAAGTAATCATAGACTGTTTAAAAGAACTTCTGTTAACTAGTTTCCAAAATGCTTATTAGCATAACTGCACAGGACGCAGTTTTGCCACATGTGTACTAATTACGTTAACCCTCTCCCTCATATAGACGCTTTCTGACGCCTCTGCAGCAGACGGCTTTTTGAAAACATAGTGACAAAAGAAGAAATTGCTCAAAACGAGCAATTTCTCCTTTTGACACAATGTTTTCCACTTTTAGTCATAGGTTATCCATTCAGTTATAGAGATTTTCTATGTTTTGACAACATATGTTCAAAGTCGTCTGCTGCAGAATTGTCGTATGAGGGAAAGGGTTAAGGTTGGTTTTCCTGGAGTACCGTTCATTTGATGCATGAAGAGTGTAAACTTGATCTCACCAATGATATATTTTCTCATAATGTTTTTGTTCGATTTTATTCCATATATTAACTGATATATATCGTGTGTGGTTTTTTTTTTAAAGATGCAAAGCAGGTGTTTCACCTCTATGTAAAGAAGGATAGCGCTACTGTGGGTACAAAAGATATCGATAAAGTATTTAAAGGCCTCGCCCTACACATAGACGATGATAAACTTAAAGAATGGGCAGACGAAGCCGACATCGATGGTGAGTATCATAGTCCGACCATAGTCTGAAAACATTTAGTCAAAAATATGAAAATTCTCTCAATAAGTGAAAGAACAATTATTGAATTAAGTTGAAAACTTCGTGGCAAAAGGAGAGATGGATCATTATGCCGCACAGTTTCTAAAAGTCCTCTCACTATAGAGGCGTGAGAAACCGTCTGCACGTGGTAAAAGGTGACCTTTGACCAACAACTTCACACTATTTGATTATGTTGCTCTGAAGTGGGGTTTTGTCAATACTATAACTAATACATATAAACATATCCTGGCTTTTGAAAACGTTTCCAATCTAAACGATATAATATTTTTTTTCTAAAAATATTTTCTAATCTATTTATTTTATTTTAAATCAATTATATTAGTCGACGCTCGATGTCTGCTTCCTGATAGAACTTAACCATTATTGTAGTCGTTTGCTTGTTATAATCCTAAAGGCAGAAGCTGCTCAGTAAAGGATTTGCACAAGGGACCTTTGGAACGAGAAGCAATGCGACATGCGTCATTCGTCTTCCACCAATGGGCTAAGTCTATGTGGAAAAGCAGCCAGTTGCTTGGGAAGATTGTTGTGTGGAGTACTGGTGTGAGAAAACCAGGAAATGCATGAGTAGGTGAACTAGCCGCCGTGATATAACTGAGAAATTGTTAAAAACCGCGTTAAACCCCAATCAATCAATGGTACGAGAAGCTGACGGTCTATAGTTGTCTCCCTTGTATGCATGGGTAATTATGTCTGCAAGTTATGCTTTTATCATGTATTCGTCTGTTCAGATTGTTTTCTCAACAGAGTAAAACTTATGAGTTGATTGTCTTCTTTTCAGCCACCGGTTTATTAACGTGGGAGCAGTTCAAAGTAGTATACGAGAAAAAGCTCAAAGCAGACTGGGAGGAGAAGGAATTAAAAGAAGCTTTTAGAGTTTTAGATAGTCAGAAAAAAGGAGTTATTCCTGTATCAGATTTAAGATGGATTTTAAAAAGTTTGGGTGAGTATAGCTCTTGAAATACGGTATGATTGATTGGTATTCACTTTCCCTCATACGACCATTCTGCAGCAGACGACTTTGAACATATTTTGTCAAAAAACAGAAAATCTCTGTAATTGAATGGATAACCTATGACTTAAATTATGTTTTCAAAAAGCCGTCTGCTGCAGAGGCGTCAGAAAGCGTCTTTATGAGGGAAAGGGTTAATTAAACAGTATTTCGGTTATGGCACGGCGGCTTGTTCGCCTAGCTACATATGCCTTTGTTGGCTCGACCAAGTACTCCAGACATCATATTCCATTGAAATGGATCACCTACCATGTAAGGTGGAACGAACAAATATATCAACGCATGAGGCGGTGTCATGTGCAACAATTGCTAATACATAGAGTATCTGATGTTATGTATAATAGACGACTTTTTAAAACACTTGCACGAAATTTGGTCTTGCACTTTCCCGAATGAGGGCATGCCATTTAATGGCAACAATCTTGACACATAATTGCTCCACGTCGTGCTATTTGCATAAGTTACGAGTAGTTTACGAAATTGAGTAAAAACGGAGTTACATTAACCATATCTAGACACAATAACTTGATAAAACAGCGAAAACGTGAACTTGTGTGTGTTTTGTTTTTATCGTTCTATCTATTGAAATAGTAGTTATTTGTCATTTCTATAATAAGTATTCCCAAAAAAATTCAAATGTAATTTGCTTTACAATACATGCTACTGACCTTCATACTTTAAGTATATACATTTGATACGAAGTACATGTATGTTTAAGTGAACTTTAACTGGATATATGCGTCGCGTTTTTCTCATTCAAGGGGGATAACTGTTTTATAATATAGCTTAATTACTTTTTCAAACGGTTGTTACCTCTCTTTGACCGTTGATTCGTCAATTGACTTATGTTATATGTTTGTAGTAGGATGGCTCATGTCATAATGAATGCACCGTGTTGTATTTGCACGTGATACTTGACATGTATTTGCGCCGGTAAATGTATATACTAACGGAATGTATTGTTGCAGGTGACGATATCACGGAAGATGAACTCGATGATATGATTGCTGAAACTGATACAGACGGTAGTGGTACGGTAGATTACGAAGGTAAACCGCTGTCTGAGTTTTTTACCCTTTCCAAAAATAAAATAGATATACAGCACACGACTTTGAGAACATCTAGACACAATTATGGAATATTTTCTATGGCTTTTGTGAAAAGTGTAGATCTAGATCAGCCTGTTTATCCACACATCTGATCAAGATACACTATGTTAAAAGGTTAATTCCATAAGCTTGTTAGATGCTTCTGTCGACTTGTGAAGAATCTGTTAACCCTTTCCCTCATATAGACGCTTTCTGACGCCTCTGCAGCAGACGGCTTTTTGAAAACATAGCGACAAAAGAAGAAATTGCACAAAACGTGCAATTTCTTCTTTTGCCACAATGTTTTCCACTTTTTGTCATAGGTTATCCATTCAATTATGGAGATTTTCTATTTTTTGACAAAATGCGTTTAAAGTCGTCTGCTGCAGAATTGCTGTATGAGGGAAAGGGTTAAGACGGAATAGATTTACATTTCTAAGAACTTGTTTAATTAACGATATGAAATGGATAATTGTGATTCTTGGTATCAACATTATGTTGAACCTTGCCACGGTGCTTGTACTGGTTGAGAAACCAGGACGCAGATATTAAAAGTGATTGGATGAGTTGTAATAACTTGTTAAACTTTCGATTTGAAATAGATAAGTCTAACCCAACTGGTCAAAAGATGCCGGTTCAAATGACTTGGTAAGTTATAAACCGTTTTGCTGAACACGATGGAAAATGGGTAGAAAGTCGACCCGAGAATATGATAATCTTTGGGAAAAAAAAGGATTTAACTTTTTCATTATAATTCATAATATGAATCTAGATGGAGTTTTGTGTGTGAAATCAAATTTTATATACATATATTTTAAAATTGTTGAAAATAAGCATGTTTTGTTAGTGGCCTTAAATCATATTTTTCTAAAATTCTGAACAGATTTTTTTTACCATGGTCTTAAAACTGGATATCTTTTTATTCTTTATTGTGACCTATATACAAACAATGACTAAGGATTTGCATTTTCTTCTGATATTTCTTATTCTATAGAAGGCTTTGAACTAGAACGGAAGACTGAAGACTGAACACATTCGTTTGAATCTATAGTTTTTAATTGTTAAAACTCTTCCAGTCATAGGTGCAAGTCTCGTTTAAAATCTAAAAGTAGCATTTGACTATATATTGAAATTACTATTTTTGACTATATATTGAAAATACTATTTTTAGACTTTAAACGAGACTGGCATCTGTGCTTCTAGTGCCGAATTTCATAAAATATACTCTTCCATGTTCAAACAAATATTATAGGAGTTTTGGAATCTTTTGATAACTAACATGCAAGCAATGCTGATTTCAGATTAGACAGCTCGTTACGAGCTGAATCACCTGAATCTACATTGTTTCAGAAAATCTCAATATTGCCAATGGGGCTTAAAGAGTTTAGAACGAGTCTGAACAAGAAAATAAATGATAATGAATTGCATAACCTTTTTTTTGAGATTAGTAAGTCCATGGGAAAAGTTACTGGTTGTCTTTCGGGAATAGTGTAGATAAGGATCACCCTGTACATCCGAACAATCTGATAACCTTCTACACTGTTCAAATATTACTTTATATACTAGTGATAGTAGCTTCTTTCAACTGGTGAAGATTGTGATAAGCAGGTGTACATACCTTTTTCGTATGGATAGGCTCTTATGAGCCAGTGTATGAGCAAATGTACACGGTGTAGATTCAGATCATCTTGTCCACCTGTTCATTCTTATCAGAATCTGCACAAGTTGTTAATGTAAGTATTATGTGAAGAACGTAGATCTGGATATATATACTGTTCACAAACCCCCCGAACTTGTACCTTTTCCTATGCACTGGCTCATATAGCATTCACATACTGTGTAAAACCTTAACCATTTCCCACATAAAACAAATCTGCAGCAGACGGCTTTGATATAATCAACTCCAAAATATACAAACTCTCTTTAAACGATTGTATGATCATTAAGTAGAGTTGAAATCATTGTGGCAAATGGAGAAATTGCTCATTATGAGCAATTTCTCCTTTTGCCACAATGATTACAAAAGTCGTCTACTGCTGCTGCAGGGGCTTCAGAACGATTCTGTATGTGGGAAAGGGTTAAGGTTATTGAACCGTTATGAAGTGAGACCTACCTTTTCCTAGTAAATATGGTCAGCAAATTTATACAAATCATCGGTTTTAACGACTTAACCTTTGGGCGTCGACGATACAACGGAGACCCAAACGATTGCTGAAAAGATGGCATATTGTTTTTCATTTGACGAAAATCCTGATATATCGTAGCAATTATGAATCTTTTAAATCCTTCAGTGTCGAATTGTTTATAGTAGACAATTCCGTGTTCAGAATCGGGCGACCAAATTTCTCATGTAATAAGAGTTTTGGAATACTTTTGATAACTAAATGGCAAACAATGCTGATTTTAGTTTAGACAGTTCATTAAGAGCTGACTCACCTGAATCTGTATTGTTTGTAAAAACCTCAATATTGCCATTGGCGCTGACAGTGTTAATTTGTTTCGATACAATGCTAAAGCTTATATGGACATTTAGAAAATAGTTAAACACTTATAATGCGAGTGAATTGTAACGCGATATACACGTATTGCCTTGGTGAAATCATTCGTTACGTCAGGACAATGATTCTAAACGTCATAGAAATGGTCTTAGACACTAAACCTTACCGTTAAACGTGAAACATGTTTCCACTAAACCAAGTCAATTGGAGACATCGGTCAGTTATCTCCCTTTAATACTCTCTACATCTAGCTAGGTCCTATCATTTGGTTTCCTCTGTTTTTATCATTGGTTTCTTTGCACTGGTTGGTGCACTTATAATTGCATTTTCTTGGCTAACTGTTATTAGATTGATAAGTAATTCCACATTGGTTTTCTTTAAACACTGCTATGTAAATGTTCTCTTTTGAATCATCACTTTAATTAACACATTTATGATTAATGTGTACAGAGTAATTGCAATATCTCATTGCGAAATAGCGATAAAGACAAAGGATTCCAACTAAAAGGACCTACCAAGTATTTGGTCTGCCTTGGTCTTTATCGGATAAGGGAGATAATATAATTATCATTCATGTCCCTCATTGACTGCATTGCATTTATAACCGACCCCTTTCCCATTTGCAGAAGCATTCTGACACCTCCGCAGCAGACGACGTTTGAAAATATTGTCGCAAAAGGAGTAATTGCCACACTCTTTTCAACTCTTTTCAATACTTGCTTCACTCTTACCTTTCCGTAAGATGCTCTCCGAGAAGAAAACAATCATATATTAATCTCGGCGTATTCCTGTGCGCGTGACGTCAATTTAGGAAAGAGCTGTTGTAGCTTTGTATGTTATTGCATAAAACAAATTGAAATGAAATGATTTTTAATGGAGAATATGACGTTCTTGACTTCCGATATGAACTCTATCTGACGTAGTTTGGAGAACTTACTTCCGATATTAACTATATCTGACGTAGTTTGGAGAACTTAGTTCCGATATGAACTTTATCTGACGAGGTTAGGAGAACTTAATTCCGATATGAACTTTATCTGACGTGGTTTGGATAACTTAATTCCGATATGAACTTTTATCTGACATAGTTTGGAGAATTTACTTCCGATATGAACTTTATCGGACGAGGTTAGGAGAACTTTTATCTGACGTGATTTAGAGAACTTACTTCCGATAAGCTTTATCTGACGTGGTTTGTATCTTACTTCCGATGTGAACTTTATTTGACGAAGTTTAATAATAACCTTTTGACAAAAGAACTTCTTGCTCGTCATGAGCAATGTCGCTTTTTGTCACAATGTTTTCAAATTCGTCTGCCGCAGATGCGTCAAATTGAGTTTTCATGTGGGAAAGGGTGAATACGTTGTGTTTGTTCGAATACAGAATTCTCAGATTGCTCAGATATTTTACTACTTATGAAAGTATAGGACTTTTGTATATTCGAGGGTTTTTTAAAAGATTTAAGATTTCCTCTTAAAATCTTGAGTAAAATTGGTTTATTTCTGCCACATTTCGATATCAGGGCACATGATTGACCAATCTTCCATAGATATACTTTTTTGCCTGCAAAGCGTATTTTTTTTAAAAAATAGTTTGGTTTATATCATTTCCAATATTTATCTCAATAACTATCTTTTCTTCTTTACAGAATTCAAAAGCTTGATGTCATCAGAATGAGCAAAAAGCGCACCAGAAGCTGAGATTTTTTTAAATTTTGCTACAAATGTATTACGTCATTTCCAACGTCATCAAAAGCGTGAACATTTTTAATTTTATCGGCAAAATGCAAGAATGAACAAACTGCAAATCACATATTTTAGTATAAGCTGATTGCAGGTCATTGGCCGATTTATGAGCCGTACTTTTCGTCATTGGTCAACCACATTACAATTTTCATTCGCCTTCCCATAATCCTCTTCCACTGACATGCGCACACTAACACTGCTTGCTGTTCCAAAATCAACTTGCTAGCCATTGCACTCTATTAACATGATATGCGGGCCTTGGTTCATTACTGCACATTGAAGCACGATCGGCGCGATGCTAGTATTTCGTCATAATATATAATTGTTGTGCCCAATCTACGATTACAATGCTTTTAGTTATTAATTTATGAAGAGTTGTGACCGTCAGTATTATGTTATTTCAAAGTTTTTCATTAAAATCTCTTTTTTAATTTGTGTAGAATTTCCTTTTTTAAACAGTTGTGACAGCCAGGAAGGTTTTTCTTAATTGAAACGATTCTATGGAGTCACATTTCACAAACTATTTTGGATTAATTTTAATCGGATATAACTATATTTTGTGAAAAAGTAATTACTTTCTATGAGAAAAACGTGTATTTAACGTAACAATATCTTAGCCTAGCGTATCGAACTGATATTCTTAGATTGGGCACAATGCATTGCTCGACATTATTCACCTGATCCTGAACCTGTAGTGGAAATATGTATATAATTATGATGGTAATATGTTTTATGAAAACACACACGGTGTGATAAGTCACTCAAAGTTTAATGAACCAGATGAAATAGTTGACTCGCGATAACTCGAACATTTGATAACTCGAACATGTGATAACTCGAACATGTGATAAATCGAACATGTGATAACTCGAACCATTTCCTCGAGCGGATCTGTTTTCTACAAACAGCCTTGCAACACTTCTGATTACTCAGGTGAATAAGCAGAACTGTTGTTGTGCTGTTTTCTTTATCTATAACTTGCTTTGTATAACCCACACTGTAAAAGAAATAAACTACGAAGCTTCAATAACATTTATGAGCGAGCGATCACTCGAACATGTCGATAACTCGAAATCGTTTTTGGGCCAATCTCAACAACGAGTTATCGAGAGTTCACTCTACGTTATAATGCTATATAACTTTGCACGAAGTTGGGATCAGGTTTATACTGTCATGTTATATCTATGTGTATATATGTATCTTTAATTAACCTACTAGTGATGTTTATATTTTGTCGCATATTACATGTACTCTATATGTTCTTGTTTTCTTGTTCCAGAGTTTTGTCAACTGATGAATGGGTAAAGAAATCGTTGCAGAACATTTTCTGTAACACTTCATATTTATATCAACTTACGGATCAGTTTCTATGGAAATCTATAACGGATAATCATTGGTATTAATATGGAGAACATGTACAATTGTAAATGTTTCGTTGCCTGATTGGCTTATCCGCAAACAACTAACGAACTTGGTGGTTTTATTGAAACATCTTACTGAAATGTTTTCGTTTTGTGTTTCGTTTATTAAATATACTTTTGAACATTCGTTCAATATTTTTTGAAAGGAATGGGCATTAAACATGTTTGCTTGTACATATAGAAGCACTATTTATCCACAGCATTATTAGATGGAATTAGCACGGCTAATGTATATTCAAGAGTTAACTTACGTGTTACAAAAACGCTTTCTTATTAGCATTTCTTTCGTTCGCTCGTTCATACACATGTATCATAATTAAAAAGATAAATAATTATTCGCATCACATCGTGATTGAGGGGATTTCGTCGTATGTTCTAGCTCCTCGTTTTAACTAAAGTTTTTGAAATTGAACTATTTTATCTTAAAGATGGGCGGGGTTCAAGATGTGATTATATTAACTTTAAACTCACAAACAGTGATTAACAACCGGAACCAGCATGATTTCTAAATAACCCAAGAGCGATATACGATGGTTCTTCGTATGCTGTACTAACATAACGTGTGTCTTACAAGACGGCAATAACTTCACGTGTTTATTCTCCATTTAGTCTTCGTCTACTCGTGCACAAGCCGTTCTCTATGTCTAAATGGAGGAACTGTTCAGCGTTTAACCTAAATGTGTATGGTTGGTTCTCTGTGTATGTACATTTTTGTTGGAAAGCTTGCACGTAGACCTTTTTTATGTTCCTACGGTAACCCGAGTTTATTGTCATAGAAACCGTAAAATTACTACTTCTACTGATCAATGACTGTATCACAAATTTATGGGAAGGATGCAATATTGTCACTATTCTGCCATTACTCTGATCAGACTGCAATTTGATGCACTTGTAGCAAGCACCTTTTGAAAATATTGTCAAAAAAAGGAGAATTTACTCCTGATAAGTAATTTCTCCTTTCCGAACAACATTTCCTCAATGACTCAAAATTTACTCCTTTTTTTCATCGATGTTTTCAATTTTATGGATATTGTATATTTGTAATAGTCTGAAAACATATCAGGTAATGGGTGGATTTGTTTGTTTCATTTAAGAATTAAATTCCCGTTCATTGTTCCACTATTATTATTAAGCGAATTAAAACTTTTAAAAAATCTATCTTTCTTGTGTTGTAACTTCTCCATCTTTTTATTACAGCACTCGTTGATTCTTGGTCTAGGAAAGTCAGTCAGAGAGTATGTGTTGACAAGTGTAGATCGCGACTTGTCTCCTGATCAATGTTTCTTGATCCAATTGTACATTGTTTGGGCTGATTCACCAACCATTCTTAACTTGTAGAAACTTCTAAATTTCAAACGGTCTAAATGTAAAAATACGACATTCTCTTATATTCTAAACCATATCGTCTAGCCAGTCAGAAGTGCCGTTACTTTTAAAATAGATTAATGAAACTCACTTAACCCTTTCCCACATACAGCAAACATGCAGCAGACGACTTTGAAAATGTTTTCTCCAAAATATGGAATCTCTATACTTGTAGGTATAATTACTGAAAAAAGTTGAAAACATTGTGGCAAAAAGGAGAAATTCCTCCTTTTGTCGAAATGTTTTCAAAAGTCGTCTGCTGCAGATGCGTCAAAACGCGTCTATAGGTGGGAAATAGTTAAATATTCTGTGATTAATTGACGATAAGACAACACAATCGGACTTGCGGACGCGCAGGTTAATTTTAATTTACTCTGGTCGCAATTCCCATATGACTGTCAGACAACCTTTTCCCTGAAGGTTACAATACACCAAATAAATTCCTTCTTTGTTTCCATGTAAATCGACCAGTTTCAGGCCTCAATTGTCACACTTTCTAACCGTTTCTCGTTTAGAAAATTGAAAAGAGTTACATCTAAGTTTTAAAACACTCAAAAGAAAATAGGGTTGGGGGGTCATGCAATATGCAAGAAAGAATTCACCAGGCGGAAAAGGTTACCATCATTTTGGACCAAATCGGGCCCGGACAAAACCGGTGTTTAGCATTCTCTACTTTCACTTTCAAACAAGGTTAAAATACAAACAGTGATAACATCAATCATTTCCAGTGCATCCTATACACATTTACAATGAATTTAAACTCAGTGTCATATATTCAATGCATTCTGGGGATATACATTATATTCTGATATACACTCATTTCTACGCACACAAGGTTCTTTTAGGGACTATTTGGCTGAAGATAGCAAGTCAGAGGATGTATTTGACGTAATTTGACCTGTACCTTTGGCAAGCATATACAGCGTATGACAAACAACACAGATCTAATGGACTCATGCTAACTTCAGCATGTAATAACTGGTATACATATTTTAACTCGAACACTTTCCCTGAAGTCAGTAAAGCAGCACTTCTATTAGTTCATACAAACAATAAGAACTGCTGCAGCGCTACAACCATCTAACGTAGAACCCTGGTGCAGGAGGTCGAGGGTTCGATCCCCGTCCGGGTCATACCAAAGACTTTAAAAATGGTCGTAATGGCTGCACTACGACTGACTGGCTGATGTCAGGGTACATGGAGCAGTAGTACTGGTAGCTTACACAGGAAACGCCGTAATAGTACTGAAACAGTGTTGGAAACCATAAATTCATCAATCAAAACTAAGTGTGTACTAGTACCTAACTCTAACTAGTGTACCTTATTTACGAATGCTTCGTTAAATCGGAGGAAAAAGAAAAAAAAAAAGGAAGTATAATTTTCAAATTAGAAAACTGTTGTTAAATAAGAAATTTCTAGTTTATCTCATTGCGGAAATATAATTTATGTGTAGATATTGACTTCAAACAGTAATCAATATTCATATTGGTAGGCATGCAGAATGTTTAAATAACCCTGAGATTTAATATGCAGATCCCACAAACTTATAACGAGGTTCTTCTCAATATACACATGTAGACAAATACACTATAACTAAACCTCGCATCACAATATGAGCCGTCCCGCGAGTAAACCAACATTGTAGACTCTGCGTAAAGCATCGACCCGGATCAGCCTAAGCATGCCGCGCAAGCTAACCCGGATAGACGTTTTTCGCTTCCTGTGGATTGTATGCTTCAGGAATCATTACTCTACACCTCTATCTGCCTGAGACGGAATTTGTCGGCCCGGATCAGTCTGCGCGGACTGCGCAGGCTGATCTGGGTCGATAAATTACGCAGATGCCATAATGTTGGTTTTCTCGCGGGACGACTCATACATGTATGTGGGTCACATTCAATACGGTTAAATTTGTATTCATTTTGCCTCAACCCGATGTTTTCTTTGAAATATTACAATATTTAATAATACATTCAGTCCTTCTAAATGAATCGAATAACTGCCGCTATATGTACCTCCTGAAATCAGAGGATTTTTATAGTGATGAAGTGTTATCAGGGGCGTAGCTTGGCAATAATCAATGTGTAGGCCGTCTCGTGAGAAAATCCACATTGTGGACTCTGCGTAAAGTATCGACCCGGGTCTGCCTAAGCATGCAACACAGGCGTACCCGGATATACACTTTTCGCCTCCTGTGGATTTTCTGTTTCAGGAATCACTACTCTATCTATCCCCCCCCCCCCCCCCCCCCCCCTTAGACGGAATGTGTCGGCCGGATCAGTCTGCGCGGACAGCTGATCTGGTCGATACATTACGCAGATGTGTATCACCGCAGCTGCATTTTGGGGCATTTTTAGAAAAAATGTGTAGGCACGTGCCTATAGTGCCTTAAGGGAGCTACGCCCCTGGTTATGTATACGTCATAATCTAAATCTATTTTAGTTTATAGGTAAGTAAGTCAATGGCCTTTGTCACAGGGGAATATTTCAATAGCAGGCATTCAAATAATAGAAAAACGTTTTTTCTCAGCAACCAGTTATTTTTACATACACAGAATATTTTACACTCTGTCTGGATATGCAACGATTCAGAAAAGAATATAAACATGAGTGGCACAAAAACCTCTGCATCCACTTGCTGACCCATTTGAACGCCTATGCAGCGGACGACTATTGAAACTATTGTGGCTGGCAATGTAAGAAATTGCTCATTTCTCATTTTGCCACAATGTTTTCAACTCTGTTCAATAGTTTTACTTACCTTCATAGAGATTGTCCATATTTGTGTCTGGATGTTTTAAAGGTTGTCTGCTGAAAAAATATTGTATGTGGGAAAGGGTTATGATTATGGGCTTTAGTCTGCGAAGTATGAATATGCCATATGAATATTGCCATATGAATAATGCTCCTGAAGGATTGAAAAGTGTTGGTATAGTCATCCATGTCAACATGCCAATTATAATCTTTTTGACAAAAACAGTATTAAGACATCTGAAATTTAGTGAAAATTCTTATCAGCCAGAACAGAAGCACAGACAGGCCTGAATCTAGATTTGAGCCATCCCACGAGAAAACCAACATTATGGACTCTGCGTAATGTATCGACCCAGGCTAATCCGGACCGACTCATTCCTTCTACGGGGAATAGAGGCATAGAGTAATGATTCCTGAAACGGAAAATCCATAGGAGGCGAAACGTGTGTATGGGTTAGCCTGCACGGCATGTTTAGGCTGATCTGTGTCGATACTTTACGCAGAGTCCACACTGTTGGTTTTCTCGCGAGACGGCTCATTTTTCGGAAATGTGCTACGGTTTTTTTTTCCTGCATGTGTATATATCGCTTTGGTTAATTTCGACACTTCAGATATTCAATAAACGGCTATCGTGAAGGCACTAAATGGTATGTTAAACACGTAATTATCATTTGACTGTTTTAATATTCCAAAAATGCCCCTAAACATTGGTAAAACATATGTTAGGTACAAAACAATATAATATATATTTAATAACATATAAAGTCTATAATCACAATACAATTATACAATCGTTAATTTTATCCAAGCCGAAACGCAGAATTTGTTTGGTAATCGGACAGTTATGATCAAGATATTTAGACCAGCCCTTGGTTGCAAGCAGTCTATCAAGTCATTGGACCTTTAATTAATAATCTAGTAAATATTTGAACCACTTACCAGTGTGAATGAACGTTTGCGCTGATCGTAACCCTTTACCACATACAGAGGCATTTTGACGAATCTAATGCAGATCACTTTTGGATACAACTTTCAAAACGAGAAATTGTTTTCAACTATATTCAAGTATCGTATTTTCGTTTATAGAGATGTTGTTTTGGACGTCCTCTAATGTCTTACTTTTGCCTGGATGTTTTCAAATATGTCTGCTTAAGATGTGTGGATGATGTTGGAGAATTCAACTATACACAGAGAAGATGTCCGGAGACCCTTCATGAGCATCGTAGGACATTCCATGTAGACGTAAACATACCTAGAAACATGATGGAGGTACCGCTTTGAAATGAACAGTTGAGATGAGGAAAGCCACGACACTCGAAAACCGACCTTTACGGAATTTGCGATTAGCGAAGAAATAAATCTGCATTGTTTTTTTCTGTCCGTCCTTAAACCATTTACGTATTTAAACCGTTCACACATACAACACATATGCAACAGAGGAGCAATAATTTATAAAAACGTAAACAAAGGGATGTAATTCACCCTTATCCCGAGAAAAGGAGAAATGTTTCATCAGTCGTATGCTGATTCAGAGGCGTCAATAAGCGAAAAAAGTTCAGGATCATGGAATGCTTTGGAAATATTTTTACTTGTGTTACATGCTATAAAATCTAACCTCGAAGGTCGCTGTTCGTGTTTCGCAAGCAGTCATGTTTCAAGGTAAACCCCTTCCGACATACAGACGCTTACTGGCGCCTCTGCAGCAGACGACTCTTGAAAGCATTGTAGCAAAATGAGAAATTGCTCAAAATGAGCAGTATCTCCATTTGTCAAAATGTTTTTAACTCTATTCAATACTTTTATTTACATGAACAGATGATTTCGTTTGGCATAGTTTTGCTCAGACGTTTTTTAAAGTCGTCTGCTGCAGATGTGTTGTATGTGGGAAAGGGTTTAATATTTACAATAAAAGAAATAACAGATTCTGTCTTCAAACATAAGGTACTGGGAAAGATGCTTAATATACCTTACCAAACAAGCAGTAACAACACCACATCGCACTGCAACCCTTTCCCGCATACGGCAACTCTGCAGAAGAGGATTTTGAAAACATCTAGCCTTAAATCTCTAAATGAGAGTATAATTACTGAAATGAGTTGAAAACTTTCTGACAAAATAAGAAAATGCTCATTAGAATCAATTCCTCCTTTTATCACAATATTTCCAATAGTCGTCTTCTGCAGATGCATCAAAAATACGTCTGCACGTGGAAAAGTGGAAAATCACAAGTAATTGACCATTGAATGTATTTGGTCATGTAGCACAATACATATTTATTTTGATAAATGAAATCGACGGTAATACTTTAAAGACAATAATAAATATATCACAATTTATATCACAATGTTCTATATATCACAGAATATCAATCACAATGATCGTCTGACAGTTTGCTTTGTTACCCATATTACATTTCAACAGATTTAGCCCTATCCCACATATAAATGAGCCGTTCAACGAGAAAACCAATAGTATGGACTCTGCGTAATGTATCGAACCAGATCAGCCCGCGCAGTCCGCGCAGGCTAAACCGGGCCGACACATTCCGTCTCAGGGGGCATAGAGGTATAGAGTAATGATTTCTGCAACAGAAAATCCACAGGAGGCGAAAAAGTGTCTGTCCGGGTTAGCATTCGCGGCATGCTTAGGCTGATCCGTGTCGATACTTTACGCAAAGTTCACAATGTTGGTTTTCCACGGAAGGGCTAAAATATTAACAGTTTGTACTAAAGTCCGTTTGAATTTGGGAAAGTGTTAACCAAAGTTGAGAAACACTACTGTATTGGGTTCTGACGCCTCTACAACAGGCGAATTTTGAAATCATTGTGGCAACAGGAGAATTTACTCATAAAGAGCTATTTCTCCTGTTGCCACGATGTTTTGACCCCATGCCCAATTATCACAGTTTCATATGCAGAGATGTTCATAGTTGTGCCCTGATGTTTTCAAAGTCGTCTGCTGTATATTGTTCGTATGTTGGGGAAGGGTAAGTACATTGAAGAGCTCTGGTCGAACATTGACTGTTTCTCTGTCAGATTACCCTATCTGTATTGAACTGCAACCATGTTGAAACGTTTCTGGACGAGGCACAGTCTAAGCAAAGTCCGTGTTAATCACTCTGATAGCACGAATACGTGTTATGTCAAAATGCTTGAAGTATTGTTGAAAACGGCGTAAAAATCTAAAGCATTAAAACAAACAAATATAGCCTTTATAAAACCGACAGTTGCACTCTCAGGAGAAACGGTACACACATCTGACACATACATATAATGAAAAAGTATGTTTGTGGTCCGAATGTGCCACATTGACTAATGAATCATCGCGTGTATCTTTCGTATTTATATCGACAACAATACGCAATTATCACAAAAATGGCGACCGTATCACATATTGCTTTTGCGAATAACGTGATGGCTGATGGAAAGAAACTGTAAATACAAGACGAACGTACGTATGACGTGTGTTATCTTATACAGAAGTAAAAGGACGTATGGAAGGATGAATTGAGTCCTAACTGACAAGTTTATGTTGCGTTCTGTCAAGACCCTGATTAACACATGTAACAAAAGCTCAACAGTTCTTCATTCTTGAGTTCTGTTCGGTTCCACGTAAAACAATAATCTTTATCCGGATTTATTTCCTGATTTAGAATTGTTTATCGTTGTTTTTGATTGATTGAGTTAAGTGTCGTTCGCAAATGTTGTTTATAATCGCATATTGTAAGACAAGTGTTAAACAAAACTACAGAGTGGCATTGTGAATAATTCTTGGACTGCTTTGTAGTTTGTTGAACTATCATCAGTAAACTATGTGAAGTCGGACGCAATATTTAATGAAAAGACAATGTTTGCGTATTGCAATGGACACCAAAAGAGATGTCGCTACACCTGATATGCTTTAAAGACATAGGCTGATTGATTAGCTTTTGGTGCCCTGCTTTACACCGGCGAACGCATTACACAGTGGTCAAATGTTACTCGCTTGTCGATGCTTATTGTAGACCAACGGTTTCATGTGCTTTGAAACCAATATAAAGTAGGAATAATAGAAATTGTCTTATACGTGTATATATATTTATAGACGTCGGTTTAACCGTTATTTTATACAGACACGTTTGCGTATAAAAGGACCGTTTTGCGAATATGTTGTCATTTAAGCTTCCAACTTTAAACTTTCTTTGCGACGCCGTTGCTATATGTATTTAGTTTGCAAGCACCTTTTGGCCTTCATCAGCGGATAAAGAAACGATCTTTCATGCGCTTGATCGTGGACCGAATTGCTTTAATACACGTAAACAATAAATTAAGCCAAGTATATATCCTATTACATAGACGTCTAATCAGTTTCTAACTGTAGGACCAGTCCTAAAACTATACTGTCCACCGTAGGAAGGTGGGTATTGGTTTTGACGAACAGATCGACTAATCTTGTTCTGTACTAGTCGCTTATAAACTCGGGCTCTATGAGCTTTCCAGTCTACATAGTCTTGGAGATTATTTTGTAATTCGTCTTCTGGTGGTAACAACGTCTCCTGAAATTATAGATAGAAGGAACTATTACCGCCTTGTTGGTGTAGTGGTATAGTGTCCGCATCGGATGTGGGAGTTCTGGTTTGATCCCCGGCCGGGTCATACCAACGACTTTAGTAAATGGTAGTAATTGCTGCTCTCCTTGGCGCTCAGGGTTGCGGGGTAAGCATAAAGACTGACTGACTGATGTCATGATAAATGGACCAGTAGTACTGGTAACTTATCAAGGAAACGCCTTGGTATAACCGTAAACGTGTTGAAAGTAGCGTAAAACACCAAACAATCAATCAATGTAATTATAACAGGTGTGGAAAAAACTAACTGCGCTTATATAGTAAAACATCCAAAAATATACTGATTACAAAAGATACTGCTTTACGAAAGCTTATTTTGCCTTTCCTACATACAAACGCTTTATGATGCCTCTCTTGCAGCAGACCTTTTTAAACATTATGGCAAAAGAAGAAATTGCTCATTATGTTTTCGACTTTATTCAATAATAATGCATTCGTTTAAAGATAGTTTATATAGTTTTGCACTTATGCTTTCATCGATGTCTGCTGCAGATGTGTTGTATGTGGGAAAGGGTTTTAACACATTTAATGAAGATTTGCTAACAAGGTTAATACACTCAATCATTTACATTCACGTGGGACGGGAGAACATTGTTCTTCTATCTGCTGTTGACTTGTAGCAAAGTTGTAACAACTTACTCGAAACTAGAACGATGGCAGCAGGGTAGAGTAACTTAGTTTTCCACACGCAGAAGCGTTTTGGCTCATTTGAAGCAGACGACTTTTGAAAACATTCTGTCGGAAAGATAACTTGTGCATGTTGAGCAATTCTTGTGTTCTCCGCACTGTTTTAAACAGTATTAAAAATAATCGTTCATTTCCATAATTTTAACTAGATGTTTACAAAGGCGTATGCTGGAGACGTTTTCCTGTCAGTAGAAACTTGTTAATGAGTGCCTAAACTTACTTTACTTACTTTACTTTATTTCCAAAAGGCTTTAATCATTTAATGTGTTTTTAGCCAAACAATATAGACAGACATACACATATGTTTTTGTTAGCAAAGATCAATTAGCAAAATCGTGATTACACTATAATAGACAAAGACGAAACATTCAACAGCTATTTCTATTAACTATTTCAGAAATGTAAACAATAACATAATCAAGGAGCCTTTCTCATTTTGTTTGCGAAAAACAACCAACTGATATACTTACCACTTGGCGTAGATGGTGCATAGTGGCTTCCGTAGCCTTTTCCATAAAGAATTTCTTAGAAATCATAATACATTCAGCACCATTAGAAACAACACTAAAACTCTCGGCTTGTTCCGGGAAGACGGTTTTGGTTAGACCCTGAAATGCACCATTGTACATTGAATAATGTTATGTCTATCTGTACAAATATCTATAGAGTGATGTCTCAAATGTTATTACAATCTAAAGGACCGCACCAGGTGCGAAGAGGTATAATATAATGGTTACCTCCCCTTATTACACGCTAGCGCATATGGTCAAAGGGAAGTAAATCGAATCGGCATTGCCGGGCGGACAATTTCAGATGAATATATAAGACTAAAGTTGAAGTGGACAATTATGATTAAGTTGAAAGTTGAAAGTGTTTATTTATAAAGTTGAATAACCTCTGACCACTCTAATAGCGATTTTCAGAACATCATAGTGTATGTTTACTTTGTCACGTCCAAGCATCTGACACGGCTTATTTCAAGAGACGAAAGTTACATACAAGATAGTCCGATACGTTAGCCTTTGTTTTATTACGTGCTCAGTGTATAACATCGATGCACGAAAGGCCACTCTCACGAGAAAGTCACATTCCACTTTCGCGAACTTATATACAACATAAAAGTAAATCCCTAACGAGAATAAAGAAAAACAGTATCTAATCCTAAATAATTATTTTACTAGACTATGCAAAACATAAGTTACTGGTAAAGAACCTCTAAATATAGACACATTTAAATATAACTCTACGCTCACACATCACAGTATATAGGTCAATAGATATGAGCCGTTCCACGAGATAACCAACATTATGGACCGACCGGATCAGCCTAAGCATGCAGCACAGGCTAACCCGGACAGACACTTATCGCCTCCTGTGGATTTTTTGTTTCAAGAATTATTACTCTATACCCCTGAGACGGAATGTGTCTGCCCGCTTTAGACTGCGCGGATTGCGCAGGCTGATCTGGATCGATACATAACGCAGAGTCCATTATGCTAGTTTGTTTCGTGGAACGGCTTATATGCATTCAAAGCAGACGATTCGTTAAAATATACAATATACGGTTAACAATTAAACCGTGAAGATTGAACTTACAAAATGTTGCCCTCTCTCCAGAACCTGGACTTGTACGAACATAGGTCGAATGTCTTTCTCCGTTAAAGTCAGATCTTTGATCGGTTTATTATCCAGCTCGTTGACGATCGTTTTACGACCAGTGGGATGTATTTCGGACAGCTTTTTGTCGTATTCTGAAAGGCATTATACACGTTAACACTTTCCCTCATATAGACGCTTTCTGACGCCTCTGCAGCAGACGGCTTTTTGAAAACATAGTGACAAAAGAAGAAATTGCACAAAACGTGCAATTTCTCCTTTTGGCACAATGTTTTCCACTTTTTGTCATAGGTTATTCATTAAATTATGGAGATTTTTCTATGTTTTGATAAAATACGTTCAAAGTCGTCTGCTGCAGAATTGTTGAATGAGGGAAAGGGTTAACCGTATGCATTAACAAGCGTTCGGCACACGACCTGGTTTCGAATTCGGGGACTCTTGTCCTGATGCCCTGACCCATCACTAACAATGGCGTACACGTATCCATGCATTAACTTGCACAAAGCACCTTACATGTGTTCGTCTCCCATAGTGTATGATGTGTAAACGCCGCGTTCAACGACAATTCACGTGAAAGTAACAAGAACTATTGGTCAATTTATCCTGAAATTACCAGCGAGTCAGTCAGCCAAGGAGAGAAAACCACTGCTACTATTTTTAACTTAACCCTTTCCCTCATACAACAACAATTCTGCAGCAGACGACTTTGAACATATTTTGACAAAAGATGGAAAATCTCCATAATTGAATGGATAACCTATGACGAAAAGGGGAAAACATTGTGGCAAAAGGAGAAATTGCTCGTTTTGAGCAATTTCTTCTTTTGTCACTATGTTTTCAAAAAGCCGTCTGCTGCAGAGGCGTCAGGCATTACTTTCTATGATATCCCTGCTTTACGTGATTGTAATAATTAAGTCATATAACGCTTTCATCAATTTAAAAAACACAACATTCCCAATTTCGTATAACAAGAACATTGAGCATACATGCATTCTAATCTTGATTTATGTTGTTTATATCTAATTCATAACTCACACTATAACACGTACGCGAAATAATTCCTGTCTAAGAGAATATTGTGAGATATAAGTATACATTTGTTAACTCACCTAATTGCTTTTGGTATATTTCTTCTTGTATCGCTTCCTTTCGAGTAGCTTTTCGTCGTGTAGATTTGTTCGTGGCTAAGTAGGCACCCTATAGAGAAAAAGATGGTTTAAGTAAATTGCAATGATTTGGAAGCCAGTTGATTATACAAGGTTGAGTGCCGGTTTGCACCTAACTAACACTTCTATAGCGCCTGACTGCTAGTTGGTAGTCTTGTTTTCTACCTTTAACTTGTATCGCTTCAGCAGTATAACTATGATTAAACAAGAATTAAAATCAAATCGATTACTTCAGTTTTAAAATAATAATAAGCAAAATCCAGAAGATGTGATGTTACTCATTTGTTCAAACAAGGTAAAATACTAAACATTTAAATTTACTTTAATGTGGTACGATATACTAGATAATATAAACAAGAAGCGTATCATTCTGTTATTTTTTTAAATCATAAATAACTTATTGATATTTTAAAGCCATATTACTAAACACGTTAAACAAAGATTCATTTGAATCGAGACATGTTAATGTCATCTTATTAATCTACAATTGTGATAAAAGTGAGAACAGAATAATTAAAATCATTTAAGCAGTCGGATTAAAATTTGCAGCAAATATGACATTTGATACATATTGTACATTTACACCTATCCATGATGCATCCAAAATATGGAACATTCATAATTTAATTTTAAATGATTAATGATTGGACAAATATACTAATTGTTTCTGTGAAGAATGAATATCAAGAAAATCTAATCTCGATCAACGATTTCCACATATTACTAACATAGGTTTGTTAGTAGATTATGTCAAAGTGCATAGATTCTGACAAGACTGCTCAGATGGACAGTTTGATCTGAACCTACACTGCTCAGATATGCTAACTGGTACCCCTAAAAGCAAAGAGTTGCCACATATGCAAAACATGTCATAAATGCAAATATATACACAAAGCTGTTCATAAGACACGTATTATTTCACATAAATTAAACGTAGGACATTAAAACATGTTCGCAAGATAGCAATAACCCTTAAGACGAAGAAACAGATATGTTAAACATACAAAACCAATCGCAATAGACAACATCAGTGTATTATTATCAACATTACAATTCAATACAAACTTACAAAACTAAGGCGTTTATATGGGTACACAAATAATACATTATGCATGTTTAATCCTTTCCCGCATTCAACAAATCTACAGCAAAATACTTTGAAGATATCTAGACAAAATATTGAAACTCTCATTAACCGTTTACCTCATATAGACGCTTTCTGACGCCTCTGCAGCAAAAGGCGTTTTGAAAACATAGTGACAAAACGAGCAATTTCTTCTTTTGCCACAATGTTTTCCACTTTTAGTCATAGGTTATCCATTCAATTATAGTGATTTTCTATTTTTTGACAAAATATGTTCAAAGTCGTCTGCTGCAGAATTGTCGTATGAGGGAAATGGTTAAAACATGCAGCAGACGGCTTTTTAAAAACATAGTAACAAAAGAAGAAATTGCACAACACGTGCAATTTCTCCTTTTGCCACAATGTTTTCCACTTTTAGTCATAGGTTATCCATTCTCAGTAAACGGTAATATAATTATAAAATGGAGTTGTAAACTACTGGACAAATCGAGAAATTGTTTAGTGTGAGCAATTTCTTCTTCTGCCAAATCTTTTTTCAAACTTGGTCTTCTGCAAATGCGTCAATATGCGTATGCAAGTAGTAAAGGGTTAAATTTACATAAGACCGTGGATCAACTGACTATGAATTGATTCGTGACAATTAAATAAATCCTTCTCCTAAGATATGCATGTACACGCATATAATTTGGTGTACCGTTTGAATAATAAAGTATAACTGCAATTTTGTTAAACCTAAAAAAAAAAATTATGTTCCAGGAAAACGTAATCTATATCCGCGAAAGAAATACTGCAACACGTTGGGTTTTCGCGTTGCAAGTAACAGCTAGATTATATTTTTTATAGAAATCTATAGAAGACATGGATCTTCTATATTTATTATTGCATCCGTATTGGAACACTAAGAACGATACAACACAGATGGCGATTATATCGTAGTTAAACCCTTTCCTACATACATATACATAACATATGCAGCAGACGACTTTAAAAACATTTAATAAAGAAATTGGAATTCTCTATAATTTAATGAAAATGCGACAAAAAGGAGGAATTGCTCATTATGAGCAATTTCTCCTTTTGTCACAATGTTTTCAAAATTCCTCTGCAGCAGGCGTCAGAAAGCGTCTGTATATGAGAAACGGTCAAGTAAAAAATCTATAAAACGACCAAAAACCCTACACGTCATTGTCCACTTACATCAAATTCCGAAAAGAGGTGTTTTTTTTTATCAAAATTTCGAAATAAATATTCACGACTTTATAAATGTCAACAGAAACGCATTTATAGAAACATGTATACATGTACCAATCAAAACATACCAAATAACGTGGATTAGGTGTGTGATAAAGCAAATAAATTGACAACAAACACTGTTTGTAAGCACACTCGTCTTACTACCTTAGGGCATTTAGGTACTTGGAGAGTGTTCTTATTATACTGCATAATCTGGGGCTGACCCCATTCTACATGCTGTAATCAATCATACATATTCAATGAGTACAGGTTATAAAAGCAATACACAACAACAAACCTAACCTACGTCTTCATGCCATTTTCACAAATGGAAAAAGATTGCCATAAAAATGCCTTTCAGAGTAACCGATGTTCAAGGGTTTAACCCTTTCCCACCTGAAACAAATCTGCAGCAGACGACTTCGAAAATATCTACTGAAACATATGGAAAATCTCTATAATTGTAGGTATAATTACTGAAAAAAAATAAACATTTGAAAATTTGTGGCAAAAGGCGAAATTGCTCGTTTCGAGCAATTTATCTTTTTGTCACAATGTTTACAAAAGTCGTCTTCTGCAGATGCATCAAAATAATGACCCAGATACAGTCGCTTTCTGACGCATCTGCAGCAGGTTCATTATGAGCACATTTTCCTTTTCGACAAAGTTTTCAACTCTTTAGTAATTAAACTTTCATCAATGTAGGTTTATAATAGTTTTGCCTAGATGTTTTCAAAGTCGTCTGCTGCAGATTTGTTGTAGGTTTGAAAGTGTTACACTCGAGATAGAGGATGTGTGGCTTATAGATCAGCGAATGTCTGAATATCTCGTACGATAAGACATCCTGACAATCAACCCACATCACCTAATACCAGGGAATGGAAAGATTGGACCTAGCTCGTCATACATATTAGTATACCTCCCAAAAGAAGTAGTCGTAATCGGCAAACACTTTAAATCTTCATTAGAGATTACTAATCGACCTTTTGACTAAAGGTGAAAATACAATACTTTCAAATCTGTTCAAAAGTAAACTTTTATTCGTGGAAAGAGTCCTTATTTACTATGTCGTCCTGCATATGTAGACCATGGTTTATGTGGCGAATAGCAGGTTAAAGGAAATGTCTTCCGAATTATGCTTTACGTTCTACAAACAACACACAACCTGTTCCAGTCATAATCTATGGTTTGGAGTGGAGCTTTACGTCGTTTTATCATTAGTTCAGTTGTATTACGATGTTTCCCTTGTAATTTACTAGTACTTTCGGTATTATTGTTATTGACATCGATATATCAGTCGTAATGCTATCTCTGTAACCTTAAGCGCCAAGGAGGGAAACCATTACTACCTGTTTAACAGTATGAAGGGGCGTAGCTTGGCAATAATCAATGTGTAGGCCGTCTCGTGAAAAAAAAATCAACATTGTGTAAAGTATCGACCCGGATCAGCCTAAGCATGCCACACAGGCGTACCCGGATATACACTTTTCGCCTCCTGTAGATTTTCTGTTTCTGGAATCACTACTTTATCTATCCCCCCTTAGACGTAATGTGTCGGCCGGATCAGTCTGCGCGGACAGCGCAGGCTGATCTGGTCGATACATTACGCAGATGTGTGTATCGCCGCAGCTGCATTTTGGGGGCTAAAGGGAGCTACGCCCCTGATATGTAGTGTGACCCGATCGGGGATCAAACCCTGATCCCCCGCGGGTAAAGCGGCCGCTCTAATCACTTCACCACGGACACGGTCTCATAACCTTATGCCGAAACATGGTGAACAAAATAATATAGTTGTAATGTAGCAGTTTTGGTATGGCTTATTAAATTCGTAATACAGAACATATTGTTACATTAAGTATACCAGGTAAAGTAGTATCATATACTATAGGAGTAAGATATCATTGGTGAATATCTAAATATATTCCATGTTTAACATCATGTCATATAACTACATTTACGTTTAAATCAAGTTTAGGTGCTTTTAACATTTAAGTTTATAGACCAAAAATTATTTTCATTTCCAACAGACAACAAATCTACAGCAGACGTTGAAAACATGTGGACCATATCTATAAATAATAATTGAATTAATGAACACATTGTGGTAAAAGGAGAAATTGCCGAATTGAGCAATGTTTGCTTTTGCTACATTTTGTTTTCCAAAAGTCGTCTACTACAGAGGCGTCAGAAAGCGTCTGCATGTCGGAAATGGCAAATCAGTCCATTTTAAGGTCAGACAAGGAATGCCCTTTCAGCATCCCACCTGTTGAAGAAAAGTTCAATTAAGAATCTATGAAATCGTGCATCGAGAGGAATTAATATTACATTTAAAATATTTCTTTAACCCTTCTCCTCATATAGACGCTTTCTGACGCCTCTGCATCAGACGGCTATTTGAAAACATAGTGACAAAAGAAGAAATTGCACAAAACGTGCAATTTCTCCTTTTGTCACAATGTTTTCCACTTTTCGTCATAGGTACTCCATTCAATTATGGAGATTTTCTATGTTTTGACAAAATACGTTCAAAGTCGTCTGCTGCAGAATTGTTGTATGAGGGAAAGGATTAAAGATGTCTAATACGTGTAGATGCGTTAGAAAATATAACATGTTTTAACCCGAGTAATCCATTTAATCCGTCTTAAAGAGATACACCACACTTCAAAGTGGCAAGAGGATTATATACTCTTCCTCATACAACAACTAAGCAGCAGACAACTTTGAAAACGTTTAATTCATCTATGAATGTAATTATACTAGTTGAATTTAGTCGAAGACATTGTGACAAACGGAAAATATTTCATTATGAGTAAGTTCTCTCCTTGCCACAATGTTTAAAAGCCGTCTACTGCTGATGCGTTCAATGCGTCTTCATGTAAAAAAGTAATATAACTTAGAACAAATAAATAACGTAGGAGTGGAGAATTGCATATTGTCCTGCAAAAAAGCAAACTGAGCCGTCCCGCGAGAAAACCAACAATGTGGACTCTGCGTAAAGTATAGACCCGGATCACGCTAAGCATGCCGCACAGGCTTATCCGTGCAGACACTTTTCGCCTCCTGTAAATGTTCTGTTTCAGGAATCATTACTATATACCTCTATCCACCAGAGACGGAATGTGTCAGCCCGGATTAGTCTGCGCGGATTGCGCAGGCTGATCTGGGTCGATACATTACGCAGAGGCCATAATTTTGGTTTTCTCGCGGGACGGCTCAATTCTGATGCATGGACATCAGGACAAGACCAGTTCATCTGTTTGCATGGTATTTAACGCCTACTTCAACAGTATTTCAGTCATATCACGTCCTTTACTAGGTACATTACCAGACCAGTTCGTCTGTTTGCATGGTCTTTAACGCCTACTTCAACAGTATTTCAGTCATATCACGTCCTTTACTAGGTACATTACCAGACCAGTTCGTCTGTTTGCATGGTCTTTAACGCCTACTTCAACAGTATTTCAGTCATATCACGTCCTTTACTAGGTACATTACCAGACCAGTTCGTCTGTTTGCATGGTCTTTAACGCCTACTTCAACAGTATTTCAGTCATATCACGTCCTTTACTAGGTACATTACCAGACCAGTTCGTCTGTTTGCATGGTCTTTTACGCCTACTTCAAAAGTATTTCAGTCATATCACGTCCTTTATTAGGTATATTACCAGTCCTGCTGATTTATCATCATGACAAAAACACAAGAGTCGTAATGCTATTACCGCTCCTCCACCCCGACCGTGAGAAACACTAATGTGTTTCCTGGAGCACCACTGCTCAGTTATTAATGTATCAGTGCGTTTCCTGGTTAAATTACCAGGTGTACCGGTAAACTTCCCCTAGCACATGTGCGTTAGTCATAACACTGTCAACGAAAGCTTGGTATTGATATTGCAACGATATAAATAACATCGACTTTCATCAAGCATATTAATCTCTGTATTGATCAATAAATTAGTTTTTAGCTGACATTTGACCAATTTACAAAAACAAAGAAGATCTGAACATACATAAATTGTCAAGATTATCAGACACAGGTCATGCTTCGCACATCTGTTAGTATGTACGTGGCAAGCGTATTTACATACTACGTTGAGTGAAATATCGAAAATGCATGAATGATTTCGGGCAGCTATTACGATCGTCTCAATTAAAAGATGTCGGACACAAATAGCGACATTCAGAGAACAACCAAGACCCTACCTGACGTGTTAAATAATACAATGAAATGGAAAAAGCTATATTTTCAACTAAAGACATGAGCGTCAATCGTCCACATCTTACAGTTGCAATATAAGACGTTACCATAGGGTAAATGCAAATAAAAAGTTGTATACGGGGCACAATCTGGATATTAAATACATAGTGATAAGAAAACACTTGAAAATTAAGAACCTAAATCTCTTTAAACACTGCGTAAAACGGAATTCGTGTAACGCAAACACCACGATAAAATAAACGTCAAACACTATTCAAATTTGATAAAGGCTGGATTAGATATTTATTTTGATTTTCGGATGGAATAATGCTAGTTCATTACTCTGCTTGTTAGTCATTCTCAGCCAAAACAAAACCCAATTATGATCCGTCCCGCGAGAATACCAACATTGTGGACTCTACGTAAAGTATCGACCCGCATCAGCCTAAGCATGCCGCGCAGGCTAACCCGGACAGACACGTTTCATCTCCTGTGGATTTTCTGTTACAGAAATCATTACTCTATTGCCCTGAGACGGAATGTGTCATCCCGGATTAGCCTGCGCGGACTGTCATTAGGCAAACAAGCCGTTTGTTACAGGCATTGACGTGTTTTTTGACTTCTCTTTAACGCTTTCCCAAAACAAATATGCAGTGACAAAAACCTGAACAATTTCCATAAAAGATAGCTTAATTGATAAACATGATGAAACATTGTGGCCACAGGGTAAATTGCTCATTATGAGCAATTTCACTATGGCCGCAATGTTTTCAAAAGTCGTCTGCTGCTATTGCATCAAAATGTATCTGCAGGTGGGAAAGGGTTAACCATATTTAACTACCTAGCATATTTTGAGTATCATACACATGCAAAAGAGATAGATATATGGTACACATTTAAAGTGGACCACTTCATCTGTACAAGTTAATCATTCTGTTTGCGGCGATAATACACAATACCAACATTACAAATCTCGAAGCTTACAACTGCTCCTGAGTCATCGTAACAGGTGATTATGTCAGGTATACAAGGTATGCAGTGAACCTTCTCGAAACAACACCTCTGTACAGTGTACCCTCTCGGAACAACACATATGTACAGTGTACCCTCTCGGAACAACACATCTGTACAGTGTACCCTCTCGAAACAACACCTCTGTACAGTGTACTCTCTCGGAACAACACATCTGTACAGTGTTCCCTCTCGGAACAACACATCTGTACAGTGTACCCTCTCGAAACAATATCTCTGTACAGTGTACCCTCTCGGAACAACACATCTGTACAGTGTACCCTCTCGAAACAACACATCTGTACAGTGTACCCTCTCGGAACAACACATCTGTACAGTGTACCCTCTCGAAACAATATCTCTGTACAGTGTACCCTCTCGGAACAACACATCTGTACAGTGTACCCTCTCGAAACAACACATCTGTACAGTGTACCCTCTCGGAACAACACATCTGTACAGTGTACCCTCTCGAAACAACACCTCTGTACAGTGTACCCTCTCAGAACAACACATCTGTACAGTGTACCCTCTCGAAACAACACATCTGTACAGTGTACCCTCTTGGAACAACACATCTGTACAGTGTACCCTCTCGGAACAACACCTCTGTACAGTGTACCCTCTCGGAACAACACATCTGTACAGTGTACCCTCTCGGAACAACACATCTGTACAGTGTTGTGTACCCTCGCGGAACAACACATCAGTACAGTGTACCCTCTCGAAACAACACCTCTGTGTAACGACAACCTCTCTACAAAACATTTTAATATGTTCGCATTTCTGACAAAAAGCGAATGAACAAGTGGAAACTATTGACAACAATCATGTAATTATCAGTCAGTAATGTTTATGCATGGAATCGGTTTAATGATATATAGAAAACAAAAATAAGTTAACAAAGCACTAGATTGATCCTCGGGATTTCCACACCATAAGATATCCAGATCAAGCTCCATATACGCACAGTTTAAAACAGATCTTCTCTGTTCATCTTCTAGTCCTACAAGAAGCCTTGATAACCCAGCCATTAGCGATGTGGGCTGTCAAACTAGAGGTTGTGAGTTCGAACCCCGGCTCGGATAACGTTTTTTCCGACGTTCGACAAAAGCCACCGTGACAAGCGTCATTCGTCTTTCACTAATGGGCTAACAGTCTATGAGGGAAAGCAGCCAGTTGCTTGGAAAGTTTGTTATGTGGATAACTGGTGTGAGAAAGCTAGGATACACATGAGAAGGCGAAACGGCCGCCGTGATATGACTGAACAATTGATGAAACGGTCGTTAAACCCGAATCAATCAATCAATTAGTAGTCCTACAATCATTATGTAAGCGTATGGATATTGATATCCTTTATAACGTAAATCCGACTATACTTCTTTGAAATAAGTTATGTATGTGTATGTAAATGGAAGATATTTCCATTCATTCTAACTGACATGGATTTGTTTGTAATTCCTCTTAAGTCAACCCTTTCCCACATATAGACGCTTTCAGACGTCTCTGCAGCAGACGACTTTTGAATACATTATGGCAAAGGTGAAATTGCTCAAGATGATCAATTTCACCATTTGCCAAAATGTTTCCAACTCTATTTAATAATTAAACTGTCCTTAATGGGGATATTTTTCACATTTTTGAAAAGAAGTTTTTAAAGTCGTCTGCTGTAGATTTGTTGCATGTGGGGAAGGGTTAACGTCGGTTTTCTTGTGACGCTGGCTAATGTTAACCATACCTTAGAAGTACGTCGTATCTTAGGTAGTTGGACTAATTTTTCATCTTCAGTTTCGCTGATATCCCCGTCCTTGGTAGAATCTGGTAATTCTGGTATACTCTCTTGATCTGTATTTAAGTAAACATAGTTAATAGTATTCATTGGGATAATCGACTGTAGTCGGGGGTCTTATTCAATATAGTATGTGAAGACCAAGAAAAGTATTTGTATTTATATAGATTCATCAGACAGTTTCGAATATAATTGTATTTATTACTACCGTACATGCAACTCTTACGATCGCCGAGAATGGTTTTGTCCGAAGTGAGTCCGGCATAGTTGAGTGAATCAATTATTTTTCAGGAAAATAACACTCAAATTCCTCTCGAGGAAATTATTTTACCTAAATTGAACATTTATTCTTATGCATACAATGTTTTCGAAAATCATCTGCAGTAAATTTAGAACAAATCGTCTTTTTCAAGAAGGTTTACTCCGGCTTGATGATGCTGCATCCTTTGTTATCATTATCATTAGTAGTGTTATCATTTACAAGAGAATGTTGATGCAACGCATCAATGTTGCCGGAAATCCATACTGCAGTTATGCATAACACTTACATTATAGTAGTTGAAAAAAGACTGAGGGGCATATTTGAACATCAGGGGTGGGGTCAAGTGAAAATGTATCATAACTTGCATTCTTTTTGTCAACGAAGTGAATGTACTTATTGAAATATAATTGAAGCCTTTCATTATTTATGATTAATCTCCATTCTACGGTAGGTTGACCATACACACATCCAACTAATTATTGATCATAAACAGTAATGTAAATAAGAAATCTTGCCAATCATTAGTCTAAGTATGTATACAGTGCTTTCATTAAGCTTTTCAAGATGTTTGTCAGAATATTTGAATTTTATTATTTATCAATAAAACAACAAAACAGACGATTTAGGATTTGCATTCACCTATTGAAGTCAACATTGGACACCTTTGCAGCAATCTACTTTTAAAACAATGAGAAAAGGGTTAAATCGCTGAAGACATGGGTTTTCTCTTTTTCTCAAAATGATATTAGCTTGGCATCCAAATTAAATCATACTTTGACAAATGTTAAAATGTAGTCCACTATTTATAAATTAGACCACCCTCGAAATATAATATCAGCTAAATAGTTAAATTTCATTGAATTTGTTGTATAATTTCAAATTTAATGACAATTTAAAATTGTCAAGGACGAAATAATTTTGTACGAAAGACCCGATTCGTGGACCATTCTTCTTCGCAGAGTTGTCGTTCTTTACAGGCAGAAAGTATTCATTCAAAGTCATTTTTCTATTAAAACCAGTTTTATCTCAGTTTTTTCTTTTCTTCACTTGTATTTTAAAATCACATATAATTAACTGTTTGTAAGTGAGTGTAAAGAACGGCTCTCTGTTTAAGGAGATTCATCTACGCGGTCGGTATTCGCTAGTCACGTGATCAACAGTTATAGCTTAGAAACAGTTCATTTAGATATACATGGATAAACATTATTAAATGCATTCTTCACAAACCAAGACATCTTTTTGAACATAACAGTCTGCTGCAAGTCTAATAGGGACTGTTTTGTCTTCGTAAATAAAACAAAAATAAACATAAATGCGAATCAAAATAAAGAAACTGCAAATACTTAAAACATTGGAATATTTATTTCATTTTAAACAAACGCAATTGTAATATGTTCAAGACATTTAAATTTGTTTTTTTCTAAACAATAACTCGTCCTTGTATGTCAATTCCGAAAAGCTATTAAAAATATAAGTCGCGCGCTTCTGCCCGGCGACCAATAATCATTAATAATCATTATTATCATCAATATCAATATCAAGTATCATTATCATTATATTATGAGTGTACCTGGTGCCGTCATGTTGAGTTTGGGCAGTGTCATTTGGTCAGTAGAAGTGGACATCTTTCTATGTGTGGCCAGTACCCGTGTTTTGTGGTCGTGTATTATGTTGTCGTAGTCGATCACGCCCAGTCGATCTCGGTTGTTATAGTAACCGGGAAGGGTTTGTTCCTGTAAAATAGGAGCCCCATTGAAAAAACAATATTACACACAATGTTATACAAAGTCAGAACATTGTGTACTTGTAAATGCTATATTCTACACGATGGGTATTAGCAATGCATTGATTGATTGATTGATCAAACATGTTGTTTAATAACGTTAAGAAAGGTTAAACGTTGAAAAGTTCTAGGGCCGCGCACTTTAATATTTTAACCCTTTTCCACTTGCAGATGATTTTAAGCGAAGCTGCAAAAGACGACTTTTGAGACATTGTTGCAAAAAGGAGAAATTGTTTATAATGAGCAATTTGTTTTTCTGTCACAACGTTTTCCGCTGTTTTCAATAATTGTACTTTTATTTATAGAAATGTTCAATATTTTTTGCCTAGATGTTTTCAAAATCGTCTACTTCTGATCTTTTGTAGATCTATATGGGACATTTGTTAATAACGCAATGATAGATTAAACGCTTTTTTTATTAACAATTTGATTGTGAGACTGTGTAGCTATTAATAAAATTACCTATTATTTAAATGTCAATGTTTTGTTTATCAAAGTTTTCCAAAACAAAGATCTAAAGAAAGACCTGTTAGGTATGGAACTAATACATGTATAAGAAAAGAAAAAAAAAAACAATGTCAAATTATGTTTTAATTGTTGAGAGAAATCAGTATAACTTCTTGATCTCAAAGCAGTAAAGTGATTCACTGTATTAACCCTTATCCCACTGAATTTCAGCAACTGGTATCATCACTATTTAATTGGTTAGTCAAATGCTCACACATTGATGGTAAAGTCTTAGCAACATGTTGGAAAACGAGGAGCGATTGTACACCTATTTCAACATGTTTTCCCAGTTATATTACGGCGTTTCCTTGGTTTTGTTTCAACTTAATTCTAAAACTAAACACCTAAAATAGATTGTACGTAGTTTTCTTCAGATAATATCAAAGTCGTTTGCTGCTTATGGTGTGTTCTGGTGGAGAAGGGTTAAATTCGCATGAAGCAGGATAATGTTTAAACCAACAAAACATAGTAACAGAGATTTAGATAAGGGGCATTAATCCTTATTTGACATTCAAACCCTATGTTGTGGGTACTCAAAAGAATCGTCTCAGTGAGACGATTCTTTTGAGTACCCGCAACATCGGATTTTGTTGAGTAATAAGAGAAATGTTGTGGGGAAAAGACATGCTCACTCCCTCTTATCTAGTCCCCTGTAGTAAGCGATGTCAACAATTTCCTTGAACCACTCAACACGGTATCTACCAACTTACGAGTCGTTTATCTGCCTCTATATTATTCTTGAACACCTCTTTTTCCACACTACTGTCTCTCGAGTTCCTGTTTCTCTTAATACGAAAGTCCCATGTTCCAAACGTCGATTTTGATGTTACCGAACTGTGTCCATCTATAAATGAAAATAACACAACATATAACATCTCTTAGTTGACAAAAGAGAAGATACTACATGTTTGTGAATCGAGTTCTGAAAGAAAAACAAACCTCCAACAAAACAGTTTTTAAACAAGAGTTCAATGTCGAATAATTGAAATACACTTGCCAGGTTTGGATCTGTTAGAGACCATAGCCAATGCTAGGGATATCAAAATAAACATGTTAATTAGAGCAGCAAACAGTACATGTTCGCTAGCCAAGGGAGAATTATCCTTTACACGCTTATTCGAATACTCATGTACGAAGAAGAAGTCTTATTTGCTTTCGAAGATGCCAACGGTACAGAACCTGCACAGACGGCCGGATACATCGGCTGATCTTACTCTATAATTGTAACAAAGACTTCACCAAATTGGTTCCATGAGTCAAAGAGTTGAAATACCAATGTGTACACCATAAACTGAACCGTTCCACGAGAAAACCAACACTATGGACTCTACGTAATGTATCGACCCAGATCAGCTTGCGCAGTCCGCGCAGGCTAATCCGGGCCGACACATTCCGTATAAGGGGGATAGAGGTATAGAGTAATGATTCGTGAAACAGAAAATTCACAGGAGGAGAAAGGTGTCTGTTCGGTTAGGCCTGCGCGGCATGCTTAGACTGATCCGAGTCGATACTTTACGCAGAGTCCATAATGTTGGTTTTCTCGTGGGACGGCTCAATTATCACATGACCCGGGCTTGGCGATAGGAAGTCTTAATGATTCTCAACTAGTGCATCATTGAAAGTACGGTGTAACATTGCCGTACAACTACTGGTCAGAATTTACAATGAGGACTACAAAACATAAACCAGGGACACTTTATTACATGTAATATGGTGCCCCTGCATACACTTAGGACAGTTAAAACTTTAAATTAAGTTTGTACATATAATCACCTGTATGCTTCATATACTATAATGGTTATCTGGTAAAAACACACACAGGACTGTGTTACTATAAATAACCACTTTATATGGTTTATATACTTTACTAAAAGTAACTTATAGAAAATCAAATAACAACTCGGACGCCTTTGGTTTATGACGTTTGCGAGGCCAGTACAACTTCAGACGAGACTACGCTGACGTCAAATGTCGTAACCCTTTCCTGCATACAAGATATGTGCATCAGACGACTTTGAAAACATAGTGACAAAAACCTGAGAAATCTCCATAAAATATAGCTTAAGTGTTAAATAAAGTTGAAAACCTTGTGGCCAAAGGAGAAATTGCTCATCATGAGTAATTTCACTCACCTTTTACCACAATTTTTTTCAAAAATCGTCTGCTGCTATTGCGACAAAATGCGTCTATGGCTGGGAAAGGGTTAATAATGATGAATTTCGTTGAATAATGTTCTTAAATGTCAACTGTCACAAGTACGTATTAACGCTTTCAGCGCCAAAGGCAATATTGAACTTTTTGCAAACAATACAGATTCAGGTGAGTCAGCTGACTCACCTGAAATCTGCATTGTTTGACTGAGTTATATTTATATTCAAAGAATCATATAACATGAAAATAGAACCGTCCGAGTTTGAACATGGAATAGTCTACTTTAAACAATTCGGCGCTGAAAGGGTTAATTCGACAAGTTAATATTGGAAATGCGTACCTTCGGATTCAGAATCTCCTCCATTGCGTCTCTGTGCTCGTGGTTTTACTTCCACAAGTTTTTTGAGCACCGAAAGACTTCCCTGAAATAAAGAACATACATGTAATAAGTAATTTTAAAACTCTCTCACAGAATGCAGACGAGGTTTGGAGCATACGGAGCTATCCCCTTTAACAACATTGTGACAAAAGGAGAGACTGCTCATTATGAGCGAATTCTCTTTTTGTCGCGATGTTTTCAACTCAATTCAATACGTAGTATCCTTGCCTCAGATGTTCAGTGTTTTTGCCAATGTTTTTGCCAATATATTATCAAAGTCGTCTGCTGTAGAGTTGTTATATTCGGGAAAAGTTAAACTATCGCACTGCACTGCACGGCTTTGACAACCTGTTAAAGCATTTCAAGCATACACTAGTTCCAAGAAGTCGTACAACGTATAAGACATCTCGGAATTGTGACACTTTTGTGAAAATAAAGGAAATTAGTTAGTTTAATATGCTTGACTGGTTGGGGTTTAACGCCGTTTTCAGCAATTTACTTTTTCAGTCATATTACAGAGGCCAGTTCACATACTCATGTGTTTCCTGGTTTTCACGTACCAGAACTCCACACAACAGACATTCCAGGCTGCTTTGGACTTGGTGGAATATCAAACGTAGGAAACAATGTTGGCCGAGCTGGGCTTAGAACTCACAACCCCTGGATTGAGAGCTTGCGTCGCTTACGACTGAGCTTGATATGTAGATAACACCAACAGAAGGTCGACTTTAATGACATGATTTTGTTATTTGGTACGACTTTCGATGGGTTTTTGCAAACAATATAGATTCAGGTGAGTCAATTAGTAACGATCTGTCTCACCTGAAATCAGCATTGTTTGCCTTATAGTCATCAAAATCGTTCACGAACTCGTATAGCATGAACAATGGAGTGACCCGTTTTTGTGGCGATTGGTTTGACAATCGCCACAATGCTAACAGAAACAACAGCAACGAAAACATTTACATAGTCAGTTTTGAAAAGCCCGTTGACATTTTATTCCTCACTGCAAACCAATTAACCTACATCCGTTAAACCTCCAAATATATAGTTCCATCAGTGATGTAGAGACACGAATAATAATAATCATGTCAGTGCTACTTTGGTACCGGATTGATACTAAGATTTGAGATGTATTGAGATATATCTACATAGAGTTAAATTATGTAAATATTATCTTTCTTCATAATTGGGCAGATAATAAATATCATTGCGCGTTCTATAACTCTCATCATACTCAAAACACCTCAATGACGCAGTAGAAGCGTCTGGAAATTACAAAAGGTTCTATAAATAGCTCGCGTGTTCTTAAATCTCAATATTTTGTAGTTGTTGCAATATATGAAAGCGTCTAGATGATAATACTGGTTTACAAAAGTTTAAAGGACTCGATGTCATGCAGTGTACAAGTTAGGCACGTCTGTACGTTCTAGCGTCAATTAGCAATCAATGCTGAAAGTGTAGCCGAATTGAGTTGGAGATTGAGCATTATCGTATATGCCTATATATATTGCAAATCGCAAGGCCTACACCGAGATACTGCTTGTCACTTTGCAGGATTTTCTACACGATCGCCACTACTGTGCCATCGGCGCTTTGATTAAATATGTAAGCAAGCGTCTACTTTAGCTTTTGGAACTTCGGCACTGAAAGAGTTAACACAA
This sequence comes from Serripes groenlandicus, assembly GCA_031761405.1. Classification (NCBI taxonomy): domain Eukaryota; kingdom Metazoa; phylum Mollusca; class Bivalvia; order Cardiida; family Cardiidae; genus Serripes; species Serripes groenlandicus. The sequence continues at coordinate 77,849,790 of JASEVX010000004.1, read as the reverse complement.
TTTAGTAGAATCCGTCGTGGCCCAGTGGATAGAATCTGGGATTTGGAACAGGGCCTCCTCCCGTGTTCGATCCCCAGTCGCAGCGGTCATGGTGGAGTGCCCTTGGGCAATGCAAATGTCCTCGTCTAGAACTTGTTTGTTTACGCAGGGATCATTAATATGTCTGTATGTGATATAATATGAAATACAGGTGAAAACGAAGTAAAGCCCAAATTAAACACAAACACGTATTAGCGGACTAATGATCATAAGGAACACACTACATATGCTTACCGATTTGACGACATATATCCAGTCTGAATGATTACTGTCACGTACCAGGACTTGACCTCGTCTGTTAAATAGAGAAAAAATACAACTTAATAGAACATATATTTAACACAAGAGCAACAGTTTATCGTTTAATGTACGATGAATGGTACGATTTAGTTACAGTGTAATGTTTTGAAAACATGTTAGTAGCTGGAAATATGAAAACTGTTTTGTTTCCGATTCAACAACTGAACCATTATGAGGTGATGCAAAAAAGTGATCGTTATGAGCAAAATGTCCTTTTCCTAAAATGTTTTTAAAAGCCACCTGCTCAAAAGGTATCACATATTATATGCGTAATGAAATGGGAAGGATTAAGGCACAGCTATCAATATTAACCAGAGGCGTAGCTCTCTTTAGGCACTGTAGGCACGTGCCTACACATTTTTCTGAAAATTCCCCAAAATGCAGCTGCGGCGATAGACATCTGCGTAATGTATCGATCAGATCAGCCTGCGCTGTCCGCGCAGACTGATCCAGCCGACACATTCCGTCTTAGGGGGATATATGTATAGAGTAGTGATTCCTGAAACAGAAAATCCACAGGAGGCGAAAAGTGTCTATCCCGGTAGGGCTGTGTGGCATGCTTAAGCTGATCCGGGTCGATACTTTACGCAGAGTCCACAATGTTGTTTTTCTCACCTACACATTGACTATTGCAAAGCTACGCCCCTGTTAACTGACATGTTATATATTGCTTCTAAAGCGAGTTCTCACGACTAAATATCTGCCTCTTGGAGAATCAACCAGTACTGGCGCTAAATGTATAGGGAGGGTTTTATTTCATACTTCGCACTCGTAGAAACAAAACCCGGAACTTTTAGATCAAGAGGCTAATTTATCTTTTTGATATTCAATAACATTTTTTTTAATCAGAGTGTATACATGTGCAGTATTTTTGTTACGGAAAGAGGCTAATATGAGAATGAATGGAAGAAATACGGAATCATTATAATCAAGCGAATTCTAAACTGATTTTTCGGAGTTGTTAGTTTAAACTTATATTTGTTATCTATTTAACATTCGATGGTGGCATAGAACTGCCACCACTTACCAGATAATTATGTTGAATATGTTCGTGAAATTCATGGCGGATTTCGCGTTATATACAAAATAACATGATAACTTAAAAATTATCGTGATACCAGATACACTGGTAAGTGGTGGCAGTTCTATGCCACAATACATTATACCATGTAAATTAGAAGATGTTTCTGTTTCAGAAAATTTATCAGAAATAAAAAAAGGCATGGAATTCATCTTTGAAAATCAAAATATCTCTTTGCATAAAATAGTAGAAGGCTAAGTTGAAAAAACCATTTAATATTATATTGAACAATTCTATGAATGAAAGTATATCTATTGAGCTTATTTAAAATGTGTGTGGCAAAAGCAGAACTAGCTCATTATCAGAAGAACCAGAGACATATAAACACATATGTCTCTGGAAGAACCAATGCGGCTTCATGTGAGAGAGGGTTAAAAGTTCAGCTGATATAACATTGTTAGAGTCGTTTGTTTAGATATTTGCAAAAAGTCGATCAACTGAATATAAAAGAAAGAAAAGGCTATAATACCCTATAATGCCATACTGTCATAAATGTCACACCCCTGGTGTCATATATAAAAAATAGATAATATGACAAGTAAGTACATTCAAGTACTTATTTAACCCTTTTCCCCATATAGACGCTTCCTGACGCCTCTGCAGGAGACGACTTTTTGAAAACATAGTGACAAAAGAAGAAATTGCACAAAACGTGCAATTTCTCCTTTTGCCACAATGTTTTCCCCTTTTTGTCAAAAAAAGATCAAAGTCGTCTGCTGCAGAATTGTCGTATGAGGGAAAGGGTTAAATAGTTTATTCCCTCATTTGCAACGTTCTTCCAATTGTAACCCGATTTCATAAACAGACGCATTTTGAAGCCTCTGCGGCGGACAACTGTTGAAAACATTTCGACAAAAGGAGACGATGCTGTTAAACTTTCAATTATAGACTTTTCCAGTAGAATTCTTCTATGTATGAACACAATTCCATGATTGATTTTGAATCCACACAAGGGCGGTTTTCATGTGACCGTGGCTCAAAATATGTTTTATTGACTTTTGAAAGTGACACACAACAAGTATAGGTATTTTAACCGGATAATGTTAACTAAGTTATTGTAGGTACTTTAAACCCATTTAACCGGCACATGTTAACATTTATTTGACATTGCAATAGTGTGAGAGGGCTCTTCTCATGACATTCAATTACGCATACACAACACAGTTTGACAACAGGTTGTATAACTTTCCTCCCGTTGCTTTTTTTTTAGAGTCACAGATTATCCTTCTACGTTAGACGAATATATCTGAGCGGGGCTCTGCGAAAACCCACCGTAGGACATGTGCGACCAGTTTAGAACGAGATCAGAAATCGCATCCGTTTCAGCCTGATCTGGCTTCTCACACAGTACACCAATTAGTTATAAAAGGTGTCAAGAGAGTCCTTTATAGCAATATTTTCTATTTAGCAAGGAAGCGCATTCAGGACTTTTCCCATACAACTAGTAAGTTCGTTAAAGTTGGTTGTTTGGTGTTTTACGACGTTTCAACATTTTTTCCATTATATCACGGCGTTAACGGGGTAATAAACCAGTTCTTCTGTTCCATTTATCCTGACGACTGCCAGTCAGTCAGTCATAATGCGAACCCCGCAACCCTGAGCGGTGCCAAGAAGGGCAGCCATAACAACTAGTTTTAAAGTCCATGGTATGACCAGACCGGGGATCGAACCCGCAATCTCCCGTACCCTGAACATAAGGCGAACGCTCTTTCACTTCACCACCGAGGCGGTCTGGTTTTCCTGGAGCATTGCTCATGTTGATCTATTATATCATCGTCAATCAGGAAAGAAATGACAATTTAACACTTTTCCACATACAGATTCTTTTCGACGTCTAGATCTAGCTGACGACATTCGAATTCATGGCAAAACACGAAATTGATGTATATGTGCTTTCTCAATTTAACGTAATGAATGTTTGTGTAAATAAGTTAAATATTCAATATGTGTCATCTTTTGTGCAATGTTTGTGTCAACTTTCTCTGTCAACTTTGTATTGTTTCTTTGTACTTTGTACTATCTTCGGTGAACGGAGAAAATAAAGATATACTAAATGTAGATGTGTGGTATGTGGATTAGGGTTAACATATATGACTATAGTGATTTCAGGATATTGCGGTTCTAAAAAGTGACCACTCTTAATACCCGCTCTAGTACAAATAATTACTATCGTCTAATGCAGTTGATTACATTGAAGAACAAAGTAGGAAAAATGTAATGAATATATGCTAGCAATAAAGCTGACAGATTTGTAATACATATTGATGTACTGTCTAAATTACCACTTCGTTGCAAGAATAATATAGACACAATATTGAAGTAGGGCTCGTTATCCATTGATCGAATGACCTAGGATGACTACGTCCTTTTATGTATATGTTCGCGCCTTCTGCAAAGATGACAAATAATGTTTGAATCAGAATAAGAGTAAATATACACGTTGTTTACTCTTTCAGCGCCTATTCCCTAAAGTAGACTCTTCCATGTTCAAATATAGGGAGACTCCATTCTTCACGTAACACTAGTTTTGGAATATTTTGATAACTGAAAGGCAAACAATGCAGATTTCAGGTTAGAAAGCTCGTTATGAGCTGACTCATCTGAATATGTAATGTTTGCAAAAAACCCACAATATTGCCATTGGCGCTGAAAGAGATAATGAACTTATAAGAAGAACTATTAGTATGTCAACTAATAATGGGTGGCTTACTTTGACAGCTATAACCTATAGACGATAATTAATAATAGATCTGCCATTGTGCCCTATGGTTTAACGTCTTTATTGGTTTCAAATGACAATACAACTATTGATGCGTATAAAACAATTTTCCTTTCAATGTCGGAGTGTGTCTGTGTTGATATATAGACTTGATAAATATCGAAATATTTGTGTCTACGTAACATCGGCCTGATTTTGCACTTGACCTGATAAGCACCGTCAAAGATCACCCGAAGCATGCCTAAGCATGCCGCGCAGGCTAACCCGGACAGACACTGTTCGCCTCCTGTGTTTTTTTCTGTTTCAGGAATCATTAATCTATACCTCTATCTCCCGAGACGGAATGTGTCGGCCCGGATTGGCCTGCGCGGACTGCGCATGCTGATCTGGATCGATACATTACGCAGAGTCCATAATGTTGGTTTTCTCATGGAACGGCTCATTGTATGATGTACACATTTGTTTTTCAACCCTGGAACCAATTTGGTGAAGTCTTTGTTATAATTATAGAGCCAGATCAGCCGATGAATCTCGCCGTCTGTGCAGGTTCTATGCCGTTGGCATCTTCGCAAGACAATGCTTCATCGTACATAAGTATTCGAATAAGCGTGTAAAGTACAATTCCACCCTCGGTTAGCGAACACGTACTTATCTTGGTCTATACATTACGCAGAGTCCATAGTGTTGGTTTTCTCTTGAAACGGCTCCTTTCTGTGTGTGCATCAATACAACCTGGTCCAAATCAACAATGTTTGTCTCAGCTGTCCTCGGTACCTTTTCTTATTAAAGAACTATGCGGAGCCAGGTCTTACTGCATTGAGGTTCGACCAGACAAACGCTTTCCACAACAAAGCCGACTCTCATAAGATGCTTCTGTTGCAGATGACCTTTGGAAACATCGAGGAAACAGTTTGCATTTGAGTGTCGAATTAATACTTTCAATTTCTCATCACTCATATTTTTTCTCATCTCACCATCCGTATTCAAAGAAGACGATATTCTTAAGTAATTTCAAGCGGTTGCAATGTGCCCCTACAACACTTCAAGTATCGTGGTATCTTATGGTCCACAACGCAATTCCCTGATACAGATGACTATTCATCCGTCTGTCTCCAAGAGAAACATCTCTTAACATAAATACATTCTTACGTTGAGACTCATCGTTCTAACTTAACCCTTTCCCACTTGTAGACGCATTTTGACGCATCGGCAGCATACGACATTTGGAAGTTTGTAGCAAAAGAAGAAATTGCTCAGAATGTTGCCACAATGTTTTCAACTCTTTTTGATAATTTAACATTCAATTTTGGAGATTTTATACGTTTTTGTATATAGTTTTTGAAAGTCGTCTCCTGCAGATTTGTTGTATGTGGGAAAAGGGTTAAACATATATTCTTAAAAATGAAAAAAGTATATCTCTAAGTTAATAAATAGATATTTGGATATATTTCTAAGTTAGCACCCTCATACGAACGTATTTTGACGCCTCTGCAGCAGACGAATTTTTGACAATACGGTATTCAAGCATTATACTTTCATTTACAGAGATGTTTTCCTTTTTTATCCAAGATGTTTTCAAAGTCGTCTGTTGCAGTATTTTGTATGTGGAAAAGGGTTAATTAGTTATTTCTTTTATGAGTAAATATTAAAACGGTGTGTCATAGGAATAGCATTAGTGTGAAAGCCAACCTTCCATACTGAAAAGAATAATATTGTCTTAAACGGATTTGATTCGTTAAAATAATTTGATTGTTTGTTATTTTAGTGGGCTGGTGATTTATGTCCCTGTCAATATGGTTAGTCAAACGGGTATTTGATCTTTTTTTGTTTAACTTTCATTATAATGGGATCGAAATAAATGAAAACTAAACATTACAGCTAATATGACCAAACACTTGCATTAAATTAAACAAATAAAAACATAAATGAAATCATAGCAGTTCATGTTAAAACACTAATTCTTGTTCTAGTCTTATTGCAGCTTTCAAGTTTTCAAAGGTATGTAAGTTATTTCCTCCGTTCCACATCGACTCTTAGCTCAACAGTTGAAGTTTAACCCGTTCCCCAACACTGACGCTTTCTGGTACTTCCGGTGCAGACACTTTATCGTGAACAATTTCTCATTTTGCATCATTATTATCAGCTTTATTCAACAATTATACTTTCATTAATAGAACTGTTTCATACTTTGTATCTCGTTGGTTTCAAAGTCTACTGCTGCATATTTACTGTGTGGGGGAAAGGGTTGACACATTAACTCCGATTGTTAAATCCCATAAGAAAAAGAACTTATAGTGGGTCGGTCGGTCGCCAAATGCAGTTATATCTAACATTCAAGTTATGTCCTTGTTAACACGCGAACGTTCATTCGGAACACCGCGGGTAATTCTGTATCCATCGGATGTATCTGGTTAAAAGATATGCACAAATTACATTCGGAACACCTCGGGTAATTCCGTCATCCATCATCATCCATCGGATGTATCTGGTTAAAGGATATGCACAAATTACATCCGGAACACCTCGGGTAATTCCGTCATCCATCATCATCCCTCGAATGTATCTGGTGAAAGGATATGCACAAATTACATTCGGAACACCTCGGGTAACTCCGTCATCCATCATCATCCCTCGAATGTATCTGGTGAAAGGATATGCACAAATTACATTCGGAACAACTCGGGTAATTCCGTCATCCATCATCATCCCTCGTATGTATCTGGTGGAAAGATATGCACAGATTCCATTCGGAACTCCTCGGGTTATTCCGATTGGTGAAGCATTCACCACCGTGGTATTCCGATTGGCGAACGTTCCCCCTAGACATTAACCCATTACGTCACAGAGACAAGTAAATATGAGTATGGAAACATCTCGATTGTTTTATATGGTTTATCGTGCACATCTTTGTCCAAGAATGACTTATAATTTTCCCAGATACTTACATCGACTGTCGTTTCAGATTGGTGATACTATTATTGAACATTTTCTCACGAAAAAACCAGCGAAATGATCAAGGGAGTAAAAACCTTGTCAGAAACATATTAAACTGACAATAAACTGTGGTAAACGCTATATAGCACAGTCACGCGAAAATCGACCCTCGGAGAGTTTGAAATTGATGATAATTACGATCAGATGATATTTGTGATGAGACGTGTCTAATGATTTGGGATCTTAATGCATCGACCACATACAACAAATCTGCAGCAGACGACATTAAAAACATAGTTACAAAAACCCTGAAAAAACATCCATAAAGATAGCTTGATTGTTAAACAAAATTGAAAACTGTGCGACCAAAGGAGAATGAGCAATTTCACCTTTGGCCACAAGGTTTTCAAAAGTCGTCTGCGGATATTGCGTCAACATGCGTCTGCAGGTTGGAAAGGGTTAATTCATCTGCGTTCAGTAAAAACTCTGGCGCACAGTCCTCACCAAGAACCTTCACTGTCCATTTACATGTACTTTAGACCTACACGCGTCATTGAAAACAACACTGGAACTGTAGCTCAATTAGTTTTTTTTTAAAGATATATAGAGGATATTCTTGAGCTGTTGTATTTATTATCAGTTGATTCACTCTCAATCTCGTTAACAAGCCTTGCGTTAAATAAACACCTCATGATATATCCTCTATAATCACACAAAGTCCTCTCTGGGAGTATCGTCGCAGATGTATTGCTTTCGCTGATAAACCTTTATATGATATCGTTACGGAGAGAGATTAAGACCCCACACGATACGACAACTTTAATATGAAGTCGATCTGTTGTCATAACTTGTTCCTTAGAGAATTCCAAGCAAACAGAGAATATCCTAACCAAACTGCGAATATGTGCAGGCTAGTCCGGCTTATGCTTGTCGAGACATAAAATAAAATAACTTGAATTTTTGAGAGAAATAGAGAGAAATAGAGGAGAAAGAGAGAGATGAGAGGAGAGAGTAGAGAGGAGATGAGAGAGAGAGATAGAAAGATTGAGAGAGAGAGAGAGAGAGAGAAGAGAGGAGAGGGAGAGAGGAGATTGAGAGAGTGAGTGAGAGAGAGGAGAGAGAGGAAATAGAGAGAAAGAGAAAGAGAGAGAGAGAGAGGAATGAGAGGGAGAGAGGAGAGAGAGATAGGGGGAGAGAAGGAGAGAGGAGGAGGAGAGAGATTGAGAGAGTTATGAGAGAGTGAGTTGAGTTGAGATGAGAGAGAGTTGAGAGAGAGAGAGTGAGAGAGAGAGAGAGAGTGGGAGAGAGAGAGAGAGAGATGAGAGAGTGATGAGAGAGAGAGATGAGAGAGAGAGAGAGTGTGTAGAGAGTCGAGAGAGTAGAGAGAGAGAGAGAGAGAGAGAGTGAGAGAGAGAGAGAGAGAGAAGTAGCGAGAGAGATAAGAGAGAAGAGAGATAAGAGAGTAGGAGAGAGAGGAGAAGAGGGGAAGAATTATTGGAGAAAATGAGAAAATATCATTTTCAATCCAAATTATGTTTCATTGTCGAAGTGTCTGTAGGTCTGGTTTCGTTTGACGTGTCACAGGCGTGAAATCGGAATAATTTGGTAATTCCATTCGGGTCGAGAAAAGGTCGATTGATTAATTTGTTTATCGATTGTATTTGGAATTAATTTTGAACATGTCTTTCAATCGCCTTTGTTTGATACTTTATTTCAAAAGTGATCGAACTTCCCTTTTAAATTGTTCAAGTCATATGCTTTTGGAAACATCAGAGGATATAATTATATACAGTTTGAAAACTGTAGGAATGTTGTTGCTATATCACGTCTGTCCACGGTGTTCAGAAGCCGTCCCGGGTGCGACCCCCCCCCCCCCAGCCCCCGCACACCGCCCCACCCCTCCCCCCTCGGTCCGGGTCACACACCATAGACGTTTTTAAACTCTTTCAGTGCCGAATTGTGTAATGTAGATTCTTCTCATGCTCAAAATCGGTCGACTCCATTTCTCATGTAATAAATGTGTAGGAATAATTTGATAACTAAAAGGCAAACAATTCTGATTTCAGGTGAGACAGCTCGTTCCCGAGCTGACCTCACCTGAATCAGTATTGTTTGTAAAAACCTAAATAATTGCCTTTTGGCGCTGAAAGAGGTTAATTAACAAATAAATATTGTAGTAATGACTTTTCCATCGTTGTTGATCCAGGGTTTTAGGTTAGCATTACGACTGATTTACGTGTATCAGTCCTACTGGTTAACTTATCCAGGGAAATGTCGTGATTTAACTGAAGCAAGTGTTTGAAAGCGGTAGTAAATACCATACAAATATATCGAATCGGAAGCCGTCTACATCAGAGGCGTCCAAGACCTCGACTGTACCAAGGAAAGGCATAAATGGAAATTCTTTTAGAAACATTAAGCTTCTCTGTGCCGTTCCACGAGAAAACCAACATTGTGGACTCTGCGTAGAAGTATCGACCGGGATCAGCCTAAGCATGCCGTGCAGGCTAACTTGGACAGATATGTTTCGCCTGCGAGGATTTCCTGTTTCAGGAATCATGTGTTGCTATACCTCTATCCCCTGAGACGGAATGTGTCGATCCGGATTAGCCTGCGCGGATCTAAATTGATACATTATCGAAGAATCCATAGATGTTGGTTTTTCTCGTGAATACGGTTTCATTTGTAAATTATATATTCGATCTCTGTCGCTGTAGCACTATGTTGGTCATGGTTCATTTTTATTGATTGTTTGGTGTTTTACGCCGCTTTTTAACACCTTTTCAGTTATATCACGGCGTTTCCCAATGTAAGTTACCAGTACTACTGGTCCATTTATTCTGACACCACAGTCCAGTCAATCGTAGCGAGATTACCTCCGCAACCCTAAGCGCCAATGAGGACAGCCATTTTTAAACCTAGGTTTATCTTCAACGAATTATCAAGTATGTAACAATTACGTATAGATTATAAAAAGAATACAACACAAATCTGATCGGTTTGACCTGTGTGCTTTTCCTCTTAATTTACTAAAGCCATTGAATTGAGTACAGGTACAAGTTGGCATTTCTGAACTGTAAATGTTCACATTATCATGTGTTCATCTGCTTATTCTCATTCAAAATCTACACAATATGACAAATTGGTACATAAGTAATATAAGCCGTCCCGCGATAAAATACATAATTGTTGTCGTTCCTTCGAAAAACCCAACATTATGGCCTCTGCGTAATGTATCGAACCCCAGATCAGCCTGCGTAGTCCGCGCAGACTGACTCGGGGCCGACACATTCCGTCTCAGGGGGGAGATTAGGTATTAGAGTAATTGATTCCTGAAACAGAAAAATCCACAGGAGGCGAAAAGTGTCTATCCGGGTAAGCCGGCACGGCATGTCTTAATGCTGGTCCGAGTCGATTCTTTACGCAGAGGCCACAATGGTCGGTTTTCTCGCGGGACGGCTCAAATTATGTGAACTGAGTAGTTCTTGATGAGACTTTGCCGATCTAATAATGTCCAACATACTCAGTGTGTCTCATGCACTAGCTCATTTAGTGCCAGGCCATGATTGGGTAAATAGGTCTTAGTTTAAACTTATTTATTTTACATCGATTGCGAAACAAGCTTTAAGCTTATATTAATCCACGCTCGATGTCTTTAACCAGTACTTCGCCGCCCGTTCTGTGTGGAAAAATCCCAAAGACAGAACCCCGCTCATCACGGGATTCGAACCCGGGGACGTCTTAGTACAAAGAGAGGCCGACGTTCTACCCTCTGCACCACTTTCTTCTTCCACAAACATATTTCTTGACTCTTTTAAACTTCATAAACATCCGTAGAACAAATACAAACATACTACACAAATACAACTAGATCTTTTGACAAATCTGGACCGAGTAAAACATATTGCAATATTTGCATTTGTTTACAAGATGTACGTCTGTTCTGTTCTGTTGAAGCAATTAACAAACCAAGTGTAGTCATTTTAAAGCTTTATACGTTTTTCACTATTCGTGCACACTATCTTTTTTTTTTTTTAAATAACGAGATCAACCTATATTGTGTAGATTAGTATCATTTATCACTAGCCATGTCCTGATTAATCGTCTTCACTTTTTACCGTTAATCTCATTATCTCTGATAATGCATACTTTTAGAAGGTTTGAAACCCTTTCCCACATACATACGCTTTCTGACAACGCCTTCTGCAAGCAGACCACTGTTAAGAATAGCTGTTACAAAATGAGAAATTGCTCCCAATGAGCAGTTTCTCTTTTTGTCCACAAATAGTTTTCAACTTCAGATTCAATAATGGAGTTATTTCTATTAGAGAGTTTCCATAGTTTTGAAAGCATATATATTTTTGTATGTTGGGACTAGGTTAAATACGTATTAAGAAATAACTATATTCGTAACATATCCAAACTAATTGGAAGTTTGCGTTTGTAATAATGTAATATGTGATACTTTTCCACGGTCTCCCATAATTTGAGTCGTCCCGACGCGAGAAGAATCCAACATTATGGCCTCGTGCGTAATGTATCGACCCAGATCAGCCTGCGCAGACCGCGCAGACTGATGCCGACACATTCCTGTCTCAGGGGAAAAGAGGTATTAGAGTAATGTATTATTTGAGAGAGAAAATTCACATGGAGGCAAAAAAGTGTCTATCCGGGTAAGTCTGCACGGCATGCTTAGCCTGATCCGGATCGATACTTTACGCAGAGTCCACAATGTTTTATCGCGTGGACGGCTCATTTTATTATTGCAGACGCCACCAAAGGGTAGGGTCTATCAGGGGAAAAGATAAATGTAAATAAGTAAGTAAAACTAGAAGAATATTTAAAATAACTTACCCCGAAGAAATGGAACATACAGGCTTGCGGGTTTTCGGCCAAACATTCTATCGGCCATTGTTTGAGGAACGGAATGGACCTGGAAAGTAAAAACTTTATATGGGATTCGCTCTATTCCTTTATTTTCCGGCCGAGTCCACTGTGACGTCACTGACTATCGGTTATTTCGATCGACCATGTTTTATTTTCCCCCCAGAGTTAATGGAGACAGCGTCATTCAGCGTGAAATATACATTAGCCTATACAATCACGTCTAAGTTGTTGATATTG
>JASEVX010000004.1:77467654-77837393 GCA_031761405.1 Serripes groenlandicus | reverse complement strand
CGTGTTCAGAAGCCGTCCCGGGTGCGACCCCCCCCCCCCCCCCGCCCCCCCCCCCCCCCCCTCCCCCGGTCGGGTCACACCATAGACTTTTAACTCTTTCAGTGCCGAATTGTGTAAAGTAGATTCTTCCATGCTCAAAATCGGTCGACTCCATTTCTCATGTAATAAATGTGTAGGAATAATTTGATAACTAAAAGGCAAACAATTCTGATTTCAGGTGAGACAGCTCGTTCCGAGCTGACTCACCTGAATCAGTATTGTTTGTAAAAACCTAAATATTGCCTTTGGCGCTGAAAGAGTTAATTAACAAATAATATTGTAGTAATGACTTTCCATCGTTGTTGATCAGGGTTTTAGGTTAGCATTACGACTGATTTACGTTTATCAGTCCTACTGGTAACTTATACCAGGAAATGTCGTGATTTAACTGAAGCAAGTGTTGAAAGCGGTAGTAAATACCATACCACATATACGAATCGGAAGCCGTCTACATCAGAGGCGTCCAACCTCGACTGTACCAAGGAAAGGCATAAATGGAAAATTCTTTTAGAAACATAAGCTTCTGTGCCGTTCCACGAGAAAACCAACATTGCCAACATTGTGACTCTGCGTAAAGTATCGACCGGGATCAGCCTAAGCTGCCGTGCAGCTAACTTGGACAGATATGTTTCGCCTGCGAGGATTTCCTGTTTCAGGAATCATTGTTGCTATACCTCTATCCCCTGAGACGAATGTGTCGATCCGGATTAGCCTGCGCGGATCTAAATTGATACATTTCGAAGAATCCATAAGTTGGTTTTCTCGTGAAACGGTTCATTTGTAAATTATATATCGATCTCTGTCGCTGTAGCACTATGTTGGTCATGTTCATTTTTATTGATTGTTTGGTGTTTTACGCGCTTTTAACACCTTTTCAGTTATATCACGGCGTTTCCAATGTAAGTTACCAGTACTACTGGTCCATTTATTCTGACACCAGCCAGTCAATCGTAGCGATTACCCCGCAACCCTAAGCGCCAATGAGGACAGCCATTTTTAAACCTAGGTTTATCTTCAACGAATTATCAAGTATGTAACAATTACGTATAGATTATAAAAGAATACAACACAAATCTGATCGGTTTGACCTGTGTGCTTTTCTCTTAATTTACTAAAGCCATTGAATGAGTACAGGTACAAGTTGGCATTTCTGAACTGTAAATGTTCACATTATCATGTTCATCTGCTTATTCTCATCAAAATCTACACAATATGACAAATTGGTACATAAGTAATATAAGCCGTCCCGCGATAAAATACATAATTGTGTCGTTCCTCGAAAAACCCAACATTATGGCCTCTGCGTAATGTATCGACCCAGATCAGCCTGCGTAGTCCGCGCAGACTGACTCGGGCCGACACATTCCGTCTCAGGGGGATATAGGTATAGAGTAATGATTCCTGAAACAGAAAAATCCACAGGAGGCGAAAAGTGTCTATCCGGGTAAGCCGGCACGGCATGCTTATGCTGGTCCGAGTCGATTCTTTACGCAGAGGCCACAATGTCGGTTTTCTCGCGGGACGGCTCAAATTATGTGAACTGAGTAGTTCTTGATGAGACTTTGCCGATCTATAATGTCCACATACTCAGTGTTCTCATGCACTAGCTCATTTAGTGCCAGGCCATGATTGGGTAAATAGGTCTTAGTTTAAACTTATTTATTTTACATCGATTGCGAAACAAGCTTTAAGCTTATATTAATCACGCTCGATGTCTTAACCAGTACTCGCGCCGTTTGTGTGGAAAAATCCCAAAGACAGAACCCGCTCATCACGGGATTCGAACCCGGGACGTTTAGTACAAGAGGCCGACGTTCTACCTCTGCACCACTTTCTTCCACAAACATATTTCTTGACTCTTTTAAACTTCATAAACATCCGTAGAACAAATACAAACAACACCAAATACAACTAGATCTTTTGACAAATCTGACCGAGTAAAACATATTGCAATATTTGCATTTGTTTACAAGATGTACGTCTGTTCTGTTCTGTTGAAGCATTACAAACCAAGTGTATCATTTAAAGCTTTATACGTTTTTCACTATTCGGCACACTATCTTTTTTTTTTTAAATACGAGATCTAACCTATATTGTGTAGTTAGTATCATTTATCACAGCCATGTCCTGATTAATCGTTTCACTTTTACGTTAATCATTATCTCTGATATGCTACTTTTAGAAGGTTTGAACCCTTTCCCACATACATACGCTTTCTGACACGCCTCTGCAGCAGACCACTGTTAAGAATAGCTGTTACAAAATGAGAAATTGCTCCCAATGAGCAGTTTCTCTTTTTGCCACAATATTTTCAACTCAATTCAATAATGGTTATTTCTATTAGAGAGTTTCCATAGTTTTGAAAGCATATATATTTTTGTATGTGGGACTAGGTTAAATACGTATTAAGAAATACTATATTCGTAACATATCCAAACAATTGGAAGTTTGCGTTTGTAATAATGTAATATGTGATACTTTTCCACGTCTCCCATAATTTGAGTCGTCCCGCGAGAAAACCAACATTATGGCCTCTGCGTAATGTATCGACCCAGATCAGCCTGCGCAGACCGCGCAGACTGATGCCGACACATTCCGTCTCAGGGGAAAAGAGGTATAGAGTAATGATTATTGAGAGAGAAAATTCACAGGAGGCAAAAAGTGTCTATCCGGGTAAGTCTGCACGGCATGCTTAGCCTGATCCGGATCGATACTTTACGCAGAGTCCACAATGTTTTATCGCGGGACGGCTCATTTTATTATTGCAGACGCCCCAAAGGTAGTCTCTATCAGGGAAAAGATAAATGTAAAAAGTAAGTAAAACTAGAAGAATATTTAAAATAAACTTACCCGAAGAAATGGAACATACAGGCTTGCGGGTTTTCGGCCAAACATTCTATCGGCCATTGTTTGAGGAACGGAATGGACCTGGAAAGTAAAAACTTTATATGGATTCGCTCTATTCCTTTATTTTCCGGCGAGTCCACTGTGACGTCCTGACTATCGGATATTCGATCGACCATGTTTTATTTCCCCCCAAGTTAATGAGACAGCGTCATTCAGGTGAAATATACATGCCTATACAATCACGTCTAAGTTGTTGATATTGTCTATTGCAATAGGCGGTTAGTGTAACTTCCATAGAATGTCATGCACACAAATGAATATATCCATTAAGAAAAAAGAATCTCTACGTATTCATCGTTCCATCGACTACTTATCACAGCAGTTCATAACCTATGATAAACAAAACAAAGATGAAGCCTCTCTAGTTTTTCTAGTATTTATATTTATTACAAATCTGTGTATTCATATTCTATCATATTTAGGTTTAATACTTTGCACTACATGAATTCAAAAGATACTACTGTGGGAGTAAAATTACTAAGGAGGAGTCATTAAACTTTAGTTGCCACAATGTTAATGCTCAGATTTAATCTGTCATTTATCGAGATTATCCGCTTTTCTTTAGACATTTTTCAATGTGGTAACATTGCAAACATTCGTACACCGATAACATGTTAAATTTGTAAATTATCGAATTTTACTCGTAATGCATCCCAATGTTGCTTCTTTTTTGCACTATAAATGAAAGTAGCATTATAAAACAGAATTAATAACTTTTTGAAAAAAAAAATAAAAAAATGCTCATTATTAGCAAAATCTCCATGTCCATGATTCACAATTTCCTTTAGCATCTACCATCGGCTTAGAGTGATCATTATATACACTAGTTCCTATCCATCATATATATCATATATATTTGTTAACATAATAACTAGAGGGAAAGACAAGTACAAATAATTGTAATTTGTGGGGGCAAACCTATATATGAATATGTATTGTTTATATTATGGGCCGGTGGCCTACATATTTAAATAACATATTTGAATCTTGAATCTCTTCTTTCATTACCCATACGCTGATTTAGAACTTAACACAAGACAACAGCTATAACAAATAATAATCCCAAGCTACGACAAATTATAGTAGAACACAGGAGGCAATAGCCCCACCCCTTTCAGAATAACAAATATGTCGCATACGATAACATATTTCCCCTATCATAAAACAACTGAATGATAAGTTCTCACGCACGGACAAAGACACAGCCAGTCAAGCAGTATTTGAACAGTTGATAACCTACTAGTTTTTTTCAATGAAGGGCGGCTCCTCTTATCGCTAATGTTGTCATGGGTAAATTCTATACCATTATAAGATCATTGCTCTGTGAATGCCAACCGTAGGGTAGGCATTTACGATCAGCGTAGAACCAGATCAGCCAGCGCTTCCGCGCAGTCTGATCCGGCACTGCGCTGATCGCAGTTTCGTCGTAGAAGGTTTCAAGAAACGTATGTAGAGCTGCGTCCTATCGATCCGTAACATGGTTGCACATGTAAGTCTTTTTGGTGACACGTGTTATAATTACGTTAAGGTTGGTTTTCGCAGAGATGTTTTGCATAGATAAACCTGATCATACATTGTGTGGTTCGGTACTGTGTACTGTTCGCCAATTAGTCAGGGGCAGTTTTCGATCATTTAACTTGGATGTTTCGGTATATATTTTTCTATAATTGTTATAATCAAAACTACCCTTTTCGATCATTTAACTTGGGTGTTTCGGTATATCTTTTTCTAAATTTATTTAAGAATGCAATAATGTTGGGTTTTTCGGCGATAGCTATTTAACCTCAGTTTTGACCTAGATGTTAAAAAACCCAAATGATCTAGATTGTAGACAAATCAAATGTTGTAATTAATGAATAATGTCGAAGAAATAAAGGAAATGAAACGATTTGATTGGTTCATAGTTAAGTTGGCGATCCTAAGAGAGGCACTAATAAGATGAAGTTTTAAAATGAAATGTTCTGCATACTAACTTGTACATATTTTCCTTAAGAAATAGATTTCAGTGAAAAAAATCAGTGAAAACACATGAAATATAATATTTAAGAGTAAAATATTAATTATTTTTGAAACATGAGAAGTTTTCAGTTATTTATCGTCAATTGACACCGATTTGCCTTTGGTAAACACATAGAGTATATATTGTGTGTTCCATTTCTTAGTGTTTTCTCATATTGATCGCCGTTTATCTTTTTTAAAGATATTTCTTGTTTGGAAAACATGTACAATCTAGTTTATATTAGTTAATACTGCAACAAGCTAAATTGAAAGGTCGTTGATTTACTGGAGAAATGTTTGATGATGTCATTGGTTACTTTAAGTAGGGTTTTTATTTGCGAAGTTATATACAATTGATAGTGTATGATTATATATTCTTACGTCGTTAGTTGTAAATACGGTTACTTATATTTATTTAAGATCGGCGCTGATTGCTTTAACATTTTAGTTTACGTTGAATGAATATCTAAAGGAATAGAATAATTAGCAAATAATTAAATCTAGTAAGACAACTGATGAAGAAGGTTTTATGGTGGATTGGTATGGGGACCCGCTTTCAACAATTGTTCAGCTATGTCGCGACATTTCCCTTGGTACATTGCCAGTGCTATCGGTGAGTTCATTATGATACCACAGCGCCAGTCCAGATGCTATTCCAGCAACATGTGCGCATTGGAGGAATCTCAACAATTAAAAGAAATTACTATGATCCAACCGAGGATCGAACCCATTCGTCACGATCTCAGTGATCTTGTTCTGAATTTAAACCATACGAGGATGATTGTGACAGATATAGAAGCAATAAGCAAACATTTAAACCACGAAATCAGTAATAAATCAGATAAAGGTATGTAGAAGGAGTTTAAATGAGTTTTGAACGACTATACACTATAACCTAGCAATTAATATAAACCATTTAGATGAATTAAAGTATGAATGCATGTTAGGAACACTATTTTGTAGTGAAAAGTATTCTTTCGCTGCCGAAGGCAATTAAAGGATTTTGCAAACATTCAGATGAAGATGAGACAGTTCGTCACGAGCTGTCTCTCCCGAAATCTGCATTGTTTGTCATTTGATAATTAAATTTTACCAAATTTCCTCTTAGACGAAAAATGGAGTGGTCCAATTTTTAACATGGAAGATCCGACTTTGTGAAATTCGGCAGTGAAAGAGTTAACTATCGACTATACCGAATATGACGGTACAGACATCAGAACCGTTGTATTTAAGATCGAATTTATATTGTTCTCGGTCCGTCTCTATTTTATTTATCATAAGTATTATTCATTCACACACACAAACTCCAATTCCGACACAAACTTTGACAACGTTTAAGTAATCCAGACACTGTGGAGTTAAATCTCGCTATCAACATATCAACACTAAACGTCCACGATAAACATATAATCAGCTGTGAACGATCCAATCTTTTCAATACCATTATATATGCCCTATTGATTTGATATACGTTAAACAATTGGAATACAGAACAAAATTCCTATTTAACACCGACCCGCGCTATATACACTATTTCGTGTATATTGCCAAAGCCTAGACACTTAACCCTTTCCCACATAAAGACACAATTTGAAGTATCTGCAACAGATGAATTTTGGAAACATTGCGGCAAAAGGAGAAAATTGCTCATTATGAGCAATTTCTCCTTTTGCCACAATGTTTCCAACTCAATAAAATGATTATACTTTAATTTATAGAGATTTTCCATATTCGTGCGTAGACATCTTTGTTGTAAATGGGGAAGGGTTGAGATAAAAAACATAAAAGTTTAATGATACACTTTGTTTAGTTTAATTGCTGTGAAGGCTATAAAGAATTGGAAGCGAACACAAAGACCACAGTAAGTGACATTATTATATTCGCCGGTAACTATTGCAACTTCTGACTCAGAACACCTTGAACAAGCTGTGGGCTATTTAGAAATTGCTCAAATATATGAATTTCACCTTTCCCCACAGTCTTTTCATCTACATGTATGTACATTAACAAATCTCCAATTAAATTCATCTTTGTTACAAATTTTTCGTCAAAGCAGAACATTTTAAACACCATATCGGTTAAACGGTTGCAGTTGCTGGCTTAAAGGGTATGTCAGCAATTACGGAGATGATCCAGAAATATGCTTTATATATGTAAACCCTTAGGATTAAAGTTATTTATTTTACATCGATTGCAAAACAAGATTTCAGCTTATATTAATCACGCACGATGTCTGCTTCCAAGGGACCAAACCAGCAATACTCGCACCGTTTCAGGGGAAAACCTCCCCAATGCTCACACGGGATTCAAACCGGGACATTTGGTACGAGAAGCCGACGCTCTGCTACTGAAGAAATGTCCTCCAATGTTAACCCTTTGATGACTGAAACCGATTATTTGAAGAGACGGTGCCACAAGCATAGAGCCAGATCAATCTGCGAATCTGCGTCGTTTGACCAGGCTCTATACTGTTGGATGCTCAACTCAACACCGTCATCTTAAATTCCTAGACTGTGCCGTAGACTCTTTCGCAAGTTCGTTTTAAACATTCAGCATTGAAAGGATTAAAACTAGATAATTGAGCCGTTCCACGAGAAAATCAACATTATTGTCTGTACGTAAAGTATCGACCGGATCAGTCTAGGCATGCCTCGCAGTCTAATCCGAGCAGAAACCTTTTACCTCATGTGGATTTTCTATTTCAAGAATAATTACACTATACCTCTATCCCCCCTGAGATGAAATGTGTCTGCCTGGATTAGCCCGCTTGGCATGCTTAGGCTGTTCTGGGTCGATACTTTACGCAGAGTCCATAATGTTGATTTTCTCGCGGACCGGCTCATATACATTCAGGTTAACCTCCTCTCTGTGAGAGTATATTGAATGACAGCCACGGTTATGAGAAAGTTTAAACCATGAACGTATGTCCTTAAACTTTGACAAGTGTTTATGTCGCACAAATGTATAGTATGCATATGCCTTGTCAAACTATTTAGACTGTACGGTTGGATGCATGTGACGTTATAAGTCAAACGCAAATGCCGCTGGATCTATATTATTTTAAAATAATACAGAAAGCGTAACACTTGGCCAGGCAGTTCCCGACTGCAAGGTCCTTGGACTGACCGGTAGTTCCTCCAGCTACAAGCCGAGCACCGTAACTGAAGTTAAACTTACTTATTTATACCTCGGAACCCGCCGTGGCCGAGGGGTTAGCGTCGGGGATTTGAAACCAGGCGTTCCAGGTTCGATCCCCAGTCGCGTCGGCCATGGTGGAGTGCCCTTGGGCAACGCACTTTGCATAGCCTAGTACTGGTTTGTTTACCCAGGGATCATGAATAAGTGAACTGTCGTCGCGATGTAACAGAAATAATATTTAAATCGACATTATCCCCAATATAACAAAACAAAATATTTAAATCTAGTAACTTAGCATGTTATACAAGAGTCGCATCAACTAACTTGCCGTGTTGCTTCGACAGTTTTCTACCCTGACTTGCTCTTTATTGACATAAATAAAGGGTCATGGGTCAGTATTTCACAATGTCATCTGTCTCTTCACTTTCCTTGGATGCTATATGATTCCATTAACGTATTATATAGTTTTCGAGTCTAAATAACATAGAAATAACGAGTGAAGAGTAAAATGGACAGCTAATTGTCTTGTAATTATATATATTTAAATATTTGATAACTTTTTTACGCTGTTTATTCATAGTTGTAGAAGTTTATATGTTTATTGTCTGACATGTGTTTAGTGCAGTAGTGAAAGTAGGCTTTGAGAGCGTTTTCAAACAAGTGACGATATATTAAACATATAAAGATATACAATACACGATGATATATATATGAGCCGTCCCGCGAGAAAAGCAACATTGTTGACTCTGCGTAAAGTATCGACTCGGATCAGCCTAAGCATGCCACGCAGGCTTACCCGGATAGACACGTATCGGCTCCTGCAGATTTTCTATTTCAGGAATCATTACTCTATACCTCTATCCCCCTGAGAAGGAATGTGTCGGCCCGGATCAGTTTGCGCGAACTGTGCAGGCTGATCTGGGTCCATACATAACACAGATGCCATAATGTTGGTTTTCTCGCGGGACGGCTCATTTATTGGGATTTAATGCCGTTTTCAACATTTGTTCAGTCATATGGCGGCCAGTTCACATAACCGTGTGTTTCCTGGCTTGCTCACAAAAGAACTCCTCACAACAGTTTTTATAAGCAACTGACTGCTTTTCAACATACACTTTTACATAGAAAGAAGAAAAAGAAAAGGAAGAAGAAGAAGAAAAAGAAGATGATGAAGAAGAAGAAGAAAAAAAGGAAGAAGAAGAAGGAGAAGATTAATAAGAATGAGTAGGAGAAGAAGACGAATACGAAGAAGAAGAACAAGGCAACGAGGAGGAGACGGAGCAGGAGGGTGTGTGAAGAAGACGAACACGGAGGAGAAGAACAAGCTGTCTATACTCGGTATGAAGGTGTACAATTAACATAAGTTCATGGGATATGTCTGAAAGGTGATGTTTTAACTTTTGTAACTTTATAATCGGATTGCTTAAATAGAAGCGTCCCCAATTAAACGATCGAAAGGTATTCATGCTTAATCCCTATATTTGGTGTAGCATATTATAAATGTTTGATTGAAAAAAGGAATCTGAACATATAAAAAAATGATTTAATTTTTGGAAAAAGGAGACATTGTACTGTGTGGACGATTTCCTTCGTTTTCCATCTAGTATTCAAAATTCATCTGCGGAAAAGCCGAAATAAAATGAAGTTCTGTACGGGAGCGTATTTAATGTGTCAAAAATCCTTTTTGCATATACTCAAGGTTGTGCTATTGTCCTCACGATATCCAAACGTTCGCAACTTTGTATGCAACTATTACTGCATAGGCGATTTGAACCCTTTGCCACATACAACAAATTTACAGTAGAAGACTTGAAAATTATACGTTTACGTATTCATCATCCCAGGGTAAACAATCAAGTACTAGGCTAGGTAATGTGCCGTGCCCAGGGGCACTTCACCGTAACCGGGACGCCGGGTTCCAAACCCCGACGCTAACCACTCGGCCATGGCGGGTCGATGACCATCATACGGTGTTTATGACGTAAGAGGCCTTACTCCGCTTCTTGATACAGACGTCTGCTGGCGTCTCTGACGCCGACGGGTTTCGAGAACATTGTAGGTAAAAAAGAAATTGTTCGAAATGATAAACTGCTCCCTTTCACTCAATCTTTTCAACTCTACATTTATATGATTCCGTCCGTGGGTAAAGGTACACATTGTCTGTAACACTTTCCCTCATATAGACGCTTTCTGACTGACGCCTCTGCAGCACAAGGCTTTTTTGAAAACATGGCGACAAAAGAAGGAATTGCTCAAAACGAGCAATTTCTCCTCCTGTCTCCATGTTTTAAACTCTTTTCATTATTGTGCTTACATTTAAAGGGATTTGCTGTGCTTTTGCCTAGACATTTTCAAAGTCGTCTGCGCAGATTTGTTGTATGTGGGAAAGGGATAAAGAACATTGTAAATCGAGAGCAGTTTGTGCATCCCGACACAAGCTTGTTTTGAGCGTCTGGGAAAGCCAGGAAACACATGTGGCGGTTAACTGACCGCCGTAACATAACTGAAGAATTGCTGAAAACGGCGTTATCACTCTCTCACATACAGACGCTTTTAGACGCCTCTGCTGCAGACGACTCTTGAAAACATTGTGACAAAAGGAGAACTTGCTCAAAACGAGCAATGTTACATTTAGCCATAATGTTTTCAACTCTTTTTTTATAATAAAACCCTTATTTATGAAGATTTTTAAAGTTTTTGTCAATATATTTTCGAAGTCGTCTGCTGCTCAATTGAAACAACTTGAGATAAACTGCTGACGAAGTCACGTGTGTAACTTGTCATACGGACAGCCTCGAATTACGTGTGATTGACAAGGGCTTGTTGTATACCCCTGGCATAGGTATTATTTGATTATGTCATTGTTTGAACGGTTTATCAGCGCAGAGATTTCGTACTTATCAACCTTCACAGGTCATTTGATACGGTTCTACTCTTTTAAATGTAATATTTACAGACAAAACATTTGATACGGTTCTACTCTTTTAAATGTAATATTTACAGACAAAACATTTGATACGGTTCTACTCTTTTAAATGTAATATTTACAGACAAAACATTTGATACGGTTCTACTCTTTTAAATGTAATATTTACAGACAAAACATTTGATACGGTTCTACTCTTTTAAATGTAATATTTACAGACAAAAAAAAGAAAGTGACCTGTTTAAATAGAAACACTGAGGGAAAGGGAAATATAATCAACAATTTTAATTTCTTACAATATTTTATGTTTTCTCGTTGTATCACGGCGTTTCCCCCGGTTAGTTACCATGGTGTCCATTTATCCTGACACCAGTCGGACGTAATGCTAACCGCCAAGGAAGGCAGCCATTAATACAATTAATACAATTGTTAAAGCCTTTGTTACGACCCGACCGGGGATCGAACCCGCGAGCCTCACGCTCCACCACTACCCCGCCTAGGCGGTTCTCTAACTTTGAACAACGACTTTCGATGGTTTGGAAATTAATACAAATTACGATCAGATTGCATTATTAATGTTTAACTCTTTCAGCGCCAAAGGCAATATTGAGGTTTATGCAAACAATACTGATTTAGGTGAATCAGCTCGTAACGAGCTATCCCAACTGAAATCTGCCTTGTTTGACTTGTAGTTATCAAAATATTCCAAAAGCCCTATAACATGTAACATTGAATCACCCGATTTTAAACATGGAAGAGTTTATTTTATACAATTTGACTCTGAAAGAGGTAATTAGAACTTTGTAATAACAGATCTGCAGGAGCTTCCTCAATTATTAAAGAAAAAGATGGGAAGCATGAAGGGATCCTGGTCAGGCTGCGTATAGAGGTAGGCTGATCTGGATCTTCTTTGGTCGTAGGGACCCAAAGGTCAGTGTTTTATGTGGCAATATGTATCAGATGGAACGGTATTCACAGGATTCGGTTTTGAGTGACTATGGTTTAACGCCGTTTTCAACAGTTTTTCAGTCATATCACGGCGGCAAGTTCATACACCTTTATGTGTCCTAGCTTTATTGCACCAGTACTCCACACAACACTCATTCCAATCAACTGGCTGCTTTTCCACATAGACTGTTTGTCCATTGGTAGAAGGCGATTGACGCTTGTCTCAGTGATTTTTGTCAAACGTTGAAAAGAATGCTGGCCGAGCTGGGGTTTGAACTCACGACACCTGGATTGACAACACTCGGCGTTACTGAGCTACCGGGGCTCGGCTTATAGGAATTGGTAGAATAACTTAAAATGTTAAAATCAAAAGTCATCACTTTGTTTCACCCTTTCCCACATACGATATTTCTGCAGCAGATGACTTTGAAAACATAACCGACACAATTTAGAAACTCCCTTTAGATAAAGGCACAATAGTTGAAAACATGGTGACAAAAGGAGAAATCGCATGTTTTTAAAAAGCTATCTGCTGCAGAGACGTCCGAAAGCGTCTATATGAGGAAAAGGGTTTAAAAAAAGACATGCATCTTGAATTCCGGATTACGTAAGCACAAGTACGATTATTCTATTTCTAGTCTATTGTAACTCTGTTAAAATGTGTAATAACAAATTCATCGAGACCCAGTCGTAAACAAAAATTATCTCCGGTTATTCACTTTCAGTAAAGAGTGTTGAGGACTTTTTAAAAAGACTTGAACGGATAAATCCCTTTTTTCATGAACAATGACTTGTTTTTAAACGATATTTCCAATTTTGAATTAACCATGCAACTGATTTTTAATTAAATCATATTATTTTTTGTCTTCTCATATCTCTTCAAGTATTTTCTCAATTTCGACACCAACGATCATGTACCTTTTCACACGAAGCTATCGTCTCTTCTTCCCCGTTATTCTAAGAGAAAGTGTAGAAAATGTTTTTCAATGAAGTAGTTCTGACATGGATTGTCAAGTCCGTATGGATTAAGCTACGTATTAAATGTCAATTTACTAACCGATAGCCTATCGAACGAAATAAAATAAGTGCAGATACGTGTGTGTTTAATTGAACCAAGCCATACAAAAACGGAACCCAACAGTTTATCCATTGCGATTGATTGATTGATTGATTGGGGTTTAACGCCGTTTTTAACAATTTCTCAGTTATATCACGGCGGCCAGTTCACCTACTCATGCATTTCCTGGTTTTCTCACACCAGTACTCCACACAACAATCTTCCCAAGCAACTGGCTGCTTTTCCACATAGACTTAGCCCATTGGTGAAAGACGAATGACGCATGTCGCATTGACGTTTGTCAATCGTCAGAAAGAAAGATGGCCGGGCCGGGATTCGAACTCACAACCCCTGGATTGACAGCCCGCGTCGCTACCGACTGAGCTACCGGGCCTCGGCTATCCATTGCGAATAGAGGATCCATAAATTTAAAATTGTCTCGCAAATGCCTCTCGAGCACTGTCTGGTATAAACCACAAGTCAATCTAAACAGTTTTCAAGAAATTGCTACTTTTGTCACAATGTGTTAACCTATATGTATGCATGATACTTTCCATGATTATACTTTTTTCCTAGATGTGTTCAAAGACTCAAAGTCGTCTGCTGAAAATGTTTTGTATGTGGGAAATGGGTAAGATACATGCTCCCTTTATTTTACTATTAACATGGCGATATCTCAGTATTCAATACACATGCCGCGTCTCTTTAATTGAAAACAGATCAATCAACGGGTTTATAAAGCTGTTTCCCTTTAACCCTTTCCCTCATACGACAATTCTGCAGCAGACGACTTTGAACATATTTTGTCAAAAAGTAGAAAATCTCAATAATTGAATGGATAACCTATGACTAAAAGTGGAAAAACATTGTGGCAAAAGGAGAAATTGCTCGTTTCGAGCAATTTCTTCTTTTGTCACAATGTTTTCAAAAAGTCGTCTCCTGCAGAGGCGTCAGAAAGCGTCTATATGAGGGAAAGGGTTAAGATTGCTTTTATCATGAGGTCGTCTGCTTTGAAATATTTCGATGGATAAAGAAGAGTCATTTTTGAAAAATTGAAAGTCTCCCGTGGATGCATAGTTGAAACCAATATGAGAAATGGAGATCTTGTCAATTTTCAGAAATCATGCATTTTCGAATATCTTCTGCTGTTGATCTGCGTCCGAGCAAGGGTTATTCCTTTTCCTCATAGGATGTGAGAGCTTTGAATCTTAATACATTGATTCCTAATTATGGAGTTTTAAAAGCAAGGTCGTTTAAGTAATTTGAAACCTTAATATATTTTAACCTGTCGACGGATTTAACTGATTTCAGCTTGTACATATTTGAACACGTGAATACTTAATCATGCATTTAGCTTGTTCAGAGTATTACCCGTGGACAGATAACCATGCATTTAGCATATTCAGATTATTACCCGTGGACAGATAACAATGCATGTAGCATATTCTGATTATTATCCGTGGACAGATAACAATGCATGTAGCATGTTCAGATTATTACCCGTGGACAGATAATCATGCATTTAGCATATTCAGATTATTACCCGTGGACAGATAACCATGCATTTAGAAATTTCAGATTATTACCCGTGGATAGATAACCATGCATTTAGCATATTCAGATTATTACCCGTGGACAGATAACCATGCATTTAGCATATTCAGATTATTACCCCTGGACAGATAACCATGCATTTAGAAATTTCAGATTATTACCCGTGGATAGATAACCATGCATTTAGCATATTCAGATTATTACCCGTGGACAGATAATCATGCATTTAGCAATTTCAGATTATTACCCGTGGACAGATAATCATGCATTTAGCATATTTAGATTATTACCCGTGTGCAGATAACCATGCATTTAGCATATTCAGATTAATATATCTATAGGTGCTACCTATTTACGAAAAAACGCAAGATAATTATAAACAAAAATTAAAGAGCACACTTTGGCCATAAAAAAGGATTTATAAGTAATTGACTAGAAAATACTAATGTTAATGTCATGTTTCGTGCATTATCAAAAAATATTTGGAATTCGTATTGCTGTCGTCTATTATTACGAACAGAAAATAATAAAGTAAAGACTTTCAAAAAATCAAGGAATACATTTATAATGAACGAGGTTAAAACATGATGGCCAAGATGATCCTTAATCGATCACCTGCATTATGGTAAAGAAGCAAAAAGATCAGCCCTTTGCTGATGCCACCTGGCGACTGCCTTTTTCAACCAGTCAATATGACTGGAACAAATGATGTAAGGCGTCACATTTCTGCTAAACCCTTTCCCTATTAGATACGGTTTATGGGCCTTTGCAACAGACGATTTAGGGAAAGATTGTCGCTAAAAGAACAATTACTCCTTATGAGAAAGTTATCCTTTTGCCACAATGTTTGATAAATAGCTCATGTATAGGAATTTGGGGTATTTCATGTTGATACCACTTTTTTGCGGGAAACGACGTCGCTCCATTGACGTTACGCCAAGATAAAGTGTTACGGAAATGACATCACGTCCTTCTTTGGCTACGATACAGTCAAAATTTAGGTTCGGGCGTAGAAGTCTAATGCTGTCGGGAAAACATATTTCTTACAAAGTTCCATTTATTTTTAACTTTTCGTACAAATGTTAATCCCCACAAAACACAGCACTTTAATGATCTTAAATGTCGATTTAAAAAAAAAAAGATTAAAAAGACGACAATAATTTTAAAAATCCGTGTTTTTCGTGTCATTTGTATACCCAAAATATCGATTTAAAAAAAAATATTAAAAAGACGACAATAATTCTTTTTCAATCCGAGTTCCATTTATTTTTAAATTTTCGTACAAATGTTAATTCCCACAAAACACAGCACTTTAGTGATCTTAAATATCGATTTAAAAAAAAAAAAAAAAAAAAAAAGACGACAATAATTTTAAAAATCCGTGTTTTTCGTGTCATTTTATACATACCCAAAATATCGATTTAAAAAATATTATTAAAAAGACGACAATAATTTTTTTTCAATCCGTGTTTCTCGTCTCATTTTATACATACCCAAAATGGCGGCCCCCATGGATTTGGCCAGTTTCATTTCAGAAAGCTTCATGGGTTATTGAAAAAAAAAAAAAAAAAAAAAAAATTCTCACACCCGTTAACCATAAGCGAAAAAACCCATTCATGGTTTTTTTTTCGTATTACCCGTGGACAGATAACCATGACTTCGGCAATTTCAGATTATTACCTGTGGATAGGTTACAATATATTTCATATATTCAGATAATTACCCGTGTATAAATAACCATGCATTTAGCATGTTCAGATTATTTCCCGTGGACAGATAACCATGCATTTAGTAATTTCAGATTATTACTCGTGGACAGATAACCATGCATTTAGCAATTTCAGATTATTACCCGTAGACAGATAACCATGACTTCGGCAATTTTAGATTATTACATGTGGATAGGTTACAATGTATTTCATATATTCGAATAATTACCCGTGTATAAATAACCATGCATTTAGCATGTTCAGAGTATTACCCGTTGACAGATAACCATGCATTTAGCAATTTCAGATTATTACTCGTGGACAGATAACCATGCATTTAGCAATTTCAGATTATTACCCGTGGACAGATAACCATGCATTTAGCAATTTCAGATTATTACCCGTGGACAGATAATCATGCATTTAGCATATTCAGATTATTACCCGTGGACAGATAACCATGCATTTAGAAATTTCAGATTATTACCCGTGGATAGATAACCATGCATTTAGCATATTCAGATTATTACCCGTGTGCAGATAACCATGCATTTAGCATATTCAGATTATTACCCATGGACAGATAACCATGCATTTAGCATATTCAGATTATTACCCGTGGACAGATAACCATGTATTTAGAAATTTCAGATTAATAGCTGTGGACAGATAATCATGCATTTAGCATGTTCAGAGTTTTACCCGTGGACAGATAACCATGCATTAAGCATATTCAGATTATTACCCGTGGACAGATAACCATGCATTTAACAATTTCGGATTATTACCCGTGGACAGATAACCATGACTTCGGCAATTTCAGATTATTACCTGTGGATAGGTTACAATGTATTTCATATATTCAGATAATTACCCGTGTATAAATAACCATGCATTTAGCATGTTCAAACTATTTCCCGTTGATAGATAACCATGCATTTAGCAATTTCAGATTATTACCCATGGACAGATAACTATGACTTCAGCAATTTCAGATGATTACCTGTGGATAGGTTACAATGTATTTCATATATTCAGATAATTACCCGTGTATGAATAACCATGCATTTAGAAATTTCAGATTATTACCCGCAGATAGATAACCAATCATTTAGCAATTTCAGATTATTACCCGCAGATAGATAACCATGACTTCAACATATTCAGACTTTTACCCGTGGATAGGTAAACGTGCAATTCTCATATCAAGAGTATTACCTGTGGATAAATAACTATGACTTTAACAAATTCAGAATATTACCCGTGGCGGATAACCATGACGTAAGCAAATTCAGATTATTACCCGTAGATAGATAACCATGACGTAAGCAAATTCAGATTATTAACCCGTTGCTGGATAACCATGACGTAAGCAAATTCAGATTATTAACCGTGGATAGATAACCATGACGTAAGCAAATTCAGAGTATTACCCGTAGATAGATAACCATGACGTAAGCAAATTCAGAATATTACCCGTGGCGGATAACCATGACGTAAGCAAATTCAGATTATTACCCGTATATAGATAACCATGACGTAAGCAAATTCAGATTATTACCCGTGGCTGGATAACCATGACGTAAGCAAATTCAGATTATTACCCGTGGATAGATAACCATGACGTAAGCAAATTCAGATTATTACCCATGGCTGGATAACCATGACGTAAGCAAATTCAGATTATTACTCATGGATAGATAACCATGCAATACGCATATTCAGATTAATTTCTCGTGGATAGATAACCATTCAATAAGCATGTTCAGATTATATTCCGTAGTTAATAAACATGCATTTAGTATATTCAGATTATTACCCGTTGATAGACAACAATGCAATGTAATCATATTAAGATTGGAATATAATCAAAAGCTTGGCATGTTCAGACCAATGGACATATAACCTTCTGTTTCACTTGATCATAGTATTACCCGTTTATAGATAAGCCGGATTTTAAACATGTTAAGATTAGCACCCATAATCTTATTACGACACATTTATCATTTATCATTTCAAACTATGACCCATCAACGGATAAGCATGCTCCCAACAGCTTCGCATAACAACACATGATAACTGATAACCATGAATTTAGCATGTTTGAAGGTTAACACATGAACCGATAGCCGCGAACTTAACTCGTTAAGATGAACGCCAATGAACGCCAATGATCTGATAACAACAAACTTTTAAACATGTAACGATTTTAACCCATGAACTGAGTTTCAAGAATGTAACACATTAAGATTAAAGGAAATGAACAGATAACCAGTAACTCAACAGGTACAGATGAAACACATGATCATAAAACCATGAAATTAACATGTTAAGATTATAGATGAACAGAGAACCACGAATTTAGCACGTTAATAATAAAACCATGGAAAGATAACTTCGAGTACGAATCTTCAGATCATAACACATGTACTCTTTCGTAACCGAGTATGTAACATGTTCCTTAAAACAAATAAACAGATAATCACGAATGTAACGCGTTAAGATTATAACAAACGAACAGATATGCACAAACTGTTAACACGTTAAGATTTTAGCCCATGGACAGATAATCATGAACTTAACATGTTCATATCCATAACAGATGAACAGATAACCCGGTGTTTAGCACGTTCAGATTATAATCCGTGAACAAATAACAACGAACTTAACATGTTCAGATTATAACTCTTATCAAGGTGAATTGGTTTATTTGACTTCATGATACTTGGTGGTTGTCAGGTTGCATATACATGGACTAGTCTATGATACGAATCAATTGATTGATTGGGGTTTAATGCCATTTTCAACAAATATCACGTCATATCACGGCGACCAGTTCACCTATCCATGTGTTTTCTGGTTTACTCTCACCAGTACTCCAAACAACAATCTTTCCAAACAACTGGCTGCTTTTCCACATAGACTGTTAGCCAATTGGTGGAAGACGAATGACGCTTGTCACATTGACCTTTATCAAACGTCGGAAAGAATGTTGGCTGAGCTGGGGTTCGAACTGACAAACCCTGGACTAACAGCCCGTGTCGGTACCGACTGAGCTACTGGGGGCCGGCTACAAATGAATGAATGAATAGCGATTAATACAGAACAGAACTTGACGGCACACACCTCATTATGCTTCACCAGAATGCACTGAGTATATATCATTGCGTTTAACCCTTTCCCTTAAACGACAATTCTGTAGCAGACGACTTTGAACATATTTTGCCAAAAAATAGAAAATCTCTATAATTGAATGGATAACCTATGACTACAAGTTGAAAACATTGTGGCAAAAGGAGAAATTGCTCGTTTTGAGCAATTTCTCCTTTTGTCACTATGTTTCAAAAAGCCGTCTGCTGCAGAGGAGTCAAAAAGCGTCTATATGAGGGAAAGGGTTAATTGCAACAAAAATGTGTACAGGACGTACTGGAAAATATTTATTTGATATTATTTTAGTATTTTGACCTTGTTTGAAAGTGAAAGAAGAGAATGTGAAAACACCAGTTTCGTTCTAGTTCGATTTCGTCCAATATAACGGTAACCTTTGTCGCGGTTGTGAATTCTTTCTTGCATGATACATGACCCCACCCCCCCCCCCCCCCCCCCCTTTCCCTCCATCCGTCATTTTCTTTGGATTATTTTAAAGCGAAGAGGTATCTCTTTGCAACGATATATGATGTTCTACCTGACAATTGAGGGTTAAACTCGTTGATTTTATATTGAAACAAAGAAGGGATTCATTTGGTGTATTGTGACCTTGAAGACGGTATTACGGGGACAGAATTCAAAAAGAAAGGTCACCATTTCGCCTTCTTTTCTTGAATAATTTAACGAATCAAATAGTATTGAACACCGACGTAGATTCTGACATATCTTCAATAAAAAACAAAAAACTTTCGACCACCAGACCGCCTTACAAGTTTATCACACCATAAACGTCAGACGGAAAGCCAGCATGGTATTAACATGAGCCGTTCCACGAGAAAACCAATATTGTTGACTTTGCGTAAAGCATCGACCCAGATCAGACAAAGCATGCCGCGCAGGCTAACCCGGACAGACACTTTGTGCCTTCTGTGGATTTTCTGTTCCTGGAATCATTACTCAATCCACCTGAGACGGAACATGTCGGCCCGGATTAGCCTGCGTGGATTGCGAAGGCTGATCTGGGTCGATATATTAAGCAGAGTCTATATTGTTGGTTTTCTCGTGGAACGGCTCATATAATGATGTATGACGAGCTCTAAGACGAGCTGGCCTGTCTATTTGAGCAAGGACCTTATGTGTTATCCAGTTAATTAGTTCATTTGAAAAATATGACTCTGAACAGCGTTTTGTAGGGTCGAATACAAACAATAATAAACATGGATTTACTGTCAATATGGATTTACTGTCAATATGGTTGTCTCAAAGTTTACTTTACCAAGGCAATGGTTAGTTGACGTTTTATCCTTGGAACAGATTGCATGTTTCATATTTGGCATTGAGGATTTTTTATGAAGTGTATTTTGATCATTTTAAACAAACAAACTATCAGACTCGGCCTTCGTGTGTGTATTTAGTATATCGATCACGCCTGTCTGTATAACATGATCCTCGCCTCTGGAAAACGACCTTTTGGAATTTACGACAAGTACAACCAAGGTCAGCCTGTGAGTCCGTGCAGTCTGAATACCAATATCAAAATATTAACGAAGGGCATTCAGAACGACTCTGATCTTTAGCAGTTAGAGACAAGCGTCATCCAGGTCAGTCGACGGCAGCTTCATCAATGTCTTAGCTATCTCTTACCAGTTTCCCATTGCAATTCCCATCAAACAGGCACTTTCTGACATGTCTGCAGCAGACGACGTATTGACTTTTGAGACAAAGGGAAAACATGCTAATAACTATACTTTCATTTATCGAAATATTATATGTTACATAGACAGTTTTAATGTCGTCTGTTGTAGACCCTCTGTATGCGGACTTAACTATTGCTAAAAGCCAGAAGACTGAGGCCGTCTGAAGACTTATTAAAGCTAGTTAGTGCCGAATTGTCTAAAGTAGACTCTTCCGTGTTAAACATAGGGCGACTCTATATATTTTAATAGTTTTGAAATATTTTGATAAAAGTCAAACAATGCTGATTTCAGGCGAGACAGCTCGTTACGAGCTGGCTCACCTGCATCTGTATTGTTTGCACAATTCTCAATATTGCCTTTGAAGCTAATTTGTTACACACCAGGCCGTCAGGAATCTTTTACGGTAACCTTATACAGTTACTAATAGGGAATATTCTTTGAGAATATAGTTTTCCAAAATAACATATCATGTAACATTAACAAGCCAAATGAAATTCAACACCATATGCCATAAAATACAATGTATAATAATAATAATAATAATATAAGACACCTAAAGACGTTTTCGACTACAAAAAGGTCAACATATGGTATTCAACATCACTGACGCCATTTTGACCACAACATTGGTTGGTTACTTGTTCTGACATTGAGAAGACGGGGTACACCTCGTTATAAGTATATGCACACATTTGTGTCTGTATCATATCATTCTGAAGGTCATTTATATATGACAGCGGCCACGCGTTAACTCGAACCATTTCATGGTAAGGATCTTAAAGCAAATAGTGTAGAATCAGTTTGCTTAACATGTTAATAGCCATTTTCTGTAAGCATTTAAACTCTTTAGGTACGCATGGTCACGGAATTTGCTTAAACGTATTCAACATGTTGACATCAGTGAACTATTCAGAAAAATATCGCTGGCTGACTTTTCATGGTTAACGCTCGAGTATATCTAGATACCTTCCCGTGACGCAACCATGCTATGTATTGTATCTATATTGTATGTAATGTATTTTGGGACGGTGGCCTTGCATTACCATTTAACTTTTTGAATTTGAATTTGATTTAAACTTTATGAATTAATTAGGCTTACAATACATAAACTAATAAAGCATAAACGATCACTTGACCACCCCGATATCTCGAAGTATTTGTGGATCCATTTCGAGGTCGAGTTATCGCGAGTTCACTTAAATTATTAAAGTCTCAGCTTACCTGATAAATGGATTCGTTTCAGGATCCGTGATACTTTTTATACCACCAGCCATGAATATTTCCACGAAATCCTGAAAAAGAATAGCCACACGTGAATAGGGACCGTATAGCTAAACTGGTAAATATGGTTTTTTCCGGTTAATTGATGCAAAAGTGTCAATTAAACAAAACATATTCAACTGTCGCCTCGTGTCAAGTACGTATCTTGTGATTCAGACGCACACACGGTCATAACATTATCAAAGTGTCTTTATTCCATATGTATGAGAAAGTTTCTCTTTTGTCACAATGTTTCAAACTGTATTCAATACTGATACATGCAAAAAGGTTCCATATTTTAAGATAGATATTTTCAAGCTCGGTAGATACACATGAGTTGTATGTGGACTATGATAAACGTGCGCTGAGGTCAATGTAAATTGAATGTCTACCTAATGCAGTGTTACTAAATACTTGCCCCGATGACTGACATAATAATACTATGATACTGGAATTCGATTCTGTACATTTTCCATAAAACTGCATTTTAATAAATTCATAACTCAGAACCTTAATATAATAAATGAAAAATTTAAGATTACGTTTAATTGGGTTTTTACGCCGTTTTCAACATTATTTCAGTTATATAACGACCACAGTTTACTTATTCAAGAAGCCAGGGTAAACAACCAGTACTTGGCTAGGATATGTACATTGCCCAAGAGCACTCCAACATGACTGCCGCATCTGGGGATCAAACTCGACCTAGCCACTCGGCGGATTAAAAGAAGGCCTTATGATATGTGTTCGTTGAAAAGCAACATTATCACCTCTGTCGAAAGAGACCTGCCCGTCAATGCTAACGGATCTTAACAAATATTGCTTTGACAGATGATTCCTGAAACCGTCTATGGCAAATTGGCGAACAGTGCAGAGCTAGATCAGAGTGCGCGTATGTGCTGACTATTCTTCATTTAAACTGTTCGCATATGTCTTACGCTTAGTTTCCGCAGCGCCAGTCTTATACCTTTATGTATACATTCATTTAGAATCGGGGACTCACACACTTATACTGTCTGCGTAAATTTTCGTCTATAGAGTTAAATTATTTCGGCATGAATTGAACAAACGTATTGAATAGCGGAAAGCGAAATCAGTAATATTAAAAGAAGTGTTTCAAGCCAAAGGGGGTATAGATTTAGATCTGCGATCAACGTTAATTTGTGTCAAACTGCACTTTGTAAATATCTTTACAATTTGACCGAATTATTCTTTGTCACACTGCAAATATTACAAATTTGAAAGGCACCGGATCAAATTAAAATGTCAAGTATAATATGCGTTCGTGCGTCAATTACTAATCAGTGGTTATTCGTCTATACAGCTAAAACCTAAACAATCATCGTGATATTTTAACCCTTTCCCTCATATAGACGGTTTCTGACGCCTCTGCAGCAGACGGCTTTTCAAAACGAGCAATTTCTCCTTTGGTCACAATGTTTTCAACCTTTTTCAGTAATAATTATACTTCATTTATAGAGATTTTTCATATTTTTTACTAAATGTTTACAAAGTCGTCTGCTGAAGATTTGCTGTACGTGGGATGGGCTAAAACCCAAACATTATCAGGACCGTTAAAGCATCGTTCAGTAATACAGTGGCCTGGCGATAAATCGAACGTGTCAATACAGTGGCCTGTCGATAACTCGAACATGTCAATACAGTGGCCTGGCGATAACTCGAACATGTCAATACAGTGGCCTGGCGATAAATCGAACGTGTCAATACAGTGGCCTGGCGATAAATCGAACGTGTCAATACAGTGGCCTGTCGATAACTCGAACATGTCAATACAGTGGCCTGGCGATAACTCGAACATGTCATAGTTCGAATATATCGTTTAAATCCAACCAATTCCTGGCACGGCTCTGCCAGACGAGCAATCAGAACTGTTACTGTGCTGTTTGTTTATATGATTTTATCACTTACATGTACTTGCTTTTCACAATAGGTATTTAAGTATAACTGAACTACCTAGCTAAAATACATGAATCAATTGAACATAAATCGAGTCATCTCTCGAACACGCTGATAACTCGAAGTAATTAATTCGTCCCTTTTCGACTTCGAGTTAACAAAAGTTCAGTTAACATTTAGTTCATTCAAATAACTGCATACTGTGTAGACACCTTATGAAATATTTATATCAACATAGTGTGTAGCCTTTAGAGTTAGCTTATTGCACTATTTAAAAAGGGTACCCTCTTCTTCAAATGCGTCAGCAGACGTCATGGACTCGGTATTTAACAGTGACTTTGTACATCTTTTTAGTATATCAATACTGATAACATTTGGTATCGAAACCCCTTGTCAGCAATTTGATTGGATGCGTACAAAGTAAATCGCATCCAATCAAATGTGTTGAAAATCAAGTAACACAAACATGGCCGCCACTTACGTAGCAACAGAGGAATCTGTTGAAAACTGCAGAAATTGCCTTAAAGTATTAATTTAAAAGGTTAAAAACAAAAAAGTCGCTATCCTCTCATACGTTTTACAACTCTTTGTCTTTTTTTTGGGGGGGGGGGGGGGGGGGGGGGTCAGAAACAAGGTCAATAAAGGAAAATATTGTTCAAACTCCGGAGGCTGCATTTTTACTTTGAGCAAGTTGAAACTTTGTCAGAATGTTGTCTTGATGATATATATATATATGTTTGAATATGGGTCATATCAGGTATAGAAAAATATAATTCACTAGGCCAAATGAAGGAAAAAGATTTGCATATATATTTTAAAGTCGTCTGCAGCAAATTTGTTGATTGTAGGTATGGTTTGAGTCACAAGATTGGATCACTTATTTCGCTGGCCTTTCAAAACCCTTTCATTTTGAGACGAGATGTCGTAACATGTTACAGTTGAAAGCAGCTGTCTTGTGCCAAGCTAACAAAGTTCGAATTTACATGTTGCAATCATTTCACAGTTTTAAGTCGGTATATCAATGTAATCATATTATGTTGGAAGAACCACTTAATGTATTTGAACAAGCTATCACATACGAATATATTAAAGGAAAACCTTGATCAAATTGGTTGAATCCGTTGAATCTAATTATGTCAAAGCTCGTAGGTCCCGACTATCAATTTCAGTTAAGAGCTATTTACAACGATTTGATTTCCGATTGATTTGACAAACTACAACACTTAATAAACTTGGCCCTTGATATTCCAAAATGTAATTTTGACTTCTTTTTGGTAACCAGAAAAAAAGGAGAGAATTATATCAGATACGTATTTCAATTTCCATAACCATTATTTGACACTCAAATCCTATGTTGTGGGAACTCAAAAAGAATCGTCTCAATGATTCATCGATTCTTTTGAGTACCAATAGCATATGGTTTGGTTGACTCACAAGAGGAATATAAGTTGGAAAACATTCGTTTACTCGTCCTAATTTAGTTCTCCTCGGCATCCGGAAAGTTACATTTAGATTACCCGTTTCTTTACTGAGAGAAAACATTATATCATGTTCATCCCTGGAAATGATTTTGATGTCAGAGTAAACGTTTTGGATTCGCACATTATCGTTTAGGCCTACCACTGGTTAAAATATGTAATCAAATAGTTTTTGGGGGTAAAGAGATAATGAGCAGATATATTGAAATCAAAAATGATTTAGAGACACCTCATACCTTCGAACGCTTTTCGTTATAACAGTATAATGTTTGTACAAAACATGCTGCGAACGGTTTACGAAACGCTAACTGTTATTCGATTATATGTATTGAATTTGTGAACAAAGTATATAATTGAAGGTATTAACTCTTTCAGCGCCACAGGCAATGTTGAGGTTGTTTGCAAACAATGCAGATTCAGGTGAGTCAGCTCGTAACGAGCTGTCTCACCTGAAATCAGCATTGTTTGCCTTTTAGTTACCAAAATAGTCCAAAACTTTCATAAATTGAGAAATGGACACACCCGATTTTGGACATGGAAGAGTCTACTTTAAATAATTCGGCGCTGAAAGAGTTAATAAAAGTAAATTCGGTGCGCGTCTTTATATATTGAGATGTTCTATTATCCAATTACCCTGTATATGAACAGTTTACATACACATTAAACTGGTTTCATGATTACCTTTAATGCTTTTAATGAGGGAACCTCAAGTTCGGCTCAGGGAAAAAAATAGTCATTTCCTTTACAAATCGACGATCTTGTCAAATTGATTAATTAAATAGTGATCGATACTTTAAATAGCCCATAAGATATCGTGGTTATTATATACTGAGATTTAAACGCCGGTCCTAAAACACTTGGCTCACTGATACACGAGTATGTGACCTGGACAATATTCTAAATAATAAAAATAAAAGAAAATAACATGATAAGATGTAGCCGTGGTGTATATCAGCTGTGAGCGTACGAAAATCATCAGTGGGTTCTAGCGAACTGTTCCAACGAGATTAGTACCAGTAAAGAAACCCCTGGTAAGAAAGATTTTGATTGATTGATTGATTGATTGATTGATTGATTGGGGTTTAACGCCGTTTTTGACAATTTCTCAGTCATATCACGGCGGCCAGTTCACCTACTCATATGTTTCCTGGTTTTCGCACACCAGTACTCAACACAACAATCTTCCCAAGCAACTGGCTGCTTTTCAACATAGACTTAGCTCATTGGTGGAAAACGAATGACGCATGTCGGCAATGACTTTTGTCAAACGTCGGAAAGAAAGTTGGCCGAGCCGGGATTCGAACTCACAACACCTGGCTTGACAGCCCGCGTCGTTACCGACTGAGCTACCGGGACTCGACACAAAGAAAGATTTTGATTGGACGTTACGAACATGGTATCTTTACAACTTATTACTGATATCCGGGTACATTAATGAAATGACGAATATAATTGACGTGTAAATCGTTCCCTGTTTTTTGTTTAATAGATATTTTCCATTAATTTACATTGTTGTTAAATCGTTGTCGGCTGCAGATTGTGTGTAAGTGGAAAAGGGTTAACCCTTTCCCTCATATAGACGCTTTCTGACGCCTCTGCTGCAGACGGCTTTTTGAAAACATAGTGACAAAAGAAGAAATTGCACAAAACGTGCAATTTCTCTTTTTGCCACAATGTTTTCCACTTTTTGTCATAGGTTATCCATTCAATTATAGAGATTTTCTATTTTTTGACAAAATACGTTCAAAGTCGTCTGCTGCAGAATTGTCGTATGAGGGAAAGTGTTAAGACCAACCTCCAAGACTTTGCTACCAGCTTGCCCCACCTCACAGGATTATTCCCTTCCTTAATCTACTCGTACACACATACTGAAAGACTGCCATTAATCAAAAGCCCATAAAACAAGATTTCAGTTTGATTGTTTTGTGTTTTACGCAGCTTTCAACAATTGTTCTGATATGACACGGCGTTTCCTGGGTACATTTCTAGTACTACTGGTCCGTTTATACTGACACCATACGGTGAGGCGTAATGCTAACCCCACGACCTTGAGCGCCAAGGAGGGCAGCCATGGCTAACACTTGTATAGTCTGTGTTTGCAGTTATAAGAGAGTATCGTTGAGAAGTGTTGAAATAGTTTGTGATACCTAACGGTTCACTTAGTTCTTTGCAATCTAGTATTTTAAATACTACTCTCAAGAACTACGGATCCCCTTGTTTACATGTACTATTAATTTCAAAATCTTTAAAGTCAATTTTCGCATGGCATATCTAAAAGCTTATTGACTGTAATTCTATCATGACTGGCACTGACCTCTGACTGTTGTGTCGACCATGAACAAGCAAGAACAATGTGGAAACTATTACGCTTACACACAATTGATTAAATAGACAAAATCGAACTTGAGGCGACCAAGATTTTTCTTGTGACACAGAACATGTCTCAGAATATTCAAACAAAGAAAGACGATAAGTGATTAATACGATTAGGTCATAATCGTTCAATGATCAGTGACGATTCAAGGTATTTGGGGTAGCAATCTCATTAACACCAGAACTTCAAACTCGCTCGATCGTATAAAGATCTGATGTCTGCCAAATACAGGTCGTCTCAGATTGACCTTTGCGTCAGCCAATCAAATTGTCGCTTATCAAATCTTATGGTGTAAACAGGTTAGATGTCCCATATAAATAAACGATATAGAGAAGCGATACTGGTCAAGAGCAACGATTGGATAGTACGGCCGTTTGTTGTATCTTTGGAATACATTGGACGTAAAAACTCGAGCACGTGCTCATAACTATTCAAGTGTATTAGGTCAATTAGAGACGAAACTTTATTAGGGGCAGTCAGTATTTTCGTCTGATTGTAATGAGATTGTTAGGGTAGTATTGGCGAACAGTGCAGACTTCGGCGAATATGCGCATCTGTAGAGTCCAATCAGAGCCTTAAACATCGTTTGATTTGTATGGAGGTTTTACGCCACTTTCAACACGTTTTCAGCTATATCACGGCGATTCAAGGGTAAGTTACCAGAACTACTGGTCCTTTTATCTTGACATTAACGAGTCAGTCTTATGCAACGAATGTTAAAGTATTTGGTATGACGCGGCCGGGCATCGAACTGGCGACCTCCCGCAATCGAGGCGGACGCTGTAACATTACACCAGTCAGGCGGTGGCATTGTCCGATGACATGTTATATAGGCTCACATGCAACTTTTGACAAAAAACATAGAAGTGGAGCTGACTTTATGTAACACAGACGATACTGTGATTCGGCACTCACCGAGTCCTCGACTAATGAATCATGAGATACATACTTTATTTCATTCGCGTTTAGCAATTTTAAGTTTGGTTATCACTCCAATATGACATCCCTTAGCAGTTACACGGACAAGACGTTAGTGGGTTACACTTATGGAGTTTTGCTAATATTAATATATTGGATTATATTAAATATTGTTATTCATTTATTTTATTTATTTATTAATTTGGGTTTTACGCCGTTTTCAACATTATTTCAGTTATATCACGGCGACATTCCACTTATTCATGATCCCTAGGCAAACAAACCGGTACTAGGCTAGGAAATGTGCCTTATCCAAGGGCACTCCATCATGACCGTGATGCTTGGTTTCAAATCCCTGACGCTAACCACTCGACCACGGCGGATTCCTATATAACATGTAGACGGACGATGACGGTTCAGGTGAGACTATATAGATATACAGGCTCCCCCTTGTCTTTGCTGTTCGAGTAGGCTGCAAGACCCGAAGATCGCGTGACGTGGCTCAGGTGTATTTGAAATGTTTCATAATGACGTAAATTGTATAACAAGCAAGTGTCCTTACAACTTTTTACTTGAAAGGTTTTAAGGTAAAACCCGATTATTTGGTGTTTTACACCGCTTGTAAAAAAAAATCAGTTATATCATGGCATTTCCTGAGTAAGTTACCGGTACTGCTGGTCCATTATCCCGCAACCTTGAGCGCCAAGCAAGGCAGCCATTACTACCATTTGTAAAGTATTTGGTATGACCTGGCCGTTTATTGAACCCGCGACCTCCGCATCCGAGGTAGACGCTTTATCACTACACCACCGAGGCGGTGTGTTAAGGTAAATCAGGAAAAAGGGAATGCTTTCATAGGGTATAGTGGTAACCATGGTAACAACGATATATGACAATATTGTTGACATTGTTAATATCTTTTATGCATCCGTAGGTTATCACAAAACTTTTATGGATATTGGTAATGTTGAATTCCCGTTGATTTTTTGATTCTAACATACAATGTATCACATCTGAAAATTTGAAAATAATTTAAATATCTCCATAAATGAGGGTTGAAAAACATTGTGGCAAAGGAGAAAATGCTCGTTTTGAGCGGTTTCTCATTTGGTTACAATGTTGTTAATATTCGTCTACTGCAAAAGCGTTAGAAAACTTCTGTATACGGGAAATGGTAAAATAAACTGGTATCGATACAACTCTTTAATCATCAAATAACTTTCGACCACTTCATCTTCCTTAAAAACTTTAATAAAGAAAAAGGGAAATTTAAGTGCGATCCACTCTGAACACCGAGATTGGACTGCTTTTAAATGTCCGTGTTTTATCTTCTTTAAATCTTGATACAGACGAAGTGGTCGAACATTTGATAATTAAAAAGTTTTATTAATACAAAGTATAATCTTTTCTATTCAGCCATTGTAAACAATGTTAACGGTTGGTCTGTATTTATATTCATTCCTGAAAATATAGGAATGTCTCTTTGGTAGACATTATCTAACAGTCACACTGATCTACTATATGACTGTTTTGTTTGAAGTTACCATGGATTCAGTGTTCCATACAGATGATCCGTTTAATGTTCGTAAGACGTATAATACTCTGGCCAAGTTGATCCAGTTGTATTTTAGATTGACAGGTCCAAATGAAATAGTCTAAATAACAGTGCTCCTCCCTGTTTTTATTATAACAATATACCTTTATAACGAATAGAAAAATTAATTGAATAAAAGCAGGGGTTTGACATGACATTTGCTCGATTATCAATCGATTTGAAATCGACCAGGGTCATTTATTGAAAACCACCGTTGCCCTAAAACACCCCATTGGTGTCTTTTTATCTCATAAATACATACACGAACCAGCAATATGCAATACATCTTAATAATAATATAATCAAGGTTGAAAATGAAAGGACGAATCTTAAAGTAAAGAGACCAAGCGGATGCATACAGTTAATGTTTGACTTAATCTACCTTAATCGTTTTACTAATAGTATACAAATTATTCTCCCTTTTTGCTTGTCGCTACGCCAATCGACTTGGCTTACAAAGAAAAACACATCAAATAAAACATTGGAATAAAGGAAAACGAACCTTGCGAGCGTGTTTAAAGACGAGATGAATGGGACTCAAGTTAACCTATTGGTATTTTATATAATATAAATCAACAGTGAACTTAATTAAATAAAAAATACCTCGCGTATTGATCCTTAACCTGTTCCATTGGCAATATGTGTGTTTACCCTGAGCCGTCCCGCGAGAAAACCAACATTATGGAATCTGCGTAATGTATCGACCAAGATCAGCCTGCACAGTCCGCGCAGGCTGATCTGGTCGATACATTCCGTATCAGGTTGATAGAGGTATAGAGTAATGATTTCTGAAACAGAAAATCGACAGGAGGCGAAAAGTGTCTGTCCGGGTTCGCCTGCGCGACATGCTTAGACTGATCCGGCCGATACTTTACCATAGTCCACAATGTTGGTTTTCTCGCGGAACGGCTCATCTGTTCTGTCTTTCAAATATTACAATGAAGAAACTATTTTTATTTACATCAATTTATGCTATTCTATCTTATTCTGGTATTTGATAAGTTTAGACTTATTTACTTTTCATCGATGACGATCGACGCTTTCGGCTTATATTAAACGCGCTCGACTTCTGCTTTGTTGAGAGTTAATCTGTACATATGTCGTGTGTGGGGGGAAAGAGCCCAAAGGTGGAGCCCGTTCAACAGGGGATTCTACGCTTTTCTACTGCATCGCTG
Organism: Serripes groenlandicus; assembly: GCA_031761405.1. Lineage (NCBI taxonomy): Eukaryota > Metazoa > Mollusca > Bivalvia > Cardiida > Cardiidae > Serripes > Serripes groenlandicus. The sequence continues at coordinate 77,805,557 of JASEVX010000004.1, read as the reverse complement.
TCTTCCACTTTCATATTTGAATGCTTTCAGTCAATATAAATAGTTAATTTGGTGATGGCTACACCAACGAAACGCATTATTTTAACAGATATATACAAACATGTCCATAGCAGTATATACCAGCACATTGAAATGTCAATGTCATATGTCTAAATCATCCCGTGAATACTGTAGTTATATGTAAAGGGAGAAGGTGAATAAGCAATTTTCCATTGATTCCAACAGAATTAAAACTGTTAACAAAAAGAAATGATTGAATATACATATGAGCTGCGTTTGTCAAATCGTGTCTTTTAAAAAGAGTTACTGTTTGCGAACAGTGAAGACTAAGGTGAGCCTACATTCGCACAGACCTATCAGAGTCTACACTGTTCGCCTAACTTTAGTACATGTATATACATGTACCTTCTGGCGGAAATCTAGAACTGTGCACCTTTGGAATAATTACCATAATTCTTTAACCCTTTCCCTCATATAGACGCTTTTCTGACGCCTCTGCAGCAGACGGCTTTTTGAAAATATAGTGACAAAAAAAGAAATTGCTCAAAGCAAGCAATTTCTCCTCTTACCACAATGTTTTCCACTTTTAGTCATACGTTGTCTATTCAATTATAGAGATTTTCCATTTTTTGACAAAATATGTTCAAAGTCGTCTGCTGCAGAATTGTTGTATGAGGGTAAGGGTTAATATTATTTAAATGACCCGCTTTCCATAGACGCGGTTCAAATACAGTACTTACCGAGGCTGAAATGCATAAAAACTCCGTCGTTGTGGCCGTGCTAACTGTCGCTTGTCGTCTGCTTTTATTTATAACCGCCAATTCCTGTAAAAATGTTTTTTTATGAACTTCATTAGGACTAGCAAGATTATAATACAATAGTGACATTACAATACAATTAACTTTATTGCATAACACTTCACGTTTTATAGCAAGTTTTAACAAAATCATGACAAAAGAAAATGGATTTTCCGAAGAGCCTATCATATAACCGTACATATTAATTAAACCTAAATTGTGTTTCAATTTTATATCTATACACCAAGATGGCATTTGCAATACAAGATTGAATAGTTGAATGATTAGAGTTTAGCGCCGTTTTTAACGGTATTTCGGTTATACTGTAGCAATACTACATATGTGTCCTAAGGTTATATAACGGTGATCAGTTCACCTAACATGTATTCATCGGCTTTCGCGCACCGACACTCCACTTAAACATTCTTCTAAGGCAACTGGCTACCTTCCCACAAAGACTATTTAACCCAGAAGTGGGAAACAAACGACGCTTGTCACATGGACATTTTGTCATTCAAAAGGCAGAGCGAGATCATTAGACGCGATATGAGCCGTTCCACGAGAAAACCAACATTATGGCTTTGCGTAATGTATCGACCCAGATCAGCATGCGCTAACCGCGCAGACTGATCCGGGCCGACACATTCCGTCTCAGAGGATAAAGATATAGAGTATTGACTCCTGTAACAGAAAATTCATAGGAGGCGAAAAGTGTCTGTCCGGGTTAGCCTTTTGTGGCATGCTTAAGCTGATCCGGATCGATACTTTACGCAGAGTCCACACTGTTGGTTATCTTGTGGGACGGCTCATATACAGTTGTAGGTACAGGTGCTATGGTTACTATTTGAACATAGACCTTTTATATCGTTGAAAGTAGTTTCGGCTGATTCTTGTTTTGATTGCGAAATCGATAATACTGTAGTTGGATAGCTATAATATTAAAACATTCAGGAATGTACTATAGAAAAAATCCGGTAATTTCACGGAGGAAAGTTAATGTGACACAGATTCTTAAGAGAAAAAACGTATTAATCATAAATGACAGAAATCAATGATAAATGACAGGAATCAATGATAAATGACAAGAATCAATGATAAATGACAAACACAAATGATTGGTATGCTTGCCCATGCACTTATAATTGATCGACTAAGTAGCCGCAATTCACTTTAATGAATAAATATTTGTGTTCAGTATTCAAGTATTCACGCCAAACAAAATAAATACCATTTCAATATTTATGTACGAATGAAAACCCATCTATCAGCCACAGAACTGATTTGAGTCGCGTCTGGCGATTTGGAGTCTAACTTAATACAAGTCTGTAACGGGTTAATATAACGGTACAGACGTCGCGCAAGCTAACCCGGCACAACGTGAAATACGCCTACCAAGAGGACACAGTTTGTCCTTGATTTTCAGTTTTAGAAATGAATGTGAAGTTTTATATATCAAATTGTACTTTACAAATCGTAGATAAATATGGTATGAATTATTTGGTCAATTATTTAACAGTATTTAGAATACAGCGTAATAACCAATACAAAATATGATAAAAACGTTTTGTAAGATGTAACAGTCGGAAGCACATTTTCTATATTCACACCTATGATTTATAAACTTCGCGTGCTTTATCCGCGAGGAAAAATCATTGCACGAGTTTCCGGAGATACGGTGATTCAACATCCTTACCGAAAATAGAAATAGGCTTAACGGTGTTTTGGCAAATTTAGTAAAATATTTCTGAAAAAACATTGCCGTAAGACTTGTGAGAGGGAATGTACTATTAGATGTGTGTAAAAAGATGCATCTATGTCGATATTGCGAGTATACGGACAATGTACGCTCCGTTGAGACTGTGCCGATGTGCGAGCTCATCCGAGCATTCACTGTACATAGATACATTTTACATTTCCCATCTTTTTGGCGCATTTTGACGCATCTACAGCAGACGACTTTTGAAAACATTGTAACAAAAGGAGAAATTGCTCAAAAACGAGCAATTTCTCCTTTTGCCACAATGTTTTCAACTTTTTTTCAGTAATTATACTTACAATTATAGAGATTTTTCATATTTTTTAATAGACATTTTCAAAGTCGTCTGCTGCAGATTTGCCGTATGTGGGAAAGGCTTTAGACAGGATATCACTAGACGTAGCTCATTTCTATTCATATTCCATATACCCATTAATTTATCTATTACTATTCATCGTTTACAGATTGGTACACTTCAGTCTTTCCCGCAAGTAGAAGCATGTCGACTCATCTGTAGCAAACGACATTTAGTTTCAATTTGCTTTGTTTACATTGATTGCAAAACAAGCTTCAAGCTCATAGTAATCACGCTAGACGTCGGCTTACTGAACACAAAACCAGTACTCCCGCTGTTTCTGTGGAAACCTCCAAAGGCAGAACCCGGGACCTTTGGTACGAGAGACCGACGCTCTACAAATGCACATATGTCTTCCTAAAACGACACATTTTGTCAAAATCTTTTCTACAGTGTTCAATAATGTTATTCTCAGCTAAAAAGACTATTCATTCGAATGCACAGTTGTTATAAATGTGCAAATATGTTGTATGACCGAACATGTTAAGGACAAACATGCGCAGCTCGGGTAACTAAGGTACTAAATGTCTAGATGTTGTTCATATGTTTGACGTTACATTTTATGTTTCAAATGTTCAAAAAACACAATTGTTTTACATGTAAACCGACACTTGTTATAACATTTAAACGTAACAATCATATATATTTAAGTCCAGTTATATTGTACGACATTAGAAAAGCACGAGAAGGTCCTGCCAGAACGGTAATTTGCGCCGTTTTCAGCAATTTTCCAATCATATCACGCCGGCAAGTTCAACTACTCATATGTTTCCAGGCTTTCTCCAACCAGTACTCCACTGAACATACTTTTTGGGATATGCTCTTGCGATCGGCGATCGAACCATACGTGTTGAGGACTCAGCTTGTTGCCACAAGTACCATCGCTGTAGGAAATTATAGCAAGTACAAACATCGCCACTGAATCCAGAGTAAAATCCAGTTTTAATTCAATACTTACGCCGAAAGACATGCCCCTGTACAATGCCACAAGAAAAGTAGTACCACCTGACATTCGATCGTGTGATGTTACCACAACTGAAATAAGGATTAAAGCGCAATTAATGATCCGTGTCTTAAACGGACTAAAACACCGGTACATATATATGGCTTATGGACTAAATACGGGTACATATATATGGCTTATGGACTAAATACCGGTACATATATATGGCTTATGGACTAAATACGGGTACACATATATATATATATATATATACATAGTGCTTACCGGCTTAAAGTTGGTATATTTACGGACTTAAACCAGTCAAAGACCTAATAACACATTGTGTTATTAGGTCTTTGAACCAGTACATGTATAGTGCTAACAGACTAAAAACCGGTATAATTAAAGGGCTTACGGACTAAATACCGTTACATGTATAGTGCTTACGGACTAAAAACCGGTACAATTAAAGGGCTTACGGACTAAATACCGTTACATGTAGAGTGCTTACGGACTAAAAACGGTATAATTAAAGGGCTTACGAAGTAAATACATGTATAGTGCTTACGGACTAACAACCGGTATAATTAAAGGGCTTACGGACTAAATACCGGTACATGTATATGGCTTACGGACAACTTACGGACTACGTACCGGTACATGTATATGGTTAACGAACTAAATCAAGCCCATAATATTTTCTACTACGGTATGAATGGACATGAACGATCAACATTGATTTCCAGTGAATCAATTATGAATGGAGAGTATTGTAGTCCCACAATAGTACATGAGAAAGCGGTCTCAATTGTTCAAAGCATGCTTAGAATTTCATTCATGGTAGGCAATGCAATTTAAATTGAGTTGATAAATTGAATAAAACTATCAAGTATAAAACTATCCTCAAAATCTGTATACATAAGCATGTACATGTTGCTCGCGATCGTCAATTCAAATATAACACTTTAACTGTCAATAACGGTGACTTAACACCCCCGTCCCCCTCCCCCAAACCGTTCCCGCAAACAGACGCTTTCATAAGCCTTTGCAGAAGACGACTTTTTAATAAATAAAAATAATTGTTCTTTCATTTATTAAGAATTTCCATATGTGTGTTAAAGAAGTTTTCAAAGCCATCCGCCGCAGAATTGTTGTATGTGTGAATTGATTAAATCAAATATTAAAGTTCACGGGTAGATAATTTGAATGTGATATATATAACACAATCTACTATTCGTTATAAGCATGTGTATCCAGAATCATTAAATTATCTTAATATAGGAAGAAGTGCCTTAGCACCACACATTTCGTATGTAGCACGGACAGACCTACGAACAAACCATCCGACCGATCAACCGAACGACCGACGCAGTGTTTATTCCAGTGTAACCCCGATAAACTTTGACGTTTCTGCAGCAGACGACACTTTAAAACATTGTGTCAAAAGGAAACTAATGCTCCTTATTGGCTATTGCCATACTATTTGCAACTGTATTCAATACGTATACTTTCGTCTATAGAGATATTCCATATTTTTGGCTAAGGCCATTTCAAAGTCGTCTGCTGCGGTTTGTTGTATATGGGAAAGGGGGAATTATCAGGGGCGTAGCTCCCTTTAGGCACTGTAGGCACGTGTCTACACATTTTTCTAAAAATGCCCCCAAAAGGCAGCTGCAGCGATACACATCTGCGTAATGTATCGACTAGACCAGACTGATCCGGCCGACCCATTCCGTCTAAGGGGGGATAAATAGAGTAGTGATTCCTGAAACAGAAAATCCACAGGAAGCGAAAAGTGTATATCCGGGTAGGCCTGTGTTGCATGCTTAAGCTGATCCGGGTCGATACTTTACGCAGAGTCCACAATGTTGATTTTCTCACGAGACGGCCTACACATTGATTATTGCCAAGCTACGCCCCTGATTATATGAATGAGTATGAGACGTGGGTACTAACCTGATCCAGAGAGTATAAAATAGAAGGCTAATGGAGGCTGACCCTGTCGTACAATGGCACGTTTAGACTCAAAACTGAAATAAAACAAAACACTGACGTCAGTGATTTCAAGGTTTTGATCATTGTTTGTTTTGGTGTTTAACACCTTTTAGCTTTATCACGGCGTTTCCTGGGTAAGGTTCCATTTATGCTGACACTAGCGAGTCAGTCATGATGATAGCCACTCAGTCCAGTGCGTCAATGTGTCACGTTGAGAGCACGTACAGTTGTGTTGAGGTTCACAAATTAGAATTCATATGCACCAAGCCAAACGAAAACTGATATTCAGAGGTTTTTTCAATTGCTTATATATTTGATTTATTGATTGGGATTTAATGCCGTTTTCAAACATTTGTTCAGTCGTATGGCGGCAAGTTTACATAACCATGTGTTTCCTGGCTTGCTCACAAAAACAAAGGATCAATACCAAACATCTTGAAGAAGTAATTAATTGGGGTAAAAGCATTTCACAGCGGTCAGATAATCTACACGGGTGATTCCCGGCTTTCTCACATCAGTGCTCCACACAACAGACTTTCCAGACTATATGCTTATTGGTGGAAGTCGAATGACGCTTGTCCCAGTGACCTTTGTCAAACGTCGGAAAGAATGTTGGCCGAACTGGGTTTCGACCTACACCCCTAGACTAGACTAACCTAGTTGCTACTAATTGTGCTACCGGGGCTTGATGCCATCTAGTATAAAGACAACGGCAGTGTGGGGATATTTAATGGCTAATAACTTGTGTATTAAAACAGATTAAATATGTACAAGTTACTTCCCTTTTATTTATTTTTATTTTTAAAAGAAATTGTTTTGCTAATAATTCTTTGCAAAACATAATGTTTACTATCAACTCCCTATCAATGTTCAATGTAGATAAGAAACAGTAGAACGTTCTGATAAGGTACCAAACCTTTTTGATAACTAAACACTTATTACTGTTTGTAGTTCACGTTTCAAATATGATTAACTACATATATAATTCGTTTGTTTATGTATTTCTATGCTTGCATTATCAGAACATGAACATAAACAATGTGGCCAATAAATCCCGTGTGATCCAGGGAATGTGAGTTCGAAACCGTATAACGGCCAACATTATTTCCGACGTTTGACAACAAAGTCAATGAATCCCGTGTGATCTAGGGAATGTGAGTTCGAAACCGTATAACGGCCAACATTATTTCCGACGTTTGACAACAAAGTCAATGAATCCCGTGTGATCCAGGGAATGTGAGTTCGAAACCGTATAACGGCCAACATTATTTCCGACGTTTGACAACAAAGTCAATGAATCCCGTGTGATCCAGGGAATGTGAGTTCGAAACCGTATAACGGCCAACATTATTTCCGACGTTTGACAACAAAGTCAATGCGACAAGCGTCATACGTCTTTCAACAATGGGCTTACAGTATATGAGGAAAAGCAGTCAAGTGCTCGGAAAGTACTGTTTTGTGAATCATTGGTGTGAGAAGGATAGGCAACACATTGGGAGGTGATTAAAAATTGTTGAAAAGACGTCAAAGCCCAATCAATCGATCACTAAGGTGTGAAATTTCAATTGTATCATAACACAGTTGAAAGAAGAGAATGGGTACTTTTCAATAATACAGCTTAAACACTTTTAGTACAACTTATCTCTTTTTCATACTTAAGATAATGTTTTTGATAATCCAACCATTATCGAATATTATTGATTGTACCTATAGGTTTTTATTACGGTACAAACAATATAAAATCCACGGGAATTCACAATCTGGAGTGCATGAACTGAAAGAAACAGAATTACATGTAGCTGTACTACTTAACATGCCATTGCATCGAAAGAAGTCACTTTCATTCAAATAAATTAACGGTAAACTAAAGAACAATTGAGTCGTCCCACGAGAAATCCAACATTATGGACTATGCGTAATATATTGACCCCAGATCAGCATAAGCATGCCGCGCATGCTAACCCGGACAGACACGTTTCGCCTCCTGTGGATTTTCTGTTTAAGGAATCATTACTCTATACCTCTATCCCCCTGAGACGAAATGTGTCAGCCCGGATAAGCCTGCGCCGTTATGTTGGATTTCTCGTGGGACGGGCTCAACTGACTTATTACTACTGAGAGTCATTCTACGTACCATTCATACCATGCTACTTTACAAATCTGCTCTTGCATTTTGGTTGGGTACTCCGCAAATGCTTTTATACTTTTGAGAACAATGTGCAGCTGTAAAAAAAAAAAAGATTATGTTCATGATAATAGTTTCTACCAGAGACGTAGATCTTATCTACGTCCCTATTTCTACGTAAATTAACTGTTTGTAGTTTTACACCGCTTTCAACAATGTTGCGAGTTATAACAAGGTGTTTCCTGGGTAAGCTACCAATACTACTGGTCCATTTAGCACACAACCCTGAGCGCCAAGGAGGGCAGCCATTACTACGATTTTTGAAGTAATTTGTATAATCCGATCTGGGGACGAACCCGTGACCTCCCGCATCCGAGGCGGGCGCTCTACAACTACACCACCGAGGCGGTACGATGCGGTATTTTCTACAACCGATCGTTATACTTATATATCACTTGTGTCTAGGGATTTGACAACGAACACTAGAAGTACAGCCCCACTAGTTTAATGCCCAAAAAGAAATACTCAAGAGTAGTTTAACAAATAACTTTACATATCATACGTATAATTTATTTAGACAAGATAGGAAAACCAAGTTTAATTCAAAGATTTTCGCATTTCATTAATTGTTAGGGGACATGAAATATTACAGCACCAGTTCGTATGTTTCCGTGTAAAGCCTGTAAAGATAGTGGACTATCTGCTAAACCATTTAACTGATACATTTATCAAATGTTAGAGCCTTCGTTTCGAATCTTTACTTATAACACATATTTGAAAACACTGTGTGAAAAAAAGACATTTATTCTGTAAAGCAATAAAATGTCGTCAGTATAAGGGAACTGGATTAATTGTTTCTTACATAACTGATCTCCTTAAATGATCGATATTTCTGATCTTGTTGTAGTATCTTTCTTGCATCTGTTGGTAATCTTTCCTGAAAAATAAATCAATTCACTGTAGTGATTGGTTGGATAATTCAAGGAATAATAGAGATTTTTTCATCGGTCACACAAAAGAGATACTCAAGGGTAGTTAACTCTTTCAGCGCCAAAGGCAATATTGAGCTTTTTTCAAACAATGCTGATTCAGGTGAGTCAGCTCGTAACGAGCTGTCTCACCTGAAATCAGCATTGTTTGCCTTGAAGTTATCCAAATATTACGAAACTCTTATAACATATGAAATAGAGTCGCCCGAATTTGAACATGGAAGAGTCTACTTTAGACAATTCGGCGCTGAAAGAGTTAAACAAATAACCTTACATATCATACGTTTCAAACCATTTTTCAGTCACATCACGGCGGTTAGTGTTTCCTGGGTCTCCCACACCAGTACTCCACACAACCGACTTGCTAAGCGACTGGGTGCTATCCCTCATAGACTGTTAACCCATTGGTTGAAGACGAATGACAGAAAAATTGTCAAAAAGCCTTTGAAGAACGAACACATTCATAGCTTCTTTAAACATATTAACTGGTATTATAAACATCAATCATTAAACATATTTTCAAAACGGCGCTGGTGTTTGCCTGACAATTCCAAAAGTAAGAAAGTAAATTTTTTTCTGCTGATTTATGTCCGTGAGTAAGTTGAATTTAGTACTTATTGCAGTTCTCTCCCTTGAACGATCAACATATGGGCTACTTCACACGAAAAGTGACGTTCAGACCTCTTCGACCAGCGAAGATCCAGATCAGTCTGTGACTCCGTGTCGTCTGATCAGGACCTTCCCTGTTCGCCATATAGCGGTACAATAATCCTGTAAGGCTCTAAGGAACTATTATGTCCATCAAAACAACTACACAGTATGCAATTTGATCTTTTTATTTTTTTAATAATTTCAAAATGTCCGAATTGGTTTCCGTCTTTAACAATGATTTTCTCCTTTTGCCATAATGTTTTCAACCCTTTTTCAGTGATTATACCTACATTTGTTAGTGATTTTCTGTGTTCTTGCCTAGATTTGTTCAAAGTATTCTGCTGAAGATTTTGTGTATGTGATTAACCCTTTCCCTCATATCTGTAGAAAGTGTCTATATTTGGGAAAGCGTTAATACTGTTTAACGCTTATTACTGACCTGAAACTAGTCATAATCAGGGGCGTAGCTCCCTTTAGGCAATGTAGGCACGTGCCTAGACATATTTTCTAAAAATGACCCAAAATGCAGCAGCGGCGATACACATCTGCGTAATGTATCGACCAGATCAGCCTGCGCTGTCCGCGTCGTTCATAAACCCTTCCCCACCTCTGGACGCATTTTGACGCATCTATAGCAGACGGCTTATGACAACATTGTGGCAAAAGGAGGCATTGCTCAAAACTAGCAATGTCTCTGTTTGCCACAATGTTGTTAAACTGTATTCAATGAATAAACTTTAAACTTAACCCTTTCCCTCATACGACAATTCTGCAGCAGACGACTTTGAACATATTTTATCAAAAAATAGAAAATTAAATGAACCTATCACTGAAAGTGGAATACATTGTGGCAAAAGGAGAAATTACTCGTTTTGAGCAATGTTTTCTTTTGTCACTATGTTTTCAAAAAGCCGTCTGCTGCAGAGGCGTCAGAAAGCGTCTATATGAGGAAAAGGGTTAATTAAGAGATTTATTTTACATTTTTACTAGAATGTTACTAGATCTTTTTAAAATGTGTTGTATGTGGGAACGGTTTACATGTTGATTAAAGTCGCGAACATCACGATAAGAGTCGAGAAGTTACCTCTTTATTCGCCCGATATATGTTAGGGTCAAAGTAAATTCCGTCCTGCTCTTCAAGTTTGGTAGTGAAATCTTCCGTAACCTGGATAATCGACAGGTACTCATCTTTGGCCGATTGCACACTGAAATACACGCAGTAAATACAGTAATCAATCAAATCAAGTAACACGAGATCTCTCATCCCAAGTCGCGGTAAGATTGTCATGGTGGAGAGTCCCTTGGGCAAGGCACATTTCTTTACATAGTACTGGTTTGTTTACCCAGGGATCATGAATAAGTGAACTGTCACCGTGATATAACTGAAATAATGTTGAAAACGGCGAAAAACCCAATAAAACAAAAATAAACAGTCAAACTACTTCGTCCCCTCCGACCAGCGAAGATCATGATGTCCTCCGCGGTGTCTGGGTTTTATCTTACTTATTCGCCATGTGGTCAAGTAAGTACAATCAAGTACAAGCATCCTTTACTTGAACAACCTTGAAGTACGTTTATGACAAACAAAACAAAAACGAATGGACTAAGACCCAATTGCTATTATGTTTTTTTTTATGAACTCTTTCAGCGCCACAGGCAATATTGAGGTCTTTGCAAACAATGCTGATTTCAGGTGAGTCAGCTCGTAACGAGCTGTCTCACCTGAAATCAGCATTATTTGCCTTTTAGTTACCAAAATAGTCCAAAACTTTCTTATATTGAGAAATGGACACACCCGATTTTGAACATGGAAGAGTCTACTTTAAACAATTCGGCGCTGAAAGAGTTAAAGGGATCTCTCTACGGTTACATCTAACGGAGGCAACATAATGCAGCCGTTCATAAGAAGGGTTGTTCTTAGAAGGTAAAACCTTATCCGGAAAGACAACTGTTTGACACGCATCTGATTGCAGACAATGTTGAAATCATTGTTGAAAAAGGAGAAAGTGCTATTAACGAGCAATTTCTCCTTTCGACGAAAACCTCCTATTGTACAACAGAGGTTTTCTGTTCTGCAGTGGTGCCGTTCTAAGAGGTTACACCACCAGTACTTTCAAAGACATTGAAGAACATTGTGGTGGGACTCACTTTTGATTTCTGAACAAAAAGTCAGTTAGTGAAAGTCGACAAGTAGTCTCGGATTATGATTAATGTTGGAATATTATTGCCACATGCACTCACAGATATAATAGTTGCTGCACTTTGACAACCCTCCATAAAGCTTAACAATATGACAAAAATTATACTAAGTAAAGACAGTACTCGATTGCAGAGATCTTGTTTTAATATTCACCAGAAAAACATTTCAATTATAAAATACACTGAAAACGCAATCGCAAATTAACGGAACAAAACGATTCTAGAAATACCATATTTAAAAAGATATGACATGAATTAAAAGCCATTGATCAAATCCCATAAGCCCAATAAGCAAACACAAAACAATTAAATATATGTTTGCTTTATGACTAGTGTTTTGCATGGGATTTATACCTTTTTAAATGATGTACATTTTAAGCAATTTTCACATTTTCTGTTTTATATAAGCGAAATGGCATTTGACCAGATCAAATTTGAAGGAAAGTTGCGTTATTTCGTTGTACTAACCATGATGGTCACAAAATTACCGCGGAACATGTTAAGTGTACTTGCATGGTTATGATTTTAACTATACAAGTCGATTAGCCTTCATTAAGTCCATGTACGTTATTTGCCGGTGTTTGTTTTGGTATTCCTTCAACATTGACGTACACTATATATATGAGCCGTTCCAGTATTATGGACTCTGCGTAATGTATCGACCCAGATCAGCCTGCGCAGTCCGCGCAGGCTAATCCTGGCCGACACATTCCGTCTCAGAGGGATAAAGGTATAGAGTAATTATTCATGAAACAGAAAATCCACAGGATGCGAAAAGTTTCTGACCGAATTAGCCTGCGCGGTATGCTTCGGCTGATCCTGGTCGATACTTTACGCAGAGTCAAAATTGTTGGGTTTCTCGTGGAACGGCTCATATATATATGTGTGTGTCAAAAGAGGGCCGTATGTGGGTAGATGGTCAGCAACATGTTTGAATCACTGCGGGTCAAGTTACACGACACTTTGGTGTCCAAGAGCTAACATCCGGGCCTCTGAGACAACGTTACCGTGCACACGGCATCGTCTTGGTGCATGTATGGCACACGTTCATTGCAACATTCGTACAACATAGTCTAGAAAACCTCATACGATGAATTCTTGCACCAAAATGACGTTTATATTCTGTATATTCTGCCAAGGCCTTCCATTAGCCGAGACATGAATTCAAATAGGTATGTTTGAACGTATTTGGCGTATCTGGCGTATCTGACGTATCTGGCGTATCTGGCGTATCTGGCGTATCTGGCGTATCCATGTGAAAGATCTTCAAAATGTAATGTTGCGTTACTTCATAAAATGAGAATGGGCTCCATTACCCCTTTCCCTCATACAACAATTCTGCAGCAGACGACTTTGAACGTATTTTGTCAAAACATAGAAAATCTCCATAATTGAATGGATAACCTCAACGTTTTGTGCAATTTCTTCTTTTGTCACTATGTTTTCAAAAAGCCGTCTGCTGCAGAGGCGTCAGAAAGCGTCTATATGAGGGAAAGGGTTAAAACAGAGTTTCCTGCAGAGACTAGTGTAGTCTATGTGACGAAGATGTAAACGCAAACGGTAAACACACACATAGGGATTACTTACAAGTGTACTATTGATTAGTAGTAATTCGATTGTATTGATAATACATGTGTATGAAATTTGTATTTATCTATATGATTCTGTCACATTTTGTATTATTTTAACCCTTTCAGCGCCGAATTGTTTAAAGTAGATTCTTCCATGTTCAAACTCGGACGACTTTATTTTCATGTTTGGAATATTTTTATAACTCACAGCCAAAGAATGCAGATTTTAGGTGAGACAGCTCGTTACGAGCTGACTCACCTGAATCTGCATTGTTTGCAAAAAGCTCAATATTGCCTTTGGCGCTGAAAGAGTTAAGTAATATACATTCATTACATTCATTTGTCTTGTCTTTTTCATCTTTTGTATACCGTTAAAAAAAAATTGTCCTAAAGAATATTTCAAAAAGCAAAATCATGTTGTCTAAATCAAACAATACATACGCCGTCATTGTCAGTTTAAGATATCTTTCCTGAGGAAATATGGTACGAAACGTTTTAAATCATGAGGTCATTGTGCTTTATATTGATGCCTAGTCACCAAAGTAAACTGAAAAGGGTGAGTAGATTGCCAACGCACTTTCAAGTCACTAATAGCGCTGGTCAAATACTTGTTTAACCCTTTCCCACATATAGATGCTTTATGTCGCCTCTGCAGCAGACGACTTTTTAAAACACTGTTGCAAAGGTGAACTTGCCCATGATGAGCAATTTCACCATATGCCACTATGGTTTCAACTCAATTCAATAATTAAACTGTATTCAATAAAGATCTTTCACATTTTTGAAAAGATGTTTTCAAAGTTGTCTGCTGCAGAGTAGTTGTATGTAGAAAAGGGTTAACCAGTATGTATGTCGCGCTCGAACCTGTTCAAAATCGAGAATGACTTGTGTCATCTGTCCGATTCGCTCAGTCGAGAGAGCAACCGGTAGAGGGCGAGCTCGAGTCATGGACTGGCTGCATATATGTCTCACCTTCCCCGATAGATAGTGTAGAGAATACATTTAGGCATCATTTGCATTGGTCGTTCGACATCCGAGGATGCATTTATAGTTAGGTAGAGGTATATAACGATATGAACGTAATCTCGATCGAGAAATTATGTGTAAGGGACCCGGTTAGCTAAGAGGGTACAGTACTCGACCAGAGGGTGAAATATATCTGGTTCGAGGCATGGACTGACAACACCGCTCAATTCAAACACAGGCGTCCGAAATTTCATTTGAGAAGAACTATAAAAAAAAATCATCCCACAGTACCTCGTTATGAAACTACAAATAGTCTCTCTATATGATCTTATGCTGAAATAATATTTACCAGAAAGTAATCGTATGAGAAAATTCGGGGAATCCCACACAGAACCGTGTTACTATAAATATAATCTCTATATGATATTGATGAAATTAGTTTTTCCAATTCTTCCCTCGCATTCGAATTAAGAATAACATAAATAAACAGCACACTTCGATATGTATGTTGATTCAATAAAATACATGACCAGGGTCAGATCTAAATACATATAATATGTTTACCCAGACAATTTAGAGTTATTAACAAAAGTAAATAGTAGTTATTATACAGATACTTGGTGATCGTTCGACACTGGTTTCAGCTATAACCCGTTCTCTTATTCAACAAATCTGCGGCAGACGACTTTGAAACATCTAGGGAATACTATTGAACATTTCTACACATACACCGTATTAGTATTGAATATTGTTGAAGCATTGTTGGCATATGTAGAAATTGCTCATTTGGGATATTTTCAAAAGTCATCTGTTGCATATGCATGTTGGAAAGGGTTTATGGAGTCATGTGTAACAAGCTAACCCTTTCCAACATACAGACGATTTCAAACGCCTCTGCAGCAGACGACTTTTGAAAACTTTGTAACAAAATGAGAAATTGCTCAAAACGAGCAATTTATCCTTTTGCCACAACGTTTTCAAATTCATGCAATAACCGTTTTTTTCATTTATGAAGATTTTCCATATGTTTTATTAGACGTTTTCAAAATGGTTTGTCGCAGATTTGTTGTATGTGGGAATCCAGATTACCCTACTTAATGGTATGTTATCAGGCCGTTTAACTCAGTCGGTAGTGTACTAAGTGTAAAGCGGATTCGAGTCATGTTCAGCCAGCTGCACGTATTTACGTATTACGCAGAGGCCATCATGTTGGTTTTCTCGCGTAAGATCTTATATGACAGCGACCCGATTAATTTAGGGAGACGGTACAGTACTAGCTCAGTTTAAGCGAAAGGTTTTGATTCCGATCTACGGATTCGTTGGACCAATCACACGGACGGACATATAGAGCGCCAGGGTGAATTTTAAGGACATTTTGGTTTGATGTTTTAAATCCTCGTATATGTTTAAATATTAATAACATAACTGGATCGTATAAGTACATGTTCATGTTGCGTTATCCTTTTCTCTTGCAAGCGCAATAAGACGATTTTGCAACAAATTATTTTGGAATAATTGTAGTAAAAGGAGGAAATATTCATCATGAACAATTTTCCCAATTGCATCAATGTTTTCAACGCTACTAAAAGATCATACTTCCACTTAAATATTTTGTTTTCATAGTTTGCTTATCTATTTTCAAACTCATTTGCTGCTGGTTTGTGACATATAGGTAAGGGTAAATTATACACATGACCAATGCCACGTCTAAACGTGTATGTTTGCCCAGACAATGTAGGGTTGTTGACAGTAAACAGCAGTCATAGTAAATATAAGTGGTAATTGTTTGACACTGGCTCAAGCATTTACACTTTTCCATACACACACAGAACCCAGAAACATCTGCGGGAGAGGACTTTGAAACGTCTAGGCAAAACATTTTAAAATCTTTGTATTATTGAATAGAGTTGAAAACATTACCGCAAAAGTTAAAATCGCGGTTAATTTAAGCTTTTGCCAAAATGTTTTTAATAGTCAGCTGCTTCATATGTATGCATGTGAGAATTGGTTAAAATAGTTAAGAGATTTGCGACCACTGTAGATCCAGATCACATTGTTTATCAGCGCAGATGATCTGAATATGCACTGTTCTTCGATTTTTCAAAGAAGTCAATTTGTGCGAATTTAAGATCATGCATGACTGCGCATACGGGTCTTTATCAACACTTTGTGAACATACAGTAGATTGAGTTTTCCTTATACGTACACACCAGCAAAGTCTTCAACTATGGTTGCCTTTGTATGAGGTATTTTCCTTCATTAAAATAATTATTCTGTATTTGGTTGCCATAATTCAATCCCAACGTTGATTGATTGAACCAAGGTCACTTTGTATTTACCCCCCGTCTCCCCTTTCCTATATACATGAACTCAGCAGCAGACGACTTTCCAAATAAATAGGCAAACATATGGAAAATCTCTATCAAGGAATATTCAATTATTGAAAAGAGTTGAAAACAATGTGACACAATGAGAGAAATTGCTCATTGTACGCAAATTTCTCTGCTTCCAACAATGTCTTAAAAAGTTGTCAGGCGTCAAAATGCGTCTTTACAAGTGGGAAAGGGTTTTAAAACAAATGTTAAAGGACAGAATAAATAAAAGAACATTAACTACTTACTTCTGGTGACTGTATTTACATAATCGTACGCAGATCAATGCCAATTTCCCGTAGTTTTTAAATCTTTGAAGTGGTGTCATCCGAGGCTGAAATAAAGAGAAGAATGTGCAAATAATTGATGTCTATGTATGTGCATAAATCGTACACTCTCTTGAATGATTGATTGATCATTTGATCCTATATCACGGCGCCCCCCTGGGTAAGTTACCAGTACTGGTGGTCCATTTATCCTGACACCAGCTAATCAGTCGTAATGCAAACCCCGCAACCCAGAGCGCGATGGAGGGCAGCCATAACTATAATGTTTAAAGACTTTGGTATGACCCAGCCGGGGATCCAACTAGAGACATTCCACACCCGAGGATGAAGCTCTACCACTAGACCATCGAGGCAGTACCTCTTCTAAAAGAGTATAAACTTTAGAACAATCTATTACAATTTGAATACGAGCGTGCTCTTTTTCAAATTTAAAGTGCATGATCAACATGTAATCCATATTCATGAAGTGCAAATCAACGGTAAACGTGAATAGGCTCACGTATATTAAGTTCATACGCTGAAAAACAGGTTGTACACAACCACTCAATAAGGACTTTTATGGAATATACCTGGGCACTACTAATTACGTGCCTCGTACCGTCCCAAAATTAAGTGAGGTAAGGCTGGTAAGTCAGAACCCGCTCCTCGCGGGACTCGAACCAGGGCCCTTTGGTACGAGAAACCGATGCCCTACCTCTGCACCACTGTCTTCCACATATTTCGTATTTTAAACCGCTGCAATTACTATTTTGATAGTTGAATTAGCCAAGAAACGTAAATATATGTGAACATTTCAGACAATAATGTTTCATATGTGAGGTTCATGTGTGAACATGTGATTGTATATGCGTGTATGTGAGTGTATGAATGATAATATTATTTGGTGATTTATTCTAACACCGATGCGTCAGTTGTAATGATATCCATGAAACCCTCACCAGCAAGGACGGAAGTCATTGCTACCATTCCTTAAAGTCTTAAGTATCATCAAAACGGTACTAAACATAAGCGCAACACAAACAAAGTGTAACTTACCTTGATCATTTCGATTTCAAATATTTTGTTATCGAATATTATTTTTGTAACACTTATATACGTAAAATCTCCACGATTATATCATACACATATATTGGCCGATGAACACCTAATATTAAAGCAATGACAATGCTGATTTCTACACATTTATCTTTGCAGCAATATCCTTATTAACCTAATATACTTTTTGTGCCTGCTTTGAAACATCCGAATAAGCTAGAGAGAGCCATTAGGAAAAATTAAAATTAAAACAAGATACAGAGTTAAAATCATTGTTGGAAACAAACAAATTGCTCATTTTGAGCAATTTCCTCCTTTTTTCACACGGTTTAAAAAAATTAGTCCTTTTACAGAAGATGCCATTCGTCTGTACCAGTAAAGGGACTAATTAGTTTTAAAGGATTCGTTATCAGCGCTTAACACCAGGGTGGTCGATTTGATGCATGTCACCAAACACTTGAATGGTAACAAATACGATGTGTGTGAAGTTGGCTCTGTGATCGGTCATCGGCCATCGGTGACAAAAACCGGAACGCCGACCTGGAACACCGAGCTCGGCCATCGGTGTTCGAATTTATATATCAATTTGAACGCCGACCTGGAATATCGAGCTCGGCCATCGGAATTCGAATATATATAGTAATCTGAACGCCGACCTGGAACACCGAGCTCGGCCATCGGTGTTCGAATTTATATAGCAATTTGAACGCCGACCTGGAATATCGAGCTCGGCCATCGGAATTCGAATTTATATAGTAATCTGAACGCCGACCTGGAACACCGAGCTCGGCCATCGCTGTTCGAATTTATATATCAATTTGAACGCCGACCTGGAATATCGAGCTCGGCCATCGGAATTCAAATTCATATAGTAATCTGAACGCCGACCTGGTACACCGAGCTCGGCCATCGGTGTTCGAATTTATATAACAATTTGAACGCCGACCTGGAATATCTAGCTCGGCCATCGGAATTCGAATATATATAGTAATCTGAACGCCGAGCTGGAACACCGAGCTCGGCCATCGGTGTTCGAATTTATATAGCAATTTGAACGCCGACCTGGAATATCGAGCTAGGCCATCGAAATTCAAATTTATATAGTAATCTGAATGCCGACCTGATACACCGAGCTCGGCCATCAGTGTTCGAATTTATATAACAATTTGAACGCCGACCTGGAATATCGAGCTCGGCCATCGGAATTCGAATTTATATAGTAATCTGAACGCCGAGCTGGAACACCGAGCTCGGCAATCGGTGTTCGAATTTATATAGCAATTTGAACGCCGACCTGGAATATCGAGCTCGGCCATCGGAATTCGAATTTATTTAGTAATCTGAACGCCGACCTGGAACACCGAGCTCGGCCATCGCTGTTCGAATTTATATATCAATTTGAACGCCGACCTGGAATATCGAGCTCGGCCATCGGAATTCAAATTCATATAGTAATCTGAACGCCGACCTGGTACACCGAGCTCGGCCATCGGTGTTCGAATTTATATAACAATTTGAACGCCGACCTGGAATATCTAGCTCGGCCATCGGAATTCGAATATATATAGTAATCTGAACGCCGAGCTGGAACACCGAGCTCGGCCATCGGTGTTCGAATTTATATAGCAATTTGAACGCCGACCTGGAATATCGAGCTCGGCCATCGGAATTCGAATTTATATAGTAATCTGAACGCCGACCTGGAACACCGAGCTCGGCCATCGCTGTTCGAATTTATATATCAATTTGAACGCCGACCTGGAATATCGAGCTCGGCCATCGGAATTCAAATTCATATAGTAATCTGAACGCCGACCTGGTACACCGAGCTCGGCCATCGGTGTTCGAATTTATATAACAATTTGAACGCCGACTTGGAATATCTAGCTCGGCCATCGGAATTCGAATATATATAGTAATCTGAACGCCGACCTGGTACACCGAGCTCGGCCATCGGTGTTCGAATTTATATATCAATTTGAACGCCGACCTGGAATATCGAGCTCGGCCATCGGAATTCGAATATATATAGTAATCTGAACGCCGACCTGGAACACCGAGCTCGGCCATCGGTGTTCGAATTTATATAGCAATTTGAACGCCGACCTGGAATATCGAGCTCGGCCATCGGAATTCGAATTTATATAGTAATCTGAACGCCGACCTGGAACACCGAGCTCGGCCATCGCTGTTCGAATTTATATATCAATTTGAACGCCGACCTGGAATATCGAGCTCGGCCATCGGAATTCAAATTCATATAGTAATCTGAACGCCGACCTGGTACACCGAGCTCGGCCATCGGTGTTCGAATTTATATAACAATTTGAACGCCGACCTGGAATATCTAGCTCGGCCATCGGAATTCGAATATATATAGTAATCTGAACGCCGAGCTGGAACACCGAGCTCGGCCATCGGTGCTCGAATTTATATAGCAATTTGAACGCCGACCTGGAATATCGAGCTAGGCCATCGAAATTCAAATTTATATAGTAATCTGAATGCCGACCTGGTACACCGAGCTCGGCCATCGGTGTTCGAATTTATATAACAATTTGAACGCCGACCTGGAATATCGAGCTCGGCCATCGGAATTCGAATTTATATAGTAATCTGAACGCCGACCTGGAACACCGAGCTCGGCCATCGCTGTTCGAATTTATATATCAATTTGAACGCCGACCTGGAATATCGAGCTCGGCCATTGGAATTCAAATTCATATAGTAATCTGAACGCCGACCTGGTACACCGAGCTCGGCCATCGGTGTTCGAATTTATATAACAATTTGAACGCCGACCTGGAATATCTAGCTCGGCCATCGGAATTAGAATATATATAGTAATCTGAACGCCGAGCTGGAACACCGAGCTCGGCCATCGGTGTTCGAATTTATATAACAATTTGAACGCCGACCTGGAATATCTAGCTCGGCCATCGGAATTCGAATTCATATAGTTATCTGAACGGCGACCTGGTACACCGAGCTCGGCCATCGGTGTTCGAATTAATATAGCAATTTGAACGCCGACCTGGAATATCGAGCTCGGCCATCGGAATTCGAATATATATAGTAATCTGAACGCCGAGCAGGAACACCGAGCTCGGCCATCGGTGTTCGAATTTATATAGCAATTTGAACGCCGACCTGGAATATCGAGCTAGGCCATCGAAATTCAAATTTATATAGTAATCTGAATGCCGACCTGGTACACCGAGCTCGGCCATCGGTGTTCGAATTTATATAACAATTTGAACGCCGACCTGGAATATCGAGCTCGGCCATCGGAATTCGAATTTATATAGTAATCTGAACGCCGACCTGGAACACCGAGCTCGGCCATCGCTGTTCGAATTTATATATCAATTTGAACGCCGACCTGGAATATCGAGCTCGGCCATCGGAATTCAAATTCATATAGTAATCTGAACGCCGACCTGGTACACCGAGCTCGGCCATCGGTGTTCGAATTTATATAACAATTTGAACGCCGACCTGGAATATCTAGCTCGGCCATCGGAATTCGAATATATATAGTAATCTGAACGCCGAGCTGGAACACCGAGCTCGGCCATCGGTGTTCGAATTTATATAACAATTTGAACGCCGACCTGGAATATCTAGCTCGGCCATCGGAATTCGAATTCATATAGTTATCTGAACGGCGACCTGGTACACCGAGCTCGGCCATCGGTGTTCGAATTAATATAGCAATTTGAACGCCGACCTGGAATATCGAGCTCGGCCATCGGAATTCAAATTTATATAGTAATCTGAACGCCGACCTGGTACACCGAGCTCGGCCATCGGTGTTCGAATTTATATAACAATTTGAACGCCGACCTGGAATATCTAGCTCGGCCATCGGAATTCGAATATATATAGTAATCTGAACGCCGAGCTGGAACACCGAGCTCGGCCATCGGTGTTCGAATTTATATAGCAATTTGAACGCCGACCTGGAATATCGAGCTCGGCCATCGGAATTCGAATTTATATAGTAATCTGAACGCCGACCTGGAACACCGAGCTCGGCCATCGCTGTTCGAATTTATATATCAATTTGAACGCCGACCTGGAATATCGAGCTCGGCCATCGGAATTCAAATTCATATAGTAATCTGAACGCCGACCTGGTACACCGAGCTCGGCCATCGGTGTTCGAATTTATATAACAATTTGAACGCCGACTTGGAATATCTAGCTCGGCCATCGGAATTCGAATATATATAGTAATCTGAACGCCGACCTGGTACACCGAGCTCGGCCATCGGTGTTCGAATTTATATATCAATTTGAACGCCGACCTGGAATATCGAGCTCGGCCATCGGAATTCGAATATATATAGTAATCTGAACGCCGACCTGGAACACCGAGCTCGGCCATCGGTGTTCGAATTTATATAGCAATTTGAACGCCGACCTGGAATATCGAGCTCGGCCATCGGAATTCGAATTTATATAGTAATCTGAACGCCGACCTGGAACACCGAGCTCGGCCATCGCTGTTCGAATTTATATATCAATTTGAACGCCGACCTGGAATATCGAGCTCGGCCATCGGAATTCAAATTCATATAGTAATCTGAACGCCGACCTGGTACACCGAGCTCGGCCATCGGTGTTCGAATTTATATAACAATTTGAACGCCGACCTGGAATATCTAGCTCGGCCATCGGAATTCGAATATATATAGTAATCTGAACGCCGAGCTGGAACACCGAGCTCGGCCATCGGTGTTCGAATTTATATAGCAATTTGAACGCCGACCTGGAATATCGAGCTAGGCCATCGAAATTCAAATTTATATAGTAATCTGAATGCCGACCTGGTACACCGAGCTCGGCCATCGGTGTTCGAATTTATATAACAATTTGAACGCCGACCTGGAATATCGAGCTCGGCCATCGGAATTCGAATTTATATAGTAATCTGAACGCCGACCTGGAACACCGAGCTCGGCCATCGCTGTTCGAATTTATATATCAATTTGAACGCCGACCTGGAATATCGAGCTCGGCCATCGGAATTCAAATTCATATAGTAATCTGAACGCCGACCTGGTACACCGAGCTCGGCCATCGGTGTTCGAATCTATATAACAATTTGAACGCCGACCTGGAATATCTAGCTCGGCCATCGGAATTCGAATTTATATAGTAATCTGAACGCCGACCTGGTACACCGAGCTCGGCCATCGGTGTTCGAATCTATATAACAATGTGAACGCCGACCTGGAATATCTAGCTCGGCCATCGGAATTCGAATTCTATAGTAATCTGAACGCCGAGCTGGAACACCGAGCTCGGCCATCGGTGTTCGAATTTTTATAGCAATTTGAACGCCGACCTGGAATATCGAGCTAGGCCATCGGAATTCAAATTTATATAGTAATCTGAACGCCGACCTGGAACACCGAGCTCGGTGTACCAGGTCGGCGTTTGAATTTATATAGCAATTTGAACGCCGACCTGGAATATCGAGCTCGGCCATCGGAATTCGAATTCATATAGTTATCTGAACGGCGACCTGGTACACCGAGCTCGGCCATCGGTGTTCGAATTAATATAGCAATCTGAACGCCGACCTGGAATATCGAGCTAGGCCATCGGAATTCAAATTTATATAGTAATCTGAACGCCGACCTGGAACACCGAGCTCGGTGTACCAGGTCGGCGTTCAAATTTATATAGCAATTTGAACGCCGACCTGGAACACCGAGCTCGGCCATCGCTGTTCGAATTTATATAGCAATTTGAACGCCGACCTGGTACACCGAGCTCGGCCATCGGTGTTCGAATTTATATAGCCATTTGAACGCCGACCTGGAATATCTAGCTCGGCCATCGGTGTTCGAATTTATATAGTAAAATGAACGCCGACCTGGTACACCGAGCTCGGCCATCGGTGTTCGAATTTACATAGCAATCTGAACGCCGACCTGGAATATTGAGCTTGGTCATCGGCATTCGAATTTATATAGCAATCTGAACACCGACCTGGTATATAAAAATAAAAATAAAATCTTAAAAAATAAAAATAATAAAAAAAAAAATCCATTTCAGATGTATTCTATTTATAGATTGTAGGCTAGCAGTTTGGACAGTTTCGAATTAAGATTTGGATGGTTGGGATTGTTTACCCTCGCACTCAGCATTAATGTCATTTGGCGAGCATCGAATTAAGAAGGTGTGTGAAGTTAGCGCGTAGATCGTAGATCGTAGCTCAACCAAAAAAATGTAATTGGCTGACCTGGGTCGTAGATCGTAGCTCAACCACTTTAAAAACATTGCGAATTGGTTGTGCTGGGTCGTAGATCGTAGATCAACCACTACAAAAACATTCAGAATTGGTTGAGCTGGGTCGTAGATCGTAGCTCAACCATTTTAAAAACATTGCGAATGGGTTGTGCTGGGTCGTAGATCGTAGCTCAACCACTACAAAAACATTTTGAATTGGTTGAGCTGGGTCGTAGATCGTAGCTCAACCACTTAAAAACATTGCAACTTGGTTGTGCTGGGTCGTAGATCGTAGCTCAACCGCTAGAAAAACATTCTGAATTGGCTGACCTGGGTCGTAGATCGTAGCTCAACCACTTAACAACATTGCGAATTGGTTGTGCTGGGTCGTAGATCGTAGCTCAACCACTATAAAAACATTGCGAATTGGTTGTGCTGGTTCGTAGATCGTAGCTCAACCACTAGAAAAACATTTTTAATTGGCTGACCTGGGTCGTAGATCGTAGCTCAACCACTTTAAAAACATTTTGAATTGGCTGACCTGGGTCGTAGATCGTAGCTCAACCACTTTAAAAACATTGCGAATTGGTTGTGCTGGGTCGTAGATCGTAGCTCAACCACTACAAAAACATTCAGAATTGGTTGAGCTGGGTCATAGATCGTAGCTCAACCATTTTAAAAACATTGCGAATTGGTTGTGCTGGGTCGTAGATCGTAGCTCAACCACTACAAAAACATTCAGAATTGGTTGAGCTGGGTCGTAGATCGTAGCTCAACCATTTTAAAAACATTGCGAATTGGTTGTGCTGGGTTGTAGATCGTAGCTCAACCACTAGAAAAACATTCTGAATTGGCTGACCTGGGTCGTAGATCGTAGCTCAACCACTAGAAAAACATTCTGAATTGGCTGACCTGGGTCATAGATCGTAGCTCAACCACTTTAAAAACATTGCGAATTGGTTGTTCTGGGTCGTAGATCGTAGCACAACCAATAGAAAAACTTTCATAATTGGCTGACCTGGGTCGTAGATCGTAACTCAACCACTTGAAAAACATTCATAATTGGCTGACCTGGGTCGTAGATCGTAGCTCAACCACTAGACAAACATTGCGAATTGGCTGACCTGGGTCGTAGATCATAGCTCAACCAATGGTAAAACATTCTGAATTGGCTGACCTGTGTCGTAGATCGTAGCTCAACCAATGGAAAAACATTCTGAATTGGCTGACATGGGTCGTAGATCGTAGCTCAACCACTTGAAAAACATTCATAATTGGCTCGTAGATCGTAGCTCAACCAATGGAAAAACATTCTGAATTGGCTGACCTGGGTCGTAGATCGTAGCTCAACCAATGGAAAAACATTCATAATTGGTTGAGCTGGGTCGTAGATCGTAGCTCAACCACTAGACAAACATTGCGAATTGGCTGACCTGGGTCGTAGATCATAGCTCAACCAATGGTAAAACATTCTGAATTGGCTGACCTGTGTCGTAGATCGTAGCTCAACCAATGGAAAAACATTCTGAATTGGCTGACATGGGTCGTAGATCGTAGCTCAACCACTTGAAAAACATTCATAATTGGCTCGTAGATCGTAGCTCAACCAATGGAAAAACATTCTGAATTGGCTGACCTGGGTCGTAGATCGTAGCTCAACCAATGGAAAAACATTCTGAATTGGCTGAACTGGGTCGTAGATCGTAGCTCAACCAATGGAAAAAACATTCTGAATTGGCTGACCTAGGTCGTAGATCGTAGCTCAACCACTAGAAAACATTGCAAATTGGTTGAGCTGGGTCGTAGATCGTAGCTCAACCACTAGAACACCATTTAGTCATGAATATACTATATTTGATCCGTCCCTGGTAAATGAGCATGTGACATATTTTAATATATCTTGATAACAATTTGAGAAAAGGATATTTTCTCTCCCCAAGAGTGACTCTTGCTGTTCCCAGATTGTTTTCATGGATATCACATCACTTATATGGGTATACAATGTTTTATATATACATGTATATGTGTCCATATGCAGACGTATGCTTTGCATTGCATGTCCGTGTTAACTACTAAGGACATCCTCACTGACATGTTTTGTTCTGTGTTTGCTCTGCATTACGTGTCAGTGGGGATGTCCAGGTCAACTACGAAGGACATCCTTACTGACATGTTTTGTTCTGTGTTTGCGTGTGTATGGTATGTATATATGTTTTATATACATGCGTATACTCTGCATTACGTGTCAGTGGGAATGTCCGGGACAACTACGAAGGATATCCTTACTGACATGTTTTGTTCTGTGTTTGCGTGTGTATGGTATGTATATATGTTATATATACATGCGTATACTCTGCATTACGTGTCAGTGGGAATGTCCAGGTCAACTACGAAGGATATCCTTACGGACATGTTTTGTTATCTGTGTGCGTGTGTATGGTATGTATATATGTTTTATATGCATGCGTATACTCTGCATTACGTGTCAGAAGGAATGTCCGTGTCAACTACGAAGGACATCCTTACTGACATGTTTTGTTCTGTAGAGGCCTTAGTCAAGGCAGTCGAAGCCCGAGCATTTCACAATGGAGTGGAACACTTTTTTTTTTTTTTTCACGGGACAGCTACCAGGGCCGTAAGTGGAATTTCTACCCGCGTAATTTAAAGGGAGCACTCCGTCATAGAGGCCTTAGTCAAGGCAGTCGAAGCACGAACATTTCACAATGGAGTGGAACCCTTTTTTTTTTTTTCCACGAGACAGCTACCAGGGCCGTAAGTCGAATTTCTACCCGAGTTTACCGCGTAATTTAAAGGGAGCACTTCGTCATAGAGGCCTTAGTCAAGGCAGTCGAAGCACAAACATTTCACAATGGAGTGGAACACTTTTTTTTTTTTTTTCACGGGACAGCTACCAGGGCCGTAAGTCGAATTTCTACCCGAGTTTACCGCGTAATTTAAAGGGAGCACTCCGTCATAGAGGCCTTAGTCAAGGCAGTCGAAGCACGAACATTTCACAATGGAGTGGAACACTTTTTTTTTTTTTTCACGGGACAGCTACCAGGGCCGTAAGTCGAATTTCTACCCGAGTTTACCGCGTAATTTAAAGGGAGCACTCCGTCATAGAGGCCTTAGTCAAGGCAGTCGAAGCACGAACATTTCACAATGGAGTGGAACACTTTTTTTTTTTTCACGGGACAGCTACCAGGGCCGTAAGTCGAATTTCTACCCGAGTTTACCGCGTAATTTAAAGGGAGCACTTCGTCATAGAGGCCTTAGTCAAGGCAGACGAAGCACGAACATTTCACAATGGAGTGGAACACTTTTTTTTTTTTTCACGAGACAGCTACCAGGGCCGTAAGTGGAATTTCTACCTGAATTTACCGCGTAATTTAAAGGGAGCACTCCGTCATAGAGGCCTTAGTCAAGGCAGTCGAAGACCGAACATTTCACAATGGAGTGGAACACTTTTTTTTTTTTTTCACGAGACAGCTACCAGGGCCGTAAGTGGAATTTCTACCTGAATTTACCGCGTAATTTAAAGGGAGCACTCCGTCATAGAGGCCTTAGTCAAGGCAGTCGAAGACCAATATTTCACAATGGAGTGGAACACATTTTATTTTTTCACGGGACAGCTACCAGGGCCGTACCCGAGTTTACCGCGTAATTTAAAGGGAGCACTCCGTCATAGAGGCCTTAGTCAAGGCAGTCGAAGACCGAACATTTCACAATGGAGTGGAACACTTTTTTTTTTTTTTCACGAGACAGCTACCAGGGCCGTAAGTGGAATTTCTACCTGAATTTACCGCGTAATTTAAAGGGAGCACTCCGTCATAGAGGCCTTAGTCAAGGCAGTCGAAGACCAATATTTCACAATGGAGTGGAACACATTTTATTTTTTCACGGGACAGCTACCAGGGCCGTACCCGAGTTTACCGCGTAATTTAAAGGGAGCACTCCGTCATAGAGGCCTTAGTCAAGGCAGTCGAAGACTGATCATTTCACAATGGAGTGGAACACTTTTTTTTTTTTCACGGGACAGCTACCAGGGCCGTAAGTGGAATTTCTACCCGCGTAATTTATAGGGAGCACTCCGTCCTATAGGCTATACCGAGCTCGATATTCCAGGTCGGCGTTCAAATTGCTATATAAATTCGAACACCGATGGCCGAGCTCGGTGTACCAGGTCGGCGTTCAGATTACCATATAATTAGAATAACGATGGACGAGCTCGATATTCCAGGTCGGCGTTCAAATTGCTATATAAATTCGAACACCGATGGCCGAGCTCGGCGTTCCAGCTCGGCGTTCAGATTACTATAAAAATTCGAATTCCGATGGCCGAGCTCGATATTCCAGGTCGGCGTTCAAATTGTTATATAAATTCGAACACCGATGGCCGAGCTCGGTGTACCAGGTCGGCGTTCAGATTACTATAGAATTCGAATTCCGATGACCGAGCTCGATATTCCAGGTCGGCGTTCAAATTGCTATATAAATTCGAACACCGATGGCCGAGCTCGGTGTACCAGGTCGGCGTTCAGATTACTATAGAATTCGAATTCCGATGGACGAGCTCGATATTCCAGGTCGGCGTTCAAATTGCTATATAAATTCGAACACCGATGGCCGAGCTCGGTGTACCAGGTCGGCGTTCAGATTACTATAGAATTAGAATAACGATGGCCGAGCTCGATATTCCAGGTCGGTGTTCAAATTGCTATATAAATTCGAACACCGATGGCCGAGCTCGGTGTACCAGGTCGGCGTTCAGATTACTATAGAATTCGAATTCCGATGACCGAGCTCGATATTCCAGGTCGGCGTTCAAATTGCTATATAAATTCGAACACCGATGGCCGAGCTCGGTGTACCAGGTCGGCGTTCAGATTACTATAGAATTCGAATTCCGATGGACGAGCTCGATATTCCAGGTCGGCGTTCAAATTGCTATATAAATTCGAACACCGATGGCCGAGCTCGGTGTACCAGGTCGGCGATCAGATTACTATTGAATTAGAATAACGATGGACGAGCTCGATATTCCAGGTCGGCGTTCAAATTGCTATATAAATTCGAACACCGATGGCCGAGCTCGGTGTACCAGGTCGGCGTTCAGATTACTATAAAATTCGAATTCCGATGACCGAGCTCGATATTCCAGGTCGGTGTTCAAATTGCTATATAAATTCGAACACCGATGGCCGAGCTCGGTGTATCAGGTCGGCGTTCAGATTACTATAGAATTAGAATAACGATGGACGAGCTCGATATTCCAGGTCGGCGTTCAAATTGCTATATAAATTCGAACACCGATGGCCGAGCTCGGTGTTCCAGCTCGGCGTTCAGATTACTATAAAAATTCGAATTCCGATGACCGAGCTCGATATTCCAGGTCGGCGTTCAAATTGCTATATAAATTCGAAGACCGATGGCCGAGCTCGGTGTACCAGGTCGGCGTTCAGATTACTATAGAATTCGAATTCCGATGGACGAGCTCGATATTCCAGGTCGGCGTTCAAATTGCTATATAAATTCGAACACCGATGGCCGAGCTCGGTGTACCAGGTCGGCGTTCAGATTACTATAGAATTAGAATAACGATGGACGAGCTCGATATTCCAGGTCGGCGTTCAAATTGCTATATAAATTCGAACACCGATGGCCGAGCTCGGTGTTCCAGCTCGGCGTTCAGATTACTATAAAAATTCGAATTCCGATGACCGAGCTCGATATTCCAGGTCGGCGTTCAAATTGCTATATAAATTCGAACACCGATGGCCGAGCTCGGTGTACCAGGTCGGCGTTCAGATTACTATAGAATTCGAATTCCGATGGACGAGCTCGATTTTCCAGGTCGGCGTTCAAATTGCTATAAAAATTCGAACACCGATGGCCGAGCTCGGTGTACCAGGTCGGCGTTCAGATTACTATATAATTCGAATTCCGATGACCGAGCTCGATATTCCAGGTCGGCGTTCAAATTGCTATATAAATTCGAACACCGATGGCCGAGCTCGGTGTTCCAGCTCGGCGTTCAGATTACTATAAAAATTCGAATTCCGATGACCGAGCTCGATATTCCAGGTCGGCGTTCAAATTGCTATATAAATTCGAACACCGATGGCCGAGCTCGGTGTACCAGGTCGGCGTTCAGATTACTATAGAATTAGAATAACGATGGACGAGCTCGATATTCCATGTCGGCGTTCAAATTGCTATATAAATTCGAACACCGATGGCCGAGCTCGGCGTTCCAGCTCGGCGTTCAGATTACTATAAAAATTCGAATTCCGATGGCCGAGCTCGATATTCCAGGTCGGCGTTCAAATTGTTATATAAATTCGAACACCGATGGCCGAGCTCGGTGTACCAGGTCGGCGTTCAGATTACTATAGAATTCGAATTCCGATGACCGAGCTCGATATTCCAGGTCGGCGTTCAAATTGCTATATAAATTCGAACACCGATGGCCGAGCTCGGTGTACCAGGTCGGCGTTCAGATTACTATAGAATTCGAATTCCGATGGACGAGCTCGATATTCCAGGTCGGCGTTCAAATTGCTATATAAATTCGAACACCGATGGCCGAGCTCGGTGTACCAGGTCGGCGATCAGATTACTATTGAATTAGAATAACGATGGACGAGCTCGATATTCCAGGTCGGCGTTCAAATTGCTATATAAATTCGAACACCGATGGCCGAGCTCGGTGTACCAGGTCGGCGTTCAGATTACTATAGAATTCGAATTCCGATGACCGAGCTCGATATTCCAGGTCGGTGTTCAAATTGCTATATAAATTCGAACACCGATGGCCGAGCTCGGTGTATCAGGTCGGCGTTCAGATTACTATAGAATTAGAATAACGATGGACGAGCTCGATATTCCAGGTCGGCGTTCAAATTGCTATATAAATTCGAACACCGATGGCCGAGCTCGGTGTTCCAGCTCGGCGTTCAGATTACTATAAAAATTCGAATTCCGATGACCGAGCTCGATATTCCAGGTCGACGTTCAAATTGCTATATAAATTGGAAGACCGATGGCCGAGCTCGGTGTACCAGGTCGGCGTTCAGATTACTATAGAATTCGAATTCCGATGGACGAGCTCGATTTTCCAGGTCGGCGTTCAAATTGCTATATAAATTCGAACACCGATGGCCGAGCTCGGTGTACCAGGTCGGCGTTCAGATTACTATAGAATTAGAATAACGATGGACGAGCTCGATATTCCAGGTCGGTGTTCAAATTGCTATATAAATTCGAACACCTATGGCCGAGCTCGGTGTACCAGGTCGGCGTTCAGATTACTATAGAATTCGAATTCCGATGACCGAGCTCGATATTCCAGGTCGGCGTTCAAATTGCTATATAAATTCGAACACCGATGGCCGAGCTCGGTGTACCAGGTCGGCGTTCAGATTACTATAGAATTCGAATTCCGATGGACGAGCTCGATATTCCAGGTCGGCGTTCAAATTGTTATATAAATTCGAACACCGATGGCCGAGCTCGGTGTTCCAGGTCGGCGTTCCGATTTTTGTCACCGATGGCCGATGACCGATCACAGAGCCAACTTCACACACATACAAATACGAACTAAGCAATGTTTTATCAAAACGAAATTGTGCATCATATGGTATTTATATTTAAAATCGTCCCTAAATGTTTTACCACATACAGACGCTTTCTGGCGCCTCTTCAGCAGACGACGTTTGAAAACATTGTCTCAGAAGGAGCTATTTCTCCATTTGCATAAATGTTTACAACTTTCTTCTGTAATTATACCTCCATTTATACAGATTTTCCTCTTTTTCGCCACTTTTTTTGCCTATAAGATTTCAAAGTCGTCTGCTGCAAATGTGTTGTATGTGGGAAAGGGTTAAGAAGAACAAAGTCAACATGTGTGAGGTTCAACGCGTAGTTTATTTTAAAGTCTGGTGCAGGGTTACCCGAATATCAACATATTTGATTATTCCAAATGTGAGGCGGCATGACAAGAAATGTTTGCACGTAGTTTTAACCTGCGATGTGAGCAAGGCATCCGCGAACGACGAAAACTAAAATCAATTTATGCACCCGCATGGGCTCGCAAGAACCTCGTGTGACATGTGTAGCTTCTTAAGAGTCCGTGTTTGTTCCTTTCTACCTCACATGCCCTCTACATTAAGAATCACTTTATGACATACACTTTTCTACGGTGTTCCGTTAGGGCCATCGTTGTTTCGCGGTTTCGACCTAGGGTCGAAAGTACGAAAACACGATGCGAAAGTGCGAAAACACGATGCGAAAGCACGAAAACACGATGCGAAATCGCGAAAGTGAGATGCGAAAATGCGATATTAATATGGAACACCGTACTTTTCAGATGCGCAGATTAATCAGGGGATTCACCAGGGGCGTAGCTTTGCAATAATCAATGTGTAGGCCGTCTCGTGAGAAAATCAACATTGTGGACTCTGCGTAAAGTATCGACCCGGATCAGCCTAAGCATGCACCACAGACCTACCCGGATAGACACATCTCGCCTCCTGTGGATTTTTAGGAATAACTACTCTATACATCTATCCCCTAAGACGGAATGTGTCGGCCTGATCAGTCTGCGCGGACAGCGCAGGCTGATCTGGTCGATACATTACGCAGATGTGTATCGCCGCAGCTGCATTTTGGGGGCATTTTGAGAATAAATGTGTAGGCACGTGCCTACAGTGCCTAAAGGGAGCTACGCCCCTGATAATTCCCCCTTTCCCATATACAACAAACCGCAGCAGACGACTTTGAAATGGCCTTAGCCAAAAATATGGAATATCTCTATAGAAGAAAGTATACGTATTGAATACAGTTGCAAATAGTATTTGCAGCTGCGGCGATAGACATCTGTGCCTAAATGGAGCTATGCCCCTGTTCATATTTACCGTTCATTGATACACGGAAATACAAGCGGGTTATATAGTGTGTCTCTCCTACGAAGTGTGAACTCTTGCAATGCCGAATTTCAAAAAGTCGACTCTTCCATGTTGAAAATTGAACCACTCCATTTTCTGTGCGACAGGAAATTTGGTTAAATTTAATGTCTAAGTCGCACAATGCCTATTTCAGGAGAGACGCCCGAATCTGTGACGCTTTCTGATGCCTCTGCAGCAGACGGCTTTTTGAAAACATAGTCACAAAAGAAGCAAATGCTCAGAACGAGCAATTTCTCCTTTTTCCACAATAGTTTCCACTTTTAGTCAATGGTTATCCATTCAATTATAGAGATTTTATACTTTTTGACAAAATAGTTCAAAGTCGTCTGCTGCAGAATTGTCGCAGGAGGGAAAGGGTTAATGCCCGCGAGTACAACATTGTAGTAAACAAACACCGTCATGTAATTAAAAAATGATGGCAAAGTTATTAACATTACCTAACATACACACTGTAAGCATTGGTAAGCATGGTATTACTTTTTTTTATTGTATACGTTTGAACAACTCAGCTATTGGGTACATAAAACCTTCACATTCTGATTCAAATATTACATTTCAATATTTAATGAGAGTTGCTCCATGAAAACAAGCCTTAACGTAATAATAACACTTGTGTAAAAAAAAAAAATTCCTACGGTGGCACAGAGGTGACATGTGTATGTTTTTATTTATCTCGTGCGCACGACATACTAAGTCGAGCGCACGACTTAGTATGTCGTGCGCACGAGATGAATAAAAACATACACATGTCACCCCTTCCAGTGTTTCTATGCTAAGTGTTCCGAATGAATACTGTATTACAGAAATATCTTGAAAGCTTCCATGGCGAACTATTGAACAGTGCAGAGGCAGATCAGAATGCTTGGACGCGCTGGCTGATCTGGTTCTGCATTGATCGCAAATGTTAAGCCTTACGGTTATGTTTTATAGAGCGCAGCTCAATTTTAAATTAATATGAAGGCATTATATGACACATTCTAACTGGTAACAAGAACCCATTGTTACCAAACGCTACAGGTAACTTGATACACTTATTAAATGTTATATCGTTTAATTATTTTTTAACGATGAATGGATATTTTGAGTAAATGAATACAACACCTTCCTGATAACTTTGTATAAACGCTAACTCTTTTAACCGCGCAGCAGGAAAACGATCTCTAAATAATGTATCTGATTCCATTCTATCATATCCAAATATAAATTGTTTGTCAAGAGCAGATTGAACGTTTCTGTTAATTGATGGCGAAGTTTGGAGCTTGATCAAACTCTGGATTGTATCGTTGAGTTATAGTATGTATATAGTTTCGTTAACAAATTGGAGTATACAAGTAATGAATGTAACCATATTTTAGCTAAAGCATTTTAAAATGTGATTATTGAAATGCATCTTGGTATAGATTAAGTTTACCTTTTTCAAATTTGCATACGCTTTCGACGCATTTGCAGCAGGCGGCCTTTTAAAATGTTATGACAAAAGGAGGAAATCGTTCGTGATGAGCCATTTATCATTTTGCCTCAATATCTCCAACTCATTAAAAGTCCTGAAAACGTTATTCTACGCATATCTTTGTATATAATGATAAACATTCAAGATACCTTTTCGTCATTTCCATGCAAAACAACCCCGCGTGCTCGAATGAAACTTACGACCCTAGAAACTGGTCGTGGAGTCGTACTAGCTTTTCGAGAAATTGACCTCCTATGCCCATTATTCACGGACAACATATCCGACTTTGTGTGTCCACTCGAACCGTTATATACGGACATAAATTGTCCGGAATCTGGTATGCCATTTTGTGTTTCTCTATCTATAGTAATAGCAATCGTGTCAGATAAAGTTCCATCGTTAGTATTATCTTTAACTTCATTAGTATCTTCAAAGTCACCACCGCCACCGACTGTAATTGCCGGTACAATCACTTCAGTCTGGGATTTCTTTCTGAAGCTACCACCATCATCATCATAATCAACATCATCATCATCATCCAGTACTTCCTGTGGTGTAAGACGTCCCACCGTACACTCACTAATAGTTTCTGATAAAAAGTCCTCGTGTATGCCATCGTCGGACTCGGTTATTTGATGATCAAGTTTGTCGACATCAGCTGATATGTTTACACTAAGGTTATACGATGCCAGCGTATTCGCGAGTCTGGAACTACTCTTGCCGGATGATAATCTGATCTTAACGTGCTGTTTATATCGTTCAAGGTTTGTTAAAGTGTCGGTAAGGGATGGTTTTAAACCGGACCCTTTCATTGTGTTGCAAAATATAGTCTCCTAGCTCCGTCGAAAGAAAAATAAGATAAACACGACAACGAATTTCACATTTATTTAAGTCCACCTTTTCTTTCCAACTGAATTATAACGGTTACCACATCGTAAAGGTAAAACAAATTGCTCTGAACGTCAACAAAACCTTCAACAAGTTTATATACACCGTGAATAAAATAGTATGTTTATTTTGTATTAAATTAACAAATGATTTTTAGCATAACCTATCTCACAATTAAATCGAAAACGAACAACTCCATCACAAAGTTAATATCTAACTAACTCTTTACATAAGTATCAATTCTTATTTAGAATTTAGTCTAATTTATTTTAAAAATAAAAATCTTGTGCATGTTACAAGAGTAATGGTACTGACAATCAAGTCAATTATCTATATTCATTATTATCCTTGAACATCATTGCGCTCAAATTCAACAGCCTATTAAAATATGTCTTAATAATCCATATCATTATTCACTTTACAGTAATTTGTCATGTACGTATTACTACATGTAGCACCCGTATGTACTTAATGAATGGCTCTGTTTGGAGAAACCGTATTTGAATTGATCGAATTAGTACGGCTGACCATTTGATCAGTGGATTGATTAACTTTCCTTCCCTTTTTGGTGAAAAATAGCTATTTTAGTAACCCGATAATGCCGTGTCAATATAATGGGTAAATTTGAATTACAGCGCTGAAATGTCGAAAGTTTGCATGTAAACTAACTTTCAGATATATAGTATTTTCTTAAACCTTCAAAACAAATACAAAACAGCTGTAATATACGAATTTGAAAACATGTGGGCAATTTTGTTTTTTAAAAATATCGTTGAAGGAAAGTTTGATTATAGAATGGAGTTAAAACATTTTGACAAAAAGTACAAGTAGTGTTCTGCAGATACGTTAAAAGTCGTCTATATGTTGGAAAAGGGGGGGTTAAAACATCTTTACAACATCACGTTATTCGTTAGAAAATACGTATCAACGAATAACTTACTGGAGACAGGGGCGTAGTTTGGCAATAATCAATGTGTAGGCCGTCTCGTGAGAAAAATCAACATTGTGGACTCTGCGTAAAGTATCGATCCGGATCAGTCTAAGCATGCCATACAGGCGTACTTTTCGCCTCCTGTTGATTTTCTGTTTCAGGAATCACTACTTTATCTCCCCCCTCCCCCCCTTAGACGGAATGTGTCGGCCAGATCAGTCTGTACGGACAGCGCAGGCTGATCGGGTCGATACATTACGCAGATGTGTATCGCCGCAGCTGCATTTTGGAGCATTTTTAGAAAAAATGTGTAGGCACGTGCCTATAGTGCCTAAAGGGAGCTACGCCCATGGAAGAGTTGTTATGTGTGGAGTTGTTACGTGTCCCATTTCCGCAAACAACATAATACGGACATTCAGCTTGTACCTGATGTCCTATCGAAGAAAATGAAAGACGAACCATTTTTTCAATCAGCAAGGAAACATTCCCAGTTCGAGAAACATATGTGTATTCATTTTCATTCTCCCTTACATACTACTGTAGTTTTTCTGTATAGTAATATTTAGCATTAAACGTGAGGAACGCCAATAGCCAATAAAAGATGTTAAAAAATAGTCCTGCAAATTGGGTGCCCAAACCGACGCATGACCGGGACTATACCGGGTTGGACCGGTGGCCACCGGGAAACGACCTGGGTCACACCGGGTTAGGGACCGGGACACACGTCGGCGCGACACCGTAAATGGACCATGCCCCAAACCAGGATAATCCGGGATTAAACGGGGACCTCCATCTCCTGAACCGGGGGCACTCCGGGACAACGACTGGAATGTGAAAATGCAATTGAATCTTCGGTAAAAATATCCCGAAACATACCGGTTAACCGACATGTTTTTACCCGGGAGATACCGGAACCAGAACCGGGACCATGAGGCTTTAGAATGATCGTGTCAGACTGAAGCTGGATGACGGAATTAATAATCTTGAACAAAAAGATGATCCTGACGATTTAGATTCTTATTGACTCTCTGTAACAAGATCTGACCAAGGTAAATAGGCGTAAAACTAGTTGGGTGCTACACTTAGATCAAACTATATATATATGACCAAATTGCATTCATACGGACAGTGGAAGCTTTGGTGAGACTGTGCGGGTACACAGGCTAACCGTAGTCTTCACTGTATGTAGTAACAGTGTAAGATGCTGCGCGTATCAATGCGTTATACTAGTTAAGTTAAATCTAAATGTCATTTATCGTTAAATCATATAGTCCTTTTACCAGTCATGTCGTCTACGTTCCTTGATAGATTGAAAGGGTTTATAACTTTATACAAATGTTTACTTATAACCGATCTTTAGCCACAACTGTATATTGTACGTAAATCTAGAAGTACAACGTCAAACACTTCTTTATTTAAACAGGATCACTTTCCCCATACTGTTACCCTTTCCTTACATGGGCTGTAATTGTTGCTATGTAATGTTAGTTTGTGACGACATAATAGTTGGAAAAATAAGTCACTAGTGGCTAGAAAATGTTTCAATTAACATACGTAATTTGTTTTACATATAATTTACAGATGTATGTTCAATAAACATAAACATGTCATGGGTCTTAGAGACTCTATATTCCATTTCACGTGAATATGCTTATGACAAGCATACATAAGCTTGGGAGATGAAGAGTTTTAAACTGAAAATCAAATAATACCAATTAAAGATCGCACACACTACTTAAGCGATATCGAAATATTGACAAGATCAAAGAAACAGCACGTATAAGGCTGGTTGATTGACCGACCGAGTGATCGAATGAAAAGGTTTCCATAGACAATTAGTAACAACTGGCTCAAAAACTATAAAAGTTCAATGTACTATCTGATTGGTCAGAAGCAAATTCAGGAGCAAACTCGTACTCATAATTGATCAATCAGAAGTCTTATTTAGAGCACGGAGTTCATTTATGAGCACTGAGAACGTTTTTAGAGTTTTATAGTTTCGGCGACAGTGTAAGATGTAAAGAAAATTGACATACATATACGTTAATTTAGGTTGAAGGTAGTGAAACAATCGGATCTTTTCAGCTTAACGCGTAGATCCACATGATCTGCAACAGACGATTTCTATAAATGAAAGTATAATTATTGAATATAGTTGAAAACGTTGGGGCAAAAGAAGAAATAGCTCATATTGAGCAATTTCATTTTTTGCGACAATGTTTTCAAAAGGCGTCTACTGCACAGGCATCAGAAAGCGTCTGTTTGTGGAAAATGGTTAATGATTCTCCCAAAATATGATATCCGGTCTGTGGTTCAGTCTTAAATAGTTCAAAAACCCACACAGGATAACATTTTAAGTATTCCTCGTGTTTGACGTTCATTCAGCATTGTTCGGACTAATACACACAACTGGTTAATTCCTACATTGTTCATAACCCACCCAAAACTGACTTGTTTGAGTTATCGATTGATTGGAGCTTGTCGTTGTTTCCAACGATACTCCAGCTATATCACGGATGACAGTTTACCTTTCGTGTTTTCTTGGTTTTCTCGCACCATTACTCCAGACAGCACTCTTCTCCACACATAGACAATTTGAGCCGTCCCAAGAGATAAACAACATAATGAACTCTGCGTAATGTATCGACCCAGATCAGCCTGCGCATACGCGCATGCTAATCCGGGCCAATACATTCCGTCTCAGGGGGATAGAGGTATAGAGTAATGATTACTGAAACAGAAAATCTACAGGAAGCGAAAAGTGTCTGTCTGGGTAAGCCTGCGCGGCATGCTTAGGCTGATCCGGGTCGATACATTACGCAGAGTCCATCTCCTTGACTACCATATATCGCCAAAAACATCAGCATGTATCAACATCTTTAATTTAATTTACTGTTTGTCAATTCGTAGGACAATCGGAAAAAACGAGTGCACACTTGATTGTTTTAAAAGTGTTTTTCAACAATTTTCCAGTTATATCACGGCGTTCCGTGGGTAAGTTACCAGTTCTACTGGTCTATTTACTCTGACACCAGCATGTAAGTCGTCATGCTAAGCCCGCAAACCCTGTGCCAAGGAGGACATCAATTACTACCCATTTTAAAGTATATGATATGACCCGACCGGGGATCGAACCAGCAACCTCCCACAACCGAGGCGGACGCTCTAGCACTACAACAT
The DNA here is from genome assembly GCA_031761405.1 of Serripes groenlandicus. Taxonomy (NCBI): domain Eukaryota; kingdom Metazoa; phylum Mollusca; class Bivalvia; order Cardiida; family Cardiidae; genus Serripes; species Serripes groenlandicus. Next base: position 77,765,858 of record JASEVX010000004.1, on the reverse strand, counting down.
CGAGGCGTTGCTCGCTGTAAGTACACTCTTTGTAATACTGAATATTACATTGCATCAGGTGATATTTTATAGGTGAGTAGCACACAAAGATTTGTTTTATTGGGGGTTTAGGCCGTTATCAACATCATTTCAGATCTCTTATTCATATTCCCTTGGTGGACGAAAATCGGTACTAGTCTAGGAAATATGCCTTGTCCAAGGGCACTCCACCATGACAGCCGCGTCTGGGGGATCGAACCCGGGACGCCCGCTAATAACTCGGCAATGGCGGAACCGCGGTGCTAAAGGAAAACCAACTGTTACGAAATGATTACACGTGTGGAAAATTACTTTCCTGCGCATCCATGCTGAAGGATCCAAAAGGACATTGGTTAACAAAAGTTTTTTTCTTGATATCATCTTTTACTAATTGGCAATCAGTTAAGAGCCTGATCAGATTGCGTGGATGCAATGGCTAATCAGGTTCTGCACTGATCGCAAATGCCTAAATATTGGTTTTCGCAGAGCGCCACTTATTTACTTGTGTTATTTTTAAGACCATACGTGGTAATTGTGCGTTTGTGATTTGGTTTAGGTCATTATTTTGTGACATATCTCAAAACGCATAGTCCGTCAAAATCCAATGAACTTAAAAGACCCCACACATTATCCAGATGAGTTGAACCTGTATAATATCCCTTCGTACCCTCCATGAATGCAATGTATTACATACCTCCCTCTGTCTTGTATATATGGATTTACTAATCAAGTACAAATGTATATATATATGTTCTAAATAAATATATGTAAAAAACAATGTCGGAATGGGAGCTAAAATAGCTATTTCCAAGCAAGCCAATAAGTTCCTTCATTTCTCCTCCTCAAGTTCAGTCCTTTATTAAACGTCTGTGTATCGTATATATAAATATAATATTATACAAAAAAAGTAAAATTGGTTTAAATCATTCCAAGTTTTATATCTGCATCAAGCTATACATATTAATAACATGATTTGAATATCGATAAGAAAAGTAACTTTGATTTTCGTATTCAAAAAGCATATTTCATATTGACCTCGATTACGCCGGGTGAGTTTGTATAAAGGACACTCAATTTACTTAATGTGTCCTTTCTAAACTTGTCAAACCGTGTGAACTTCATCATGACCAAGGATTAACCCTTTCCCACATTCAGCATATCCACAGCAGATACATTTAACAAAAACATCTTGGCAAAAAGTACGGAACACCTCTATAAATCAAAGTACGATGTTTGAGCAATTTCTCCTTTTGTCACAATGTTTTCAAAAGTCGTATTCTGCAGAGGTGTCAGAAAGAGTCTGAATGTTGGAAATGTTAAAAACACATCAACTTACGACAATTTGATACTAATCTATAGGCCCTATAGAGTTAGAGCTTTTGCTTCACTACTACGTTTCTTTATTGTCTTGTATATCACAATAGCACCATGTTTATTAGCGAAAACTTGTTTATGTTATATTCATTGTGAAACAAGTTTTCACATACCTATTTACTATTTTTAAAACTATCGAATATTAACTTCACCAATATTTGCGTCGAGAGTGTGGGCAAATCCTTAAGACTGGCAACTCGCCATGGGTATCGAATCCGTGAACTATTGATTAAAGAGATCGGCTACCGTGTTTATCGTCGAGACCTGATAGTTCAGTCGGTAGCGGGCTATCAATCCAGGGGTTGCGAGTTCAAACCCTAGCTCGGTCAGCATTCTTTCCGACGTTTGACGAATGTCGACAGTGACACGTGTCATTTGTCTTCCACCAATGGTATAACAGTATATGTGGAAAATCAAGTTGCTTGGAACGTCTGTTGTATGGTGTGTTGGTGTGAGAAAGCCAGGAAACGCAGAGTAGGTGAACTGGCCGTAAGCATTAATATGTACAATATGAGCGATGTTTTAGTATTCCATGTTGTTTTTTTACATCAGAAGTTTAAATGCATTGTAGGAAAGGAATGGAGACACAATGAATCATCAACACATTTTCTTTAATACCATTTTCATAACGTTTTTTTAACGTGTATCCCATTTGAAAAATTCCCCATGTAGACGCATTCGGACGCTTATAGAGCAGACGGCTTGTCACAGTGATTTCACCATCATTCATATATACTTTCATTTTTACAGAATTTCTTTAGTCTTGTCTGGATATTTTCAAAGTCGGTCGTCTGCAGCAGATTTGTTTTATTTGGGAAAAGGGGGAAACATAGAGAAATGATTACTCCTAGTTCCGTTAAACGTGACGTTAAACAAAATTGGCGAACAAAGTAGACAAAGATCTGCCTGCATATTCGTGTATTCTAACCTAAGTCAACATTGCTAGTATCTCCAGAAATAAGCTCCCAGCAAAGACTAAATTGAACGCAACACATGTTTATGAATCAAGTTTGATGGTACCAGATGCAGACATTCGGCAAGATAAGCGTTAACCCTTTCATTCATGCAGCAATTCTGCAGCAGACGACTTTGAACATATTTTGCGAAAAAATGGAAAATCTCTAGAATTGTATGGATAACCTATGACTAAAAGTGGAAAACATTGTGGCAAAAGGAGAAATTGCTCGTTTTGAGCAATTTTTTCTTTTGTCACTATGTTGTCAAAAAAGCCGTCTGCTGCAGACGCGTCAGAAAGCATCTAATATGAGGGAAAGTGTTAACAAGTTCAATGATTGATTTATTGGTTGATTGGAATTTAACAGTTTTCAAAAATATTTCAGTCATATCACCTACCCAAGTGTTTCCAGGATTTCTATCTACAGTACTCCACACTTTCTAAGCTACTGGCTGCTTTTCTGCATATATTGTTTGCTCATTGGAAGAAGCCGAGCCCCGGTAGCTCAGTCGGTAGCGACGCAGGCTGTCAATCCAGGGGTTGTGAGTTCGAATCCCAGCTCGGCCAACTTTTTTTCCGACGTTTGACAAAAGTCAATGCGACATGCGTCATTCGTCTACCACCAATGGGCTAAGTCTATGTGGAAAAGCAGCCAGTTGCTTGGGAAGATTGTTGTGTGGAGTACTGGTGTGAGAAAACCAGGAAATGCATGAGTATGTGAACTGGCCGCCGTGATATAACTGAGAAATTGTTAAAAAACCCAATCAATCAATCAATCAACCTACCCAAGTGTTTCCTGGATTTCTATCTACAGAACTCCACACTTTCTAAGCTACTGGCTGCTTAGAAAGTGTGGAGTTCTGTAGATTCTGCATAGATTGTTTGCTCATTGGTAGAAGAAGAATGACGCATAACGCATTGACCTTTGTCAAACTAAACACGTTCAGAAAGGCGTAATATTAAAACTATTATGTCTGAGGTAGCAATCATTATTTATTAAAGGTAAGCATTCAAAATCAATGTAAATGCAATCGAAGCAAACAAGTAATCGAATGACGCAAAAGAACATACCAAATAAATAAACTGCGCAATCATGTAATAGGCGGACTTCATGTGATTAGAAAATTAGAAACATTTATGAGCCGAGTTATTCGGAAGGGGTCACGAGGCTTTTCCCTAACGTGGTCACATGAATGTGTAAGGGTTTGGAAAAGTAGGGTAACAACTTAAGTTTTAATTTAGACATTTTAGCCCCATATATATGTTGCTTTTTACTGTATGCATGGGCTACTCTTCACCATTATTAGTCGAACACACGGCGCACGAATACCCCTTTTCCGTCAGACGTGATACGTTTCTAAATTCGCCAATCGTCAAAAACTGACAAGTTAAATGTTCCCATTTAATTTATTTGTCAAAGGGCACACTTTATTAACAATTTACTAAAGCCTTTTGACAAAGTCGATACTTCTGTTCTCACAAAAAATGAAAATGAAATCTTTACCCTAGATAAATTATTCAAACCCTTGATCCATCGCAAATACCCCATAAATATATCTATTTTAGTTTTGAATATATGATAATTCGAACATGTTGTTATTCAAGCTTGTGATAAATCAAACGGGCTTATTCGAACATGTGATAAATCGAATTTGGTTTATTTCGAACCAAGTCCTGGAACATATCTGTGTTTTACAAACGTAGCAGCAGTTCTGATTGCTTATATGGGCAATCAGTACTGCTGCAATGCTGTTATCTAAAACATTGTGTATCTGTCCTTGCTTTGTTTTAATTAACCCCTTTCATTGACGCATATAAAGCAGACGACTTTTGAAAACATTTCGGCAAAATGTGAACTTACTCATTATGAGCAATTTCCCCATTAACCATATTGCTCCGAACTCTTTCAAATACTATTTAGATTCATATTGTTGCGTAAATGATTTCAAATTATCTGGTGGAAATTTATCTCATGTTTGGAAGGGTGTTAACCCTTTTCCACATACAGCAAAGCTGCAGTAGACGACTTTTAACATGTTTGTTCAAAAATATGGAAAATCTCTATAATTGTATAATTACCGAAAAAAGTTGAAAACATTGTGGAAAAACGAGCTATTTCTCCTTTTGTCACGATTTTTTTCAAAAGTCTTCTGCTGCAGATGCGTCAACATACGTCTATAGGTGGAAAAGGGTTAATATACACGTAATGACTGACACGTTGAGCATGGTGGCACTGTTCGTACAAGTACTCCTCCAAATTCGGTTAACCCTTTGACAGAAGTCAATATAAGGACGAGTGAACATGTCTTTTCCCCACAGTATCTCTCTTATTACTCAACCAAACCCTATATTGTGGGTACTCAAAAGAATCGTCTCACTACGACGATTCTTTTGAGTACCCACAACATAGGTTTTTGAAATCAAATATATATTTCAGAACATGAGGTACGCCACTTATCTAGAGTTCTGCCCTTTACCATATATACAAGAAATCTACGGCAGACTATTTCGAAAATATCTAACCATCTCTATAATTGACAGTAAAGGTATATAATAGAAATGATAACAGTGTATGATGGGCAATTTCTCCTTTTATAACAATGCTTTTAAAAGTAGTCTGTTAATGAAACGTTTAAATGCATCTGTATGTGGGAAAGGGTTAGGTGTACCTCGAATAATTATTTCTTACCTGTTTTGCTCGAGCAACTGAAGTGCCTTCTTTTTAATTCACATGTCTTTTGTTAAAATCTTTCGAAGTGGTAAGCTTTAAGCCTTAAGAGGCGAACTAATTTATAATAGAATACAAATGTAGTTTATGGGAAGGACTGAACGTACTTATCATGTTGTACGCGGTAGTTGTTATTTTTAACAAGAGTTGTCATAAGACGAGATACTTAACTACTCGAAATGCTTGTAACCATGCATGCTATATTTATTAAACTTTTAAACAACTCGTTCAAGACTGCAACTTACAAAAATGTCATATGGATAAAACAAGGCGGTGAAAGGCAGCATTTTATATATTTTAATTAATTTCAAAATCTAGATATAATACTTGAATTAATGTTTACCTTTTTCCTTAAGCAGGGAGTCTAGTAATCATAGATGCTCTTAGCACACATTATGACAGAAAAGGGATAGACAATTTTCAATTCAAAAATCCTTTTTTCTAAGGTCCTACCTATGACGATTTCAGAGGCATTTATTTGTGTGTATCCTGGATTAACTCTTTCAGCGACGAATTGTTTAAAGACTCTTTCATGTTCAAAATCGGGCGTCTTCATTTCTCATGTGATAAAAGCTTTGGACTATTTTGATAACTAACAGGCAAACAATGCTGATTCCAGTTGAGACAGCTCGTTACGAGCTGACTCACCTGAATCTGTATTGTTTGCAAAACTTGTTGTTGTAAATGCGTATAAATTATGCTGTATTATGGGCCAATGGCCTACATTACGATTTGAATATCTTTATAGTGCTTGTGATGAAGACATACATACATATACAAATAGCATGAGAAACTGGGAGATTTAACATTACGTCGAGTAACATTATAGGGTCCGTAGTTGTAAAGATATATGAGCCGTCCCGCGAGAAAACCAACATTGTTGACTCTGCGTAAAGCATCGACCCGGATCAGCCTAAGCATGCCGCGCAGGCTAACCCGGACAGACACTTTTCTCCTCCTGTGGATTTTCTGTTTCAGGGATCATTACTTTATACCTATATCCCCCTAAGACGGAATGTGTTGGCCCGGATTAGCATGCGCGCACCTCGCAGGCTGATCTGGATCGACACATTACGCAGATACCATAATGTTGGTTTTCTCGAGGGACAGCTCATATGCTGTTAACAGAACTTGCCTCAGCACGTTGTGTTGAATAGCCTTAATCGGTGACCTAAAGTGACTCTGACCGTACAGGCAAAGGATATCTTTCCTACTTTACCTATACACGTTAATATGGCCTCAGTACTTGATTGCTTATCATTCCCTTGATCTTGATCTCATGATCTTGAACTTGGAGGTACAAGGTTTTCTTCATTGAACATGGCTTCCCTATAAGGACTATAGTCCTTATGCAAATATAGAAATTATATAATATAACTTTCCTTGAAAATTTAAATTTATCATTACAAGAACCTCAACTCCAATGCCAATGTAATGGTGAGTAATCTTCGAATAGTCAAACTAAAATTGACAATGTTCACTAATTCAGTGTTAGCTATATTGATGTCGAAACTATATTTGATGTCGAAACCATAAAATAAGCAATTTTACCTTTTGTCACAATGTTTTCAATTGTATTTGATCATTATACTTTCATTTACGGAAAAATGTCCATATATCTGCTTAGATGTTTTCAAAGTCGCCTGCTGCATATATGTTGTTAGTGTGAAATGGTTGCAATAAAATATCAATTCTACATTTGGAAAAGTTTTAATAGGAATACAGACACAATAATTCATGCTAGAAAATGGGAAAAAGAAATGAACGAAACGGATCTGAAATAGCCTCGATCCAGGAAATTAGACTTGCGGACGTAGATCCTGACCACTCATACGTATTGGCTGATCTGGATCTGCACTGTTCGATTTAGAGCCAATAGGCCATTACATAATCTTCTAAAACGGAATCGAAAGACTGACGAGACCGTAAGAATATGAGAGTTTGCCCGTATACCCATTTTAACAGGATACGGTTTCATGTTTTAAATGTCTGATTTATTATTTGTTCACATGAGTTTAACATATGTATACTAAAGACGCGGTTAAATACACTAAATAGAAGTTGTATCGAATTCGTTCTGTGTTGCATGTTTCTCCGTGAGCGGCGCTGCGAAAACAGACTGTACGTCATTCGCGACCTGTATAGATCCAGATGAGACAGCGAATCCGCACAGTCGATCACGGCTCTGCACTATAGACGGTTTCAACATTCCCTGTAAGACCGAATCCGTTTAGATCCTTAAGCATGGGTGCAGATGCAGGTCGGTTTAATCACGTGTTATAATTACATTACAGTTTGATCTCATGCATTATTGCTCATAATGCAGATGGGTCTATTCAAACTTCGTGAAAATTGGCTTCCATAAAAAACGTTATTGTTTACGTGGCATAACATGCTTAACATGCAATTTGAATTAATCAAATGAGCCATCCCGCGAGAAAACCAACATTGTGGGCTCTGCGTAAAGTATCGACCCGGATCAGCATAAGCATGCCGCGCAGGCTAATCTGGGCAGACACTTTTCGCCTCCTGTGGATTTTCAGGATCGATACATTACGCAGATGCCATAATGTTGGTTTTCTCGCGAGACGGTTCAAATGTCGTTACAGATCAGTTTTTAATTCAATTCAATTCAATTTCTTTATTCAAGTATTTAGGCCTCAGGCCCATATACATTCATATTTACGAATAATACAATAAGAATGACATAATTGGAATGAGTTATACCAAGTACATATATTTCCATGCATCCGATTTCTGATGGTATACAACAACGTATGTGTCTCTGTTAAATCGTACATAAGTATTTTATCTTAGATGAATGCATTTTGTTGAAGTTCATCTATTTTAAAAACTTCGTCACCTATGTTGATCTAAAATGTCAATATCTCCGAAGAAAGTGTTTATAAGTCAATTTGTAAACACTCCACCTAAACGTAAAGTAGTAAGTTCACAAACAAAACTTTGCTTGAACGCTTCCTCATTTAATAAAATATTTAGTTGCAAATGTGACCATGTGTCTCATAATAATAACATGCTATGTGAACCGGAGACATTAAAGGAAGATCTTCCAAATTAATAATATTGCGTTTATGCATTAGTATCCTGTAGTGTTATCAGTTTATGTATCCACACAGTCTGATGAAACAATTGATAAATGCAACATCTACATCTATTTGTACATTTAATCTAAATATAAATAAAAACATATAAATAAATATACATAAATAAAGCAAACTGTGCCGTTGAACTCACATACATTAACCGATACGCAAAGCTATATGTGCAATGATATTCGAACCGTGTTGAAGGAAAACAATCCATTGCTCATTCCAAATCATCTTTGGTTAATATTTGAACCTTGTTTTGTAAAGTGAAGAATCAGACGAGCCTGCGCATCCGCACGGTATCACCAGAGTCTAAACTGTCTGTATATGTGAACTATTTACCTACACACATTCTGACAAGAAACTGGAAGTTATATGCCAATATGCTATTACATGATGCCCAAAAGGTGTGTCATTAACCCTTTCCCACATACAACAAATATGTAGCAGACGACTTTGAAAACATAGTGACAAAAACCTTAATTGGTAAATAAAGGCCAAATGAGAATTACCCATCATGAGCAGTTTCAGCTTTGACCACAATGTTTTCAAAAGTGGCCTGATGCTATTGCGTAAAAATGCGTCTGCAGGTGGGAAAGGGTTAAGACCCCAAATCGCTAGGCACCTTTGCCTAATAGAGTCCATGGACTTATATACGAGTCTAAAACGTTTACTATGGGCCTCATGAAGATTTCCTTAGTTATCGGCGGACAGTGTAGTTCCAGATACAGATGTACATTGGTTGCAATGTTTCCAATGCTGTTGTTCGTGGAGCACCGTTAATGACATAACATTGAACAGCGTCTAGTGATGTAGGGTCTGATCACTGAACAGCGTCTAGTGATGTAGGGTCTGATCACTGAACAGCGTCTAGTGATGTAGGGTCTGATTGACACTCCTCTACTTCGACATCATTTGAGCGCGTCCATAATAGGAAATGGTTACATGATAACATTTCTGAACAAAGAACGTTTACATCAGCATGTGCACTTGTTGCGTCTTATCCGAATATATACAAGTTGACAGAAGCTCGTAACAAGCTTATATGAGTTAACTTTTAACAGTGTATACATTGATCAGACTTCACTGACGCACAGGCTGGTCTTGATCTACACTGTTCACAAAAGCCAACGTGTATTCTCACGGACGGAATCATTAAAAACATATTGGCATACAACAAAATTGGTGATACACTTCGTTATGTGTGTTAGAAGCTATTTAGGTATGTGTAACATAAATGCGGAGGGTGAAGACTCTAGTGAGCCTATGCGATTACAGAGGCTTCTTCATTGGAGGCAGATACATAAGGCCGAAATCGCAAGACGCGGCAGTCATATAATTATGTAAATACGTGTACATGAATAAATGAAATCTCATTATGCGAAAATGGCATTTGTTACATCCTTGCAAATATCTATGTGTTGGTATGCACATATATATATAAATCTGAATTATACTTAATTTATTACTATTTATTATTTCATTATCTTAACCATTTCTACATGTATATGTGTGTATATCAACCATGTGCTGTATATGCTTAAATTGAAATTAAAATTGTTCTTGTGCTCTGTTCTGTTCTATTAAATCTTATTTAAAATATATTAAGATTATTACAGATTACATACCCTTTTGGCTTTAGATATCCATTTAGAAACTGCCCCTCCCAGGGCAATTCCCCCGACGGTGGCAGTAAGTAGCTGGGAAAACCGACGAGCCTGAAATGAGAAAATATGAATGTATACAATGTAAGGACTCTTACAAACATTTATGTCGTTGCATAGAAAATCTATATTTTCCAAAACGTTTTACAGCTGAGCATTTCACTTGACCCCAAAGGAGCTTCCAGGGCCAAGTTAATCACCATTCGATTCATTATTTACATTTTCAAAAAGTGGGATCATTTAGGGCGCAGGATTCAATTTATAGACTATCCCGAATATTCTTCACAAAAACTCGAAGAAGCCTTACACACGGATCGTAACAAAATGGTAGGACTATAACAAGTTAAAGGGAAATATGGAAAACGATTACAATAGCAAATGCGGAATTTCAATTATCAGCACATTTCATTTTAACGAATAAAAATCTTAGTCCCGATGTTTACACATTCTCACATCAATCTTACTTATCCATGTGCACTTTTGGTTGATTAAGTGTTCTTTTTCGAAATAACCCCAATATGGTTTTTTTGCTATAAGAATGGAGAAAAGGAACCAGAATCTAAAAAACGCAACATGGACCAGTAACTATAAAACTATAAAACGCCTAAAATGTTCTCCGTGCTCAGAAATTAACTCCTTACTCTAAAGAAGACATCTGATTGGTCGATGTGGAGAATGAATTTGTCTCAGACCAATCAGAAACCGTTTTGTACACATTCTGAGGATGGAATGAAATATTATAGTTTTTTGGAGCCTGGTGTCGATCTTGGCTGATCGCGTCTCGTGGTCTATTTTAGATAACCGGCTTCTTTTTAGGTACCTCTTCTTTCTCACTTATGCATTAGAAAAAATGGATCATCGTCGCATACGAACAGGATACCAGCCGTGCATCAGTTCGAGTCTGGACCGGCTCCATGATCCTTACCGAAACGACGTTTTTGTCCTCTTTTCTGTCACCCCTATTCCATGCTCTATATGTTTTGTTTGGCTGTTTAGTTGAGTATGTTAATTTGATGGATTTGACATCTTGTCTTGTGTAGTATATGTCAATTGTTTGTGTAATGCTCTATACTTATGAAAATGTATGTTTTTTTCTCGTCAATGTATATATGTTCATTTGTTAAACTGTCATATACATATGTTTGCGGCGATGTAAAATAACTTTATATGCCAAATAAATAAACATGGACTGGTTAGAGCATTGGCCTTTGGAGCGACAGACAAGGGTTTAATCCCGGTTGGGTCATACGAAAGACTTCAAAGATGAGTGTAATGATTTCTTCCATCACGCTCAATGTTGGGGATATATATGATTACGACTGATGCATCGGTATCAGAACCAGTATAGTCGGAAGTACTGGTAAATGAGCCGTCCCGCGAGAAAACCAACATTGTGGAGTCTGCGTAAAGTATCGACCCGGATCAGTCTAAGCACGCCGCGCAGGCTAACCCGGACAGACACTGTTCGCCTCCTGTCGATTTTCTGTTTCGGGAATCATTACTCCATACCTCTATCCCCCCGAGACAGAATGTGTCGGCCCGAATTAGCCTGCGCGGAATGCGCAGGCTAATCTGGTTCGATACATTACGCAGAGTCCATAATGTTTGTTTTCTCGTGGAACGGCTCAATGAATTACGTAGGGAACGCCGTGATATATTTATCAAAATCATTATAATACAGTGGCGTATGTCGTAAATACGGTTAAATACAAACCCTTACAATGAGACACAGGCGACACATGGTGCCTTAATTAAAGGTGCTTAACTCCAGATGGAGATAACAATTTGGAAATGTTGAAACTTCTGCAAATATTGCTTATAGTGACAACAAAGTAAGTAATACATAGTTTAAAACTGTTTCGGCAGTAAATGTTGAAAAACATTCAATTGAAAGTCAATGAAAATGCACACAATTTGGCTTACTGTGTATGTCTACTCAATACAAATAAAGCATAAACGATCAATAACTAGATGTTAATTGTACTGGAAAGTGAAATTATTCCTCTTATTTGATCTCAGAATTATGAGTTTAATAGTTCAAGACAACTTTTGAACAATTTTAAATCATTGACTATATATCTATATACTGGAGCCCAGCACCTTTACTATGTGACTTTAGAAACATTGTGGGAGAAGGTTTCGAGTAATTTCTTCAGAAGTTTTCACAGACTTTAAAAAAAAAACAGCTTTATCTGATCTTTACTAGCTCCTATTAAGAAAAGGTCACACATTTTCGTTGATGTTTTTGGCGCAGCAGACGACTCTTAAGCCTTTCCCTCATATAGACGCTTTCTGACGCCTCTGCAGCAGACGGCTTTTTGAAAACATAGTGGCAAAAGAAGAAATTGCTCAAAACGTGCAATTTCTCCTTTTGCCACAATCTTCTCCACTTTTAGTTATAGGTTATCCCTTAAATTATAGAGATTTTCTATATTTTGACAAAGTCGTTCAACGTCGTCTTCTGTTGCATAATTATCGTATGAGGGAAAGGGTTAAACAGCGCAGCAGACAAACGATTGAATGTTACTATAAACATGGTTATGTTTTACCCGCCGATAGTTAGCCTCCTTCTGAGTCTCACTCTCCCCACTCTGAAGTTTCCTGTCCTCCTCTATCTGAGTCTGTAGTTCGATCACTTCGCGCAGTTTCCTTTTCCATTTTGGTCCCATGGTTTGGGTTTATGCACACTTGTCTAAAAGTCACAATTTTGTTTGTGTTTTTTTATTCGAAAATGCTACTAACGAATATTAGTTTAACTGGTCATCTGTCCTTTCTCATGCCTCAAAAAAATAACATTACCACGTGCAATTTAAATATTTGATATTTCAACCTGTTTAAGATTACAACTTCATCAATTTCAAAATATTCCTTTACATTCAGTGTAATATATTAGTTGTATTAATCAAGAATGTATCCACATTGAATGTTCCTTTTAAGAATAATCATCTTTATAAACATCCGAATAAACATATCAGCTCTCTGGAAAATACATCAAATGATCTGTGTAAATCATATGTATAGAATTCTGTTTTGATTTTACAAATGTCATCTTTTCAGTTTAAATTCGAAGTTTTACATAACACGTTTAGCTTCATGGGCGTATTCCATTCGGATACACAAACAACCTATGTATAACTGGCCGAGTTGCACGAAAACCAACCTTAAGGCGACCACAGAAGATCATGACCAGGAGTCCGCTCCGCACAGTCTGGTCTTGATATTCTCTGCTCCCTCTCTAGTTGTAAAGGCGTCCACGACGCCGATGAAGATTGCTTATCCCTTTCCCATATACAGCAAATCTGCAGCAGACAACTTTAAACTGATATAGGCAAAACTAATTTATGTAGGTGATGGTATAATCATCAAGAGAACATTCTCCTTTTGTCTCAATGTTTTTGAAGGTAGGTCGTCTGCTTCAGATACGACGAAATGCGTTTGTAAATTTGAAATGAATTAGACCACCAAAACGACTAGACAAGTAAATACTTCGATCGTAATTGTCATAACTTTCAAAATATTCGAAGGTCAGTTTCCTTGTGACGTAGTCGGTGGCCACGATATTTATATCGGGAAAGAAGTATCTATATGTTGTTAATACATGTAGATATACTTGTTTAGAAGTGAGTAAATCGGATATTCTAATATACACACATTGAAATGATTCTGGACTCCAATAGTATATAGTATGGTATACATGGTTTACTTGTCAAGCTTCAAAATGGTAAACGGACAACAACTAAATACTTCTTGCCTTAAGCTCGCCCAAGCAAACTAAACTTTGACCGATGCTTTTGATATCATGGTAGGTTAGTACACTTTGTGTTGGTAAATAAATCTGAATCAATGATAAGAGAGTGAAGGTATATTATACTGGTGCATGAGAAAAGGATACCCGACCAAGAAACAGAACATATTTAACGTAGTAATTTTTTTTTTTTTTTTTTTTAACATTTTTACAGATTATTTGAATAGAGTTTTAAACGTTTTTGTTTTATAAATATTCAGTGACATGCTGTATAGACAGAATCAGGTGATTATGACGATGCTTTCAGGGGGGAAAACGAACACAAAAGTCGGGGACTCTGCTGACATGCAAGTAATGTCTTTTAGACTAGTAAGTTTCTCATCAGTTCCATCATATAGACATCTACTAATCTCTGAGCCATGTCCTACTAACAGAGGCATTCTGATGCTTTTGTAGAAGACGACATTCGTTAACATAATGGCAAAAACACTTTTATTTATATAGATTTCCAATAGCTTTTCCAAGATGTTTCAAAAGTCGTCTGCTGCAGATTTGTTTTATGTGGCAAAGGCTTAGCAAGTGGCTTTTAAACCATACTAAAGTATAACACATTGAACATAATGATGAAGTTATTCTTTTCTTTTTCTATTCGTTCAAATACAATTTAAAATCTATATTCCATGTTATCTTAAAAATCAATGACGTTTCTGTCGCCGTTTAAAGTGCACCGGTTTGTAAATAAACTTCGGCTAATCCACGAAGATAATAACTATTTTAAAACATAATCCCCGTGAATAATTTTTGAATATCATAGATTTTCATCAAATTAACATATCCATAAACATTCACAAAATCGTATCAATACGTGGACACTATTCGTTATGATTATATCTCCCTAAAATATATATAGTTTGCGCCTGTTCGTATGACTGTCAGTCCTTCACGTTCTGTTTGTTTGTTGTTTAACATCGCTTTCAACAGTTTTTCAGTTAAATCGTGGCGTGATTTTCTGGATCAATTACCAGTGCTAGTCTTTGGTATGACCCGAGCGGGGATCGAACCCTAGTCTCCAGTGCCCAAGGCGGACGCTCTAACCATTTCACCAAGAAGACGGGTTTCACGTTTTATGTTACTCCGTATCACCTGATTACAAGGTCAGATTTCTAACAACACTTGTCACAAATGTCAACCACGTGCAGAAAGAACATGTCAGTCACGTCGTTTATACGTCATATGACGGTAAAGGTCAATTCGAGAAGTCAAAGGTCGTATCTAGCAATCCATGTCCACTCTGTGTCTACCGAACACCTTGTCAGAATATAACAAAACAAGCAAGCAAGCAAGATAATGATCGTAGATCAATGCGTTTATTGCATGTTTGAAATAAACAGCGACGATGAAAACAGACATGAGTATGTTTATTTATTCGTGATTAGCATAATTGTCATGCTGTTTTTAACGACGTGCATTTTAAAATCGGATAAGTGTCAATTCATGGTTGCAATACAGGCATGTGTCATAGAAATGGCAATGGTTTGTAGCAAATTAGATACTAATGTAAACAGGCTTCACGGTAAAAGAAGGAAGCAGTATTTGTTAGCAATTCATACTGACTTATTTTATTTATAAAATTCTTATCACTTTATCTGACAAAGGCAATTAAAGGCTTTGGCAAACAATGCAGATTCAGGTGAGACAGGTCATAGCGAGCTGTCTCTCCTGAAATCTGTATTGTTTGTCACTTACATTTTAGATTTTACCAGATTTCCTGTTGGACGAAAAATGGAGTGGTCCAATTTTGAACATGGAATAATCGACTTTGTGAAATTCACTAGTGAAAGAATTAATTAAAGGAAATAAAAATGCGCTTGAGATGAACGATTCACTTTATAGGATGCCAAGGAAAAATTAACCCTTTGACTGCTGAAACCGATTGTGTGAAGCATGTATCCTCAGTATACAGCCATGCAAGTCGGTTTATCCTCGCAGTCTGATCAGGTTTTATTCTATCGGCTGCTCATCTCAATATGTTTATCTATGGACTATTCCATTTCAAAGATTCAGCATTGAAAGTGTTGTTAAACAACTATCGAGGCGAAGTGCAGACACACTTAACGATTGCATCACGAACAAACAACCGGTCGGTCCGTTTAAACCTGTGTTTTAGCATGGGAATAGATACGTCCCAGGTTTAAGGCTAACTGTCATCAACGGAGCACAAACAAGACATGTTCTACGACAACAGCCGAGCCCCGGTAGCTCAGTCGGTAGCGACGCGGGCTGTCAATCCTGGGGTTGTGAGTTCGAATCCCGCCTCGGCCAACTTTCTTTCCGAGGATTGACAAAAGTCAATGCGACATGCGTCATTCGTCTTCCACCAATGGGCTAAGTATATGTGGAAAAGCAGCCAGTTGCTTGGGAAGATTGTTGTGTGGAGTACTGGTGTGGGAAAACCAGGAAATGCATGAGTAGGTGAACTGGCCGCTGTGATATAACTGAGAAATTGTTAAAAACGGCGTTAAACCCAAATTAATCAATCTACGACAACATATACGTCAAAAAAATATAAGATGTCAGATAAATATTCACAAACACAGACACATGAATAAATGAAAAAAAAAAGATACGCAGGGTTGATTAAGCATATTGCTTGCATCATAATTACTAATCGTCTTAACCGCTCTCTTCAAACAACAACTATGGAGCAGGCGATTTTTCTGTATGAAAGTATGAAATTACAATTTTTGATGAACTTCTTCCTTTGTAACGAAGTCTTAAAAAGTACATGGCTGCAGATGCGTCTGCTATAGAAAATAGTTAATATCTCCATATTTATTCAAATGCATATGAGCCGTTCCACGAGGAAACCAACATTTTGGACTCTGTGTAATGTATCGACCCAGATCAGCCTGCGCAGTCCGCGCAGGCTAATCCGGACCGACACATTCCGTCTCAGGGTGATAGATGTATAGAGTAATGATCTCTGAAACAGAAAATCCACAGAAGGCGAACAGTGTCTGTCCGGGTTCGCCAGCGCGGCATGTTTTAAAAAGCTAAACCGGGTCGATATTTTACGCACAGTGTTGGTTTACTTCGCTTGACGCGGCTCATATGTAGTTAAGCTAAGTATGTACTTTTGTATTAAAAGAAAGATCATTTAGTGCAGTGTTTCTGAGTTGCTTGTCACAATGTTTGTCCCCTGTAGTTTATACCAATAAATGGTATTATTTATTTTAATATCATTTCAATGCTGCATTTTTTAAAATGAGCGTGCCCAGCTAAGCATTTGGAAGAGTCCATTGATAATACTAGAAATATCAATATATAAATGTTGGGCTTGGCTGTCAATAGTATAGCGTCAGGTTAAACGAGTATATACTATAGTATATAACGGGTTAAGATAGATAATTTGGTACAGTCGTCTTGGTTTCTTTCTCACGTACTGTGTCCCCTGACGGTCCGGTATATGATATATGTATCTTAATCTAACCATTATCAGTTCTTCACTTTCTAAACGGTTATTTTTTTGCCAGACAGTATAACGATAAATAGATAGATAGGATATTCCTCATGTAGTAACAACGTAAACTTTAATACGTTTCTAGTTACATACAAATAAGTATATACAGTCAAAAATGCGCTAAAGACCAACCTTGTTAAGCAATGCTCTGTCTAATAGCATCCAAAGTTTTCAAATTACTCATATTCTGCAAACATGACCCTGCAATTAAGGACCACCTGTGAACAAAGACCAGATTGTTCTCTTCCCAAAGGGTGGTCTTTAATTACAGGTTAGACTGCTCATATATTAACGAAGATAAGCATCAATCCGGTATGACACATACAATGTGAACGAGAACCTACATTTTAGTGCTGCATATTACCCCCCCCCCCCCCCCCCCCCCCCCAAAAGTTCATTCAGGTATTCTTAGTTAAGGGTAGTTTGTAAGGGAGATCACTAGGTATAATGGACCCAATATACCTGTCATTTATAGTGTCCCCTTACCGTCCAGTAAATACGGGTATTGCTTAACAACATTGACCTGTTAACGACCGACCTTATATATATTATAAATATAAATCATTTTTTCATAGCACTTCTGACTTTTTGTATGACAATATACATAATGTGATAGCTGACATTTACACAAAACATATCATGGAAATACATAGATCACTAAGGTCGGGGTCAGGAAATTATTACGAGTAATACAGTTTTCTAAACCTAACCGCACTGATTCTGATTATGTATAGTGATAGTTCAATTTTTCAATCCTTGCATTTCAATTCTTCAACATCTGATGGAATTTAAATTGACATGCCCTATAAATAGTGGGTGGAAAGCCCAAACGATTACCCTCTCCCACATAGCAAAACAAATATATATTGCAATGACGATGACAACAGCAAAGCTAAAAATGGGAAATCTCTATAAATGAAAGAATGATTATTGAACAGAAGAGAAAATATTATGATAAATTGCTCCTCCTAGTGTCGATATGTTATAACAAAAACAACAACAACAGCAATAGTATCTAATTACCTTTGAGGGATAGTAAATTTCCGAGAGTCTGCGCCCGGCTGCTGCCCTGATTTGTCTATGTTTCCTGAAAGTTGCCAATCCCATCGTAAATGTATCTGACAGTCGACGTTCATCACGTGTATGCCTGTCTATTTCCTCCCTGAATGACAAACGTTTCTCAGAATTGTTATCTCCAGATCTCAATGAAGGAGCGGAATTCGAACGTCGAGATTTCAGTGACGTCACAGTTGAAGGTGTATCGTTTATTAAATGCACTTGACGTTTACAACTCTTTGAGAAAGCGTTCGTGTCTGCTGAACGTATCACAGTTAAATCTGGTGTAGTTACGTCCCTTTGTGAGTGTGCGTTATCCGGTAAATCCTTTTGAGGCGGTAGGTACGGTGATATCAACGGAACACTACACCGCCTACCGGAAAATCTGGTTCCCGTTAAATTCCGACCAATCACGTCGCCGAAAACGATGTCGTTATTCGGATATCCCTCGTTGGTTATCAATGTGCCTTTATGTCCACGTGTTTTCAGCTGAATATAAGATGGTGGTAGAAAAGGCATTTTCGACGTTTTAGCTCTTTTTCATCATTTTGCAGTCATCCTTAAATACCAAACCAAATTTTTTTTAGTTACGCAATATTGTCCATGTAAGTTGAGCTGTCGCATGATGAATATATAACAATGTAGTTTTACATAGAAATATAACCCTTTCCCTCATACGACAATTCTGCAGCAGACGACTTTGAACATATTTTGTCGAAAGATGGAAAATCTCTATAATTGAATGGATAACCTATGACTAAAAGTGGAAAACATTGTGGCAAAGGGAGAAATTGCTCGTTTTGAGCAATTTCTTCTTTTGCCACTATGTTTTCAAAAAGTCGTCTGCTACAGAGGCGTCAGAAAGCGTCTATATGAGGGAAAGGGTTATCTGATTTTGCGATGTATTCATCATGCGATTCACACCAGGAATGTAGATATCGTATCCGTGTCCATGTTTACAGGGACAATGGGACAATATCATTATTTACTGCTAATAATGTTAAAAATGTTTTTATATAAACAGGAATACATTAATATGCTTTATACCTTCCCCGTAAATTGACGTATTGAGTATTTTGTGTAATTTGAATTTAAAGTGATTTTGTAATTTATACGCTGATAAAATATATAACAAAATTCATTGTATACTTGTACATACAAATAATCTCATTACCTGTACCTTGGGTACTCTCTAACCTCATATGAAGTAATTACCCTTTCCAATTGTGATAATAAAATGCCAATAGTAACACGCTGTTTTCGTGTTATAAGCTTAATCATTTGAGCGGCAGTCTGGTGAATACCAAGCAACCTTAGGTCATTATCGACCAGTGTAGAACCAGATCACCTTTTGCATCCTCGCAGCTTGATCTGACACTGTACTGCTCGTTGATTACTCACGGAAGATATTACGAAACATCTGAAAAGCGTTACATACATTTGGACCTCACAGCGTGATAGGGAATGCATATGACGATAATGTAATGATTTACTTCATCACGCTAAGGGTTGGGGATATAGGATTTTAGACCACATCGGTATCAGTACAACTATATTCGGCAGTAATGGTAAATGAGCAGTCCAACGAGAAAACCAACATTATGGACTCTGCGTAAAGTATCGACCCGGATCAGCCTAAACATGCCGCACAGTCTAACCCGGACAGACACTTTTTGCCTCCTGTGGATTTTCTGTTTCAGGAATCATTACTCTATACCTCTATCCCCTGAGACGGAATGTGTCGACCCGGATTAGCCTGTGAATATTGCGCAGTCTGATCTGGGCCCATACATTACGCAGAGTTTCTCACGGGACGGCTCATTTGTAAAAAATACGAAACGGTTGTCTTTTCTTCAGTTCTGCTCAGTTTTCTTAAGTCTTATGAGCTATGAAACTTGATAAGACAGACAATACGTAAGTATATACGATAACGTTAATTAACAAAAACGTTCTTTGAATGTGTTGGTCGAACGGACACTATATATACACATTTTGTATTGTGTTTACGCACAAACAATTATGCACGGCTTGTAAACAAATAATATACATGAACGATATCGTTTTTGTTTTATTGTTGTTTCGTTAGTAATCAATGCAATCAATACACAGGGATCTACACATTTTTCGTAGTTCTAATCGAATCGCCACGGAACTCAAATTTGTTTATGTTAGAGGAGAATATACAAATGTACTTATTTGGGTATTTGCCCCATTTTCCTAAAAAGTCTTAGTTTTATCTGAAACTTTTTCTTTTATATGTTAAGTTTTAACTGATACTTTTAAAATGTGTGTTATATTTTATCTTTGCTAGCTATTGATAGATGAGAAGGACATACTGCAGACAAATATGTGCCGACTAATCTGTGTCTACATTACTCGCAAATGTGACTTAATTAATAAATGCATTACTAAGTACGAAGATTATGTCATTAAGTCCGTCCATCAGAAAAGGAACAAGATTGGTATTGTGAACAGCGTAGGGCCAGACCACCCTGTGTAACTACACAGTCTTACCAAGATCTATTATATTCACATATTACTTACACAAGTTGTGAAGAAGTATATTCTGACTGGACAGCGTGATCTGAACATACACTGTACATAACTGCCAATTTTTAGCAACGACTGGCTCGTATAAAGTGGCGTATATCGGAAAAGAGGAATCCGCCGTGGTCGAGTATTTAGCGTCTGGGATTCGGAACAGGGCGTCCCGGGTTCGATCCCGTGTTACAGCGGTCATGGTGGAGTACCCTTAGGCAAGGCACATTTCGTATTCTAGTATTTGTTTTCTTTTGCCCAGGGATAATGAATAAGTGAACTGTCGCCGTGATAAAAACTAAAATAATGTTAAACAGCCAAAAATACCTATAAAAGAAATAAAGCAAATATCGGGAAAGGGTTATGGTAATGATTACGACTGTTTCACTGAATACGCCGCTTGGGTTCTAATCGTATCAATGATATGTCCGTGACTTCCCATTGTTTAGTATCGATACAGTATAAACCCCATAGGACTTTAACCCTTTCCCTCATACGACAATTCTGCAGTAGACGACTTTGAACATATTTTTGTCAAAAAATAGAAAATCTCTTTAATTGAATGGATAACCTATGACTTAAAGCGGAAAACATTGTGGCAAAAGGAGAAATTGCACGTTTTGTGCAATTTCTTCCTTTGTCACTATGTTTTCAAATAGCCGTCTGCTGCAGAGGCGTCAGAAAGCGTCTATATGAGGGAAAGGGTTAACCCCTAACGAAGAGAAATGTGTGGTGTCCACCAAAAGTCGCGAAACATGACTATAACAGCTCGTCCTGGACAGTATAGATTCCGATCAGCATGTACATCTGCTCCGTCTTGTCAGATACTACACACTATGAAAGCAAGGTCGTTTAAGTAATATTTTAACAGTGTAGATCAGGATATGCGCTGTTAACAAAAGCGCGCTTGTACCTTTTCAATTGACGGGCTCGTATGCAAAAAGGTTCAAGTCGAAGATTCAATTAGACTTTTCTTTCCCATATAAACACATTGACTCGTTATAATCAGGGTCTACTGAAAATATTGCATCAAAAAGACAATAAGCTCACTTGGAGCCATTAAACATTTTTCAATAACGTTTTGTCAACGTTCGAATAATTATATAGAGCGTTCGACCTAAGTCGATCGAAGTCTCCAGGCGTTTGATCGGTCAGCTTCAAGCATTCAGGTAATCCCATTACATCAGGTTCATCAGGTTGAGAATTTTTAACAAAACATCACAAATATGTTTCTTAAACGACTTTAAATTCAAGTAGATAAATGTCTGGATTTTTTCTCACAACTTCAAACGTAGGAATTCGAAAAAATGAAAACAAAGTGAGAAATCCGATACTTCAGACATTTTAACCGCATTTTTATCAGTACGCTTCAATAAACTAAACGTAAACAATATATTAAATGAATTAACGGATTTTTTGCGTCCGCTATTTTAGTCGAGTGAGTAAGCATTTAACGTTAAAAACCCTTGCGTAAAGAATTGGATAAAAAGTAAACGCTGCTCAAATTTACCTCGATATGTTCAAAATCCGTCCACTGTAGAGGAGTGAAAGATCACTTTTATCTAACCCTTTCCATCGTACGACAATTCTGCAGCAGACGACTTTGAACATATTCTGTCAAAAAATGGAAAATCTCTATAATTGAATGGACAACCTATGACTAAAAGTGGAAAACATTGTGTCAAAAGGAGAAATTGCTCGTTTTGAGCAATTTTCTTCTTTTGTCACTATGTTTTCAAAAAGCCGTCTGCTGCAGAAGCGTCAGAAAGCGTCTATAAGAGGGAAAGGGTTAACGTTACATTCTTACAAACTTTTAATACAAAATAAAGTTAAATAACGACCATTTTCCCTAAAAAACTAAGTAAACTTTATTTTGCCAAAGCCTTCATATTTAAATAATTTACTTCAAATAATTTTGCTAATTTCGGAAATGGTGAGAAATAATGGGAATTTATTTTTTAAACGGAATTTTCGTTTCGGAAAATGGGACCTTTACAAGATACACACACCTTATGGAGCCTTTCGAAAACCGACCTTCGAAATTCTAAACATTGAAGGCAATAAGTGTCAAATTGCAATTTACATAATTGAATGAGGCATAACTACTGCTCTTAAAGTAAGGTAAAACACGTTTCATTTAAAATACTTATGATAAAAAGCAATAATAATACTTGTTTCGTTTTCAAACCTTTTAATTCCAAGTAAATACTTTACGTCCACAAACACTTCCACATTGTCAATAACTATTGTTTACCTCGACTAAAAACAAAAAAAAGAAATTAGGAAATCACGACACACATTATTCCCTGAGCGAACTACATTGTAATGTATACAACAAGAATACTACGGAAGACCTATCAGGCATTCAACGGAAGTACACACCTTCCCAATTGAACAGTTACGCGACATAATGACCAAATGCACTCACAATGTAAACTGTTACATAACTCACTGCATTTTCTTTCAAATATTGGATAAACTATTACAGAAAAAAGCAGCCGTTATACTTCATATTACATGACTAATTCCGGAAATCCCGTAACAAAGTTCCGATTATTTTGTTATCTCTAGACGTTGTTTACAGTTGTATAATAAATTAATTTGTTTCCGTTTATTCCATATTTCCCTGTGTTTTTTGTATTAGTTAGCCAATAATTCATTCACCAGATATGATTTATTATATTTAAAGATCATGTCACGGTGAACCTTTGTTAAAAAGTAAATGAACCATGTCATGTGATTTAGAGACTTATTGACGCTCCGTAACGGGATCTGATATAGGTAATTTGGCGTAAAACTAGAGAATGTAGAAGTCTATTGTTGTTGTCAAAATTCACAGCTTGGACTAAGTTACTCAATGACGAAGAGTGAAGTCTCTGTCGAGAGTGTGCTGATACGCAGGCTCATCTGAGTCTTCACTGTACGCAGCTGCATTCAGTCTAAAAAAGCAAGACGTGACTGAAACACTTCCAAGCGAGACGAATGGGAACACTTGACTCGGACGATATTTGGAAAGATAATTAAACCTACATTGTAATGTATTCATAATTCAACGGTTAACCCTTTCCCTCATATAGACGCTTTCTGACGCCTCTGCAGCAGACGGCTTTTTTGAAAACATAGTGACAAAAGAAGAAATTGCACAAAACGTGCAATTTCTCCTTTTGCCACAATATTTTCCACTTTTTGTCATAGGTTATCCATTCAATTATGGAGATTTTCTATGTTTTGACAAAATACGTTCAAAGTCGTCTGCTGCAGAATTGTCGTATGGGGGAAAGGGTTAATAATTGATTTTTAAGTGTTTTAGGCCGCTTACAACAATTTTGAAAATATATCGCGTCGTTTCCTGTGTTAGTTGCCAGTACTACTAGTCCATTTAACCTGACACCAGTCAGTCAGCCGTAATGCTAATCCTGCATCGCGGAGCGCCAAGGAGGGCAGCCATTACTACCATTTTTAAAGTATTTGGTATGACCCGACCGGGGATCCAACCCACGATCGGGGGTGTGTGTGTTGTTAGTTGGCGATCCCAAATTTTGACCGTGATCTTTTGGGAATCTTACCTGGAACATTTGACGAGTTTACTAAGATAATATGCCGCGAACCTTGGCGAACGTTATACTCAGCTTAGAATTAACGAGTTCATTAAAAGTAACAACTAAACACGAATGCGGTGTTCTATTTATCACAAAAAGAGATTTATGAGGCGTATTCCGAAAACATGTACATAACCACACTATATATTTCTTATTTATACATGAAATTTACCGGTTTTGGCGACAAAGTGACTTAAGTTATGAAGTTAACGTGACGTTATTTTCATAGTTTGGTGTCCGCGTTGTAACAAAGACCTGAGCGTAAGACTGGAAACCAAACTAGTGTGATATTTATGTAATGGGATTTTGACACTCCAAGAGAAGGCTTTTTGTAATAAACAATACTCAAACGTGATACAAAAGGACATACGGATGTCATAAACAAAACAGGTTTAAAGGCAACTGCCGAGCGCGGTAGCTAAGTCGGAAGCGACGCGGGCAGTCAATCAAGTTGCGAATTCAAACCCCATCATTCTTTCCGACGTTTGACACAATTTTCTGTGGCAATCATCCGATGGGCGTTCAGTTAATTTGGAAAAGCAGACGGTTGCTTGGACATTCTGAAGAGTGGAGTACTGATATGAGAAAGCCAGGAAACACATGGGTAGGTAGGTGAACTGGCCGCAGTAATTTGACTGACAAATAGTTAACGGCGTTAAACCAAAATCCATAAATCAATTAATATATATCAATTAAAACTAAGCTATATTGGTGTTTTACGCCGCTTTCATCAACTTTTCAGTTGTATCACGTCGTTTACTGGGGAAGTTACTAGTAGTCCCTACTACAGGTTCGTTTATCCTAACACCAGTCGTAATGTTTACCCCCACAACCCCGAGCGCTAGGGAGAGCAGCCATTACTACCATTTTAAAGTCTTTTGTATGACCCGGTCGGCAATCGAACCTGCGAACTCCCGAAGCACCGAGGTGGTTTGGTTCTGTTTAGACTGTATGTCTGTACAGGCTCACTTGGGTCTCCAGTGGACGTTTGTGCTTTACGACACCTTATATTTGAATTTAATCTGGCATTAATCATTAAACTGGTGTAGGTACACTTTCATGTGACATGGAATAGTCATTGTCTCATTTTGTTTATCGGAAAAGACAATCCATGGTTGTGGGCCGAAACTTAGCAATGCTATTACACGGCGAAGGAATGTAAAAAGTACACATTTTTGCTCGCGTTTATAGAAGAGGACAGAGTTTTATTGCAATTTGATAGGGATAACGACCCTATTTAGAGTTTACAAATGTATTCCAGCTCGGATTGAGTACGTTGTGGCTTGATAGGTTTATTTGGTATTGCAATTTGTACATATAAACACATCACAAGAAAATCGATTTACGGCACTGTACACATTTGTGAAGATACGCAACAGCCTGTGATTTTGCGACCTGTGATCCGGATGTTTCACGATCGACATTAAGGAAAAAAAGCATCATAGAGGCTTCTGAATGACGATACATATGACCAAATCCGACTATATTGTTTAACTCTTTCAGCGCCAAAGGCAATATTGAGGTTTTTGCAAACAATACTGATTCAGGTGAGTCAGCTCGTAACGAGCTGTCTCACCTGAAATCAGCATTGTTTGCCTTTTAGTTATCAAAATAGTACAAAATTGTATTACATGAGAAATGGAGACGCCCGATTTTGAACATGGAACAGTCTACTTTAAACAATTCGGCGCTGAAAGAGTTAAAGGTGCTGAACTCCAGATGGAGATCAAAATTTTGAAATGTTTAAACTTCTGCATGCATTGCTAATAGTGAAAATAAAGTAAGTAATAAATAGTTTTTACTCTTATCAATTAGAATTATGAGTCTAATATTTCAAGACAAGTTTTGAATACTTTTAAAACTTTGACTTTACTATCTATATCTGGAGTTCAGCACCTTAAATTCATGCGACATTGTTCATTTTGTAAAATAGGAGGTCACCTGTATTATTTAGCTCTTTTGTAAGACTTTCCCACTTGCAGACCCCGTTTCCTTGATGCATATGCAACAGACACATTTTGAAAACATTGTGATCAAAGCAGAAATTGCTCATGGTGAGAAATTTCTACTTTTGCCACTATGTTTTCCATTTATACATTCATTTGTAAAAATGATCCATATTTTATCAATATGTTTTCAAAGTCGTCTGGTGCAGAAATCGATCAATTAGGGAAAGCGTTGACCCTTATCTATCTGCAATTGATTTCATTTGTTTTGAGTTTTAAACAAAAGTGTTAACCGCGTCAGAAGTATTTCATTGGAATTTAACCAACTTTCAACGGTATTTCGGTAAAATCAAGGTCAGTTTCCTCTAACTTCGCTTTTTTGTTTGTTTTCTCGAACCATTACTCAACACACCATTCTTTCAAGGCAACTGGCTACCTTCCCACATAGAGTAATCATATTGACTTTTGTCAATCATCGGAATGATGAATGAGAGAGCCGGTGTTCGCACTTACAACTCCTGACTGGATAACCCTTATCGTTACAGACTGAGCTTCCGAGACTCGGTCCCTTGTCAGGTGATTAAGGTCTTTCTGCATATAAGTATGCATATACTAAAATGTGGAAAACCTGTAAACCTGCACACTCTAACAAACTGACAGTATAACTATTTTTAAAACCAGCCTCAAGTATCGTCTGCAAAGAACCAGAGGAAATACGTTAACCCTTTCCCACATACGACAATTCTGCAGCAGACGACCTTGAACGTATTTTGTCAAAACATAGAAAATCTCCATAATTTAATGGATAACCTATGACTAAAAGCGGAAAACATTGTGGCAAAAGGAGAAATTGCACGTTTTGTGCAATTTCTTCTTTTGTCACTATGTTTTCAAAAAACCGTCTGCTGCAGAGGCGTCAGAAAGCGTCTATATGAGGGAAAGGGTTAAAGTACATGGAATACGTTCACACAAACGTTCTCGCTAACTCAGGCCTTCAGATGTTTGATATAATTGGGATTTTACACAGTTTTTTAACATTATTTCAGCTATATCACGATGACAGCTCCCTTATTCATGATACCTGGGTAAATAAACCAGTACTAGGCTAGGACATAGGGCTTGCCTAAGGGCACTGCACCATGACCGTCGCTAAACACTCGACCACGGCGGATTCCTGCCTACATATGTACACGTTGAGGTATTACGAACAGTGTAGGTCAAGATCAATATACGCACTCTGATAAAGCTCCGCTGTGTTAGCAAATAGTCGCAGAATGTTTCAACAAACCTCTGGCAAACAGGGTACATTCAAATCGATAGTTATCTACACTTGTCATAAATACGATGAATTGAGAAAGAAAAAAAAAGAATCATTTTTATAACTAACTAAATAGACACACTTTTAATCCATTAAACACACTGAATACTGAAATAACCTATACTTTACAAATCATAAAAAAGTATCCATTAAACATCACACTTGCATGCAAATTGAAATTTAACCGTTTCACCAAATCTAAAACGACTTAGCCGCGACACCCACAAACTCACCGTTGGTTGTATAATAGAAACATTGGACTACTGGATGATTACTCGATTCAATCACCCTTTATTTCTGTCAAATAGTTGCATATACATGTCTATTGTTGGTCTTATTGACTTCCCGGTTTAACATCGTTTAAAGTTACATCGGGGTATAATTTGTACCGACGGGGCTACTCTATCCAGTTGTGTGGTGAGAAAATGACCGCCTCGCTGGTGTAGTGGTAGAGCGTCCGCCTTAGGTACGGGAGGTCGCAGGCTCGATCATACCAACTATTGTAAACATGGTAGTAAGTGCTGCCCTCCCAGGAATTCTTGGTTTCGGGATTAGCATTACGACTGACTGGCTGATGTCTGGGTAAATTGACTAGTAGTACTGGTGACTTTACCGGGAAACGCCTTGGTATAACTGAACAATTGTTGAAAACTGCGTAAAACACCAAACAATCAATCAATGGTCCGACAATGCATTAAGGCAACAGATATATGAACAGTGAAGGCTCTTGAAAGATTTTGCGTATGCACAGACGCACCTATATCTTCACTGTACGCAGATGCAGCAAGATCAAAAATCGCAAGACGCTGACAATATGTATATTGTTAACCCTTTACCTGCCGAATTTCACAAAGTCGAATCTTCCATGTTGAAAATTGGACTAATCTATGTTTCGTCCAACAGGACATTTGGTAAAATTTAATGTTTAAGTGGTAAACAATGCAGATTTTCGGAGAGACATCTCGTTGCTCGTTTGCAAAAGCCTTTAAATGTCTTTAAATGTAGCAAAATAGTTAAGTAATTTAGGGTTGTATTCATAAAACAATTTAGATAAAAAAACATGAACGATTTGTTCGGGTAAAAGATCGTTAAAATAACTTTTAGAACTTACATTCCAATAACGATGGTTTCCTTAGTAACCTCCAAACAAACTGCCGGAAAGCGAACAAAGCAAGCTAAGACTAGACAGCACGGAAACATGTACAGATATATATCGATACACTTTAATCACGAGATGTTCTTCAAGTAATATCTAGCAGAAAAGGGTATATGATGCTTCACATCGAGTGTACGTCTATATAAATTATAGTCCCCTTGAAGTCTAAATCTAGCTATTGAAAAGCTTTATGATGCTTCGATCGAGTGTACGTCTATATAAATTATAGTCCCCTTGAAGTCGTAATCTAGCTATTGAAAAGCTTTATGATGCTTTGATCGAGTGTACGTCTATATAAATTATAGTCCCCTTGAAGTCGTAATCTAGCTATTGAAAAGCTTCGTGATGCTTCACATCGAGTGTACGTCTATATAAATTATATAAATTATAGTCCCCTTGAAGTCGTAGTCTAGCTATTGAAAAAACTTTATGATGCTTCGATCGAGTGTACGTCTATATAAATCATAGTCCCCTTGAAGTCGTAATCTAGCTATTGAAAAGCTTTATGATGCTTCGATCGAGTGTACGTCTATATAAATCATAGTCCCCTTGAAGTCGTAATCTAGCTATTGAAAAGGTTAATAATGCTTCGATCGAGTGTACGTCTATATAAATCATAGTCCCCTTGAAGTCGTAATCTAGCTATTGAAAAACTTTATGATGTTCGATCGAGTGTACGTCTATATAAATCATAGTCCCCTTGAAGTCGTAATCTAGCTATTAAAAATTGTTATGATGCTTCGATCGAGTGCACGTCTATATAAATCGTAGTCCCCTTGAAGTCGGAATCTAGCTATTGAAAAGGTTAATAATGCTTCGATTGAGTGTACGTCTATATAAATTATAGTCCCCTTGAAGTCGTAATCTAGCTATTGAAAAGCTTTATGAATTTGTGAACAGGTCGATGGCGAACAATTTAACCCTTTCCCACATGCAGACGCTTCCAATGTGGAAAGATAAATGTGTTGATGATGAAAAAGTTCTCCCTTTCCTACAAAAGATTTAAACTGTAGATGAAAAAAAAAAGAAGGTTGGATACTTCTAAACCATTGCTTTTGAAAACATTGTGATAAAGGGAATTATTCCCAAGGCGAACAATTTCTCCTTTTGCTAAAATGTTTTCAAATGATTTCTGTAAGTATACTTTCATTTATAAATATGTATAATATTTTCTTCTAGAAGGTTTCAAAGACGCCCGCTGCATATTTGTTGTATGGGGGAAAGATCTAAGAGGTCAACCCTCGTAATGATTAGAATTCACAGAGCCGATGAGCTGACTTTCGGGCTTTCTCCAAATAAAAACCAAGTAAGTTTTCCTCTCAAGTCTGATATCGTTAATGTTTCGGAAATGATTGATGTCTTGTCACTCAGTTAGAGGCCCTTTTTGATGTTTACATTTTCTTTCATAGAAGTAAATCAAAAATAGTTTAGCTCCTTCCCACGTACAACAAATATGCAGCAGACGACAGAAAACATATCGGCAAAAGTCTTGAGAATATTTATAAGGGAGAGTGTAATTATTGAATCCAGTTTAAAATATAATGTCGAAAGGAGAAATTTCACCATGAAAAATTTCTCCTTTTGTCACAATGTTTTGTAAAAAGTCGTCTGATGCAAAGGCGTCGGAAAGTGTTTACATGTAGGAAAAGGTTAAAAGAAACACATTAATAAAGAAATCGATTTTCTTTCATATACAAGCTTCTTATGGGATAATTATATACATTACATTTTAAATATAGTGTATTAATTCCCCTTGTAATACAAAGAGCAAAAGAGCAACTGTCATATGTAACTGTACATAAATCCGGATCGGGTTCGGGAGGTCGAGGGTTCGATTTCAGACTGGGTCATACCAAATCCTTTAAAAATGGTAGCACTGGCTTTTCTTTCGAAGAAAAGCCAGTGCTACCATTGTTAAAGTATTTGGTATGGCGCTCAATGTGGGATAATCATTCCGACTAACTCGCTGGTGTCAGGATAAATGGACCAGCAGTACTGGAGACGCCGTGATATCACTTACACATTGTTGAAACGGCGTAAACTACTATACAGACAATTCATTATCCCGTATTGAGGTCAAAGAGCAAATCCTCATCATATTAATTGAGCTTAGTCCTATACATATTCGTGAATATATAAGACATCATTAAGGCTGCATACAATGCAATAATCGAGTTGCCCTTATTTCTGTTTCGGAAGTATTAGTATTTACCGCGACTAGTGATGGTAGATTCCTCAAGCCCGTTAATTGGGTTATTAGTACATGTAGGTAGTGATGGTAGATTCCTCAAGCCCGTTAATTGGATTATTAGTACATGTAGGTAGTGATGGTAGATTCCTCAAGCCCGTGAATTGAGTTATTAGTACGTGTAGGTAGTGATGGTAGATTCCTCAAGCCCGTCAATTGAGTTATTAGTACATGTAGATAGTGATGTTAGATTCCTCAAGCCCGTCAATTGAGTTATTAGTACATGTAGGTAGTGATGGTAGATTCCTCAAGCCCGTTAATTGGATTATTAGTACATGTAGGTAGTGATGGTAGATTCCTCAAGCCCGTGAATTGAGTTATTAGTACGTGTAGGTAGTGATGGTAAATTCCTCAAGCCCGTTAATTGAGTTATAAGAACATGTAGGTAGTGATGTTAGATTCCTCAAGTCCGTTAATTGAGTTATTAGTACGTGTAGGTAGTGATGGTAGATTCCTCAAGCCCGTCAATTGAGTTATTAGTACATGTAGGTAGTGGTGGTACATTCCTCAAGCCCGTTAATTGAGTTATAAGAACATGTAGGTAGTGTTGGTAGTTTCCTCAAGCCCGTGAATTGAGTTATTAGTACGTGTAGGTAGTGATTTTAGATTGCTTAAGCCCGTCAGTTGAGTTATTAGTACATGTAGATAGTGATGGTAGATTCCTCAAGCCCGTGAATTGAGTTATTAGTAGATGTAGTGATGGTAGATTCCTCAAGCCCGTGAATTGAGTTATTAGTACATGTAGGTAGTGATGGTAGATTCCTCAAGCCCGTTAATTGAGTTATAAAAACGTGTAGGTAGTGATGGTAGATACCTCAAGCCCGTCAATTGAGTTATTAGTGCATGTAGGTAGGGATGGTGGATTCCTCAAGCCCGTCAATTGAGTTACTAGTACATGTAGGTAGTGATGGTAGATTCCTCAAGCCCGTCAATTGAGTTATTAGTATATGTAGGTAGTGATGGTAGATTCCTCCAGCCCGTTAATTGAGTTATAAGAACATGTAGGTAGTGATGGTAGATTCCTCCAGCCCGTTAATTGAGTTATAAGAACATGTAGGTAGTGATGGTAGATACCTCAAGCCCGTTAATTGATTTATAAGAACATGTAGGTAGTGATGGTGGATTCCTCAAGCCCGTCAATTGAGTTATTTATTAGTACATGTAGGTAGTGATGGTAGATTCCTCAAGCCCGTCAATTGAGTTATTAGTATATGTAAGTAGTGATGGTAGATTCCTCAAGCCCGTCAATTGAGTTATTAGTATATGTAGGTAGTGATGGTAGATTCCTCAAGCCCGTGAATTGAGTTATTAGTACGTGTAGGTAGTGATGGTAGATTCCTCAAGCCCGTCAATTGAGTTATTAGTACATGTAGATAGTGATGTTAGATTCCTCAAGCCCGTCAATTGAGTTATTAGTATATGTAGGTAGTGATGGTAGATTCCTCAAGCCCGTTAATTGAGTTATAAGAACATGTAGGTAGTGACGGTAGATTCCTCAAGCCCGTGAATTGAGTTATTAGTACATATAGGTAGTGATGGTAGATTCCTCAAGCCCGTCAATTGAGTTATCAGTACATGTAGGTAGTGATGGTAAATTCCTCAAGTCCGTCAATTGAGTTATTAGTACATGTAGGTAGTGATGGTAGATTCCTCAAGCCCGTCAATTGAGTTATTAGTACATGTAGGTAGTGATGGTAAATTCCTCAAGCCCGTTAACTGAGTTATAAGAACATGTAGGTAGTGATGGTACATTCCTCAAGCCCATTCATTGAGTTATTAGTACATGTAGGTAGTGATGGTAGATTCCTCAAACCCGCCGATTGAGTTATAAGAATATGTAGGTAGTGGTGGTCTATTCCAAAAGTCCGTTACTTTTACATGTAGGTAGTGATGGTAGCTTATACAAGCCCGATAGTTGATATATTAGAACATGTAGGTAGAGATAGTATATTCTTCAAGTCCGTCAATTGAGTTATAAGTACATGTAGGTAGTGATGGCAGATTCCACAAGTAGGTCAATGGAATTATTTGTACATTTTGATAGAGGTGGCAGAATCCGAAAGTATAACCATTGAATTATTAGAACAAAAACGTAGCAATGGTAGATTACACAAATACGTCACTTTGAGTTATAAGAACATATAGGTAATAATGATAGATTCCATATTTAGTAAGTGAAAGTAGAAGCTAAAAGTCTGTCAGTTGAGTTATTACTACAAGTTGGTGTTGGTGGTAGAATCCACAAGCCCGTCAATTGAGTTGAAGGAGTGTCCACACTTTCTTCGGAATATTTGACCACTCTCTCTGATCCATTTATTGGCAACTGAAAATATTATTATTACTTTTAATATTACTATTTTTTCATGTTAGTATTTTCATAATTATATATCTTTATTATCATTAAAATAACTGTTATTAATCATAGTGATTACGCTAAAGGTTGGTATTATTATTATTACTATCATAAATACTATGAGTTTTAAAAATATACTATAATTGAACAAGTAAAAAACGTAAAACAAGTAGTAGCAGTATATAGTAGAAGAAGTAGTACTAGTAATAGAAGTAGTAATACTAGGAGAAGAATAAGTAGTAATAATAGTAATATGTCGTTGTAGTAGTAGAAGTAGTGGTAGTAGTAGCAGCAGTAGTAGTAAAAATAGTAATAATAGTAGTTGTAATAGAAGAAGTAGTAGTATTAGATGTTGTTAGTGTATTTAGAAATTCTAAATAACTTATCAGACAACGGAATAAATTACCCCATTTGGATCCTACGAGGACAGGACAGCCAGAATGAGTCAGTCTTGTGTCTTTTTCTCCGTTCCTTTTTGTATTGTACCAAAACGCTGCTGCACCCTGAAAGAGAGAATCATCTTCTTACTTAAATCTGTTTTGTTTTTATTAATTTTATTCAATATTCAGAACCACATTCATATATATATATATATATATATACTACTCAAAGAATGTATTGGACCTACATGATGAAACATATAGAAATGTACTTGTTTGTTAAACTAGCCAACTTACTTGTTTTGTTACAGTTTAGAGACAAAGACTAGGAGTGAGCAAGTCATTCAATGATATCTACCTTCCATCCATTTTAGTTTAAGCTTTTTCATCTAATTTCAAGTGTGGAACAAACATTCAGCTTATATTAAACGAGTTCGATGTCTTTTACCGTTGTTACGAAATTTTAAATGCATTTAATTTGTATTTTATAACTTTTTCACAACTTTCTAGGCTACGCTTTTTTAATAGTTTGGTACACGGCCCTTACCCGATTCATCAAACGTCAGAAAAAATGTTAACTTTTCCCCAACTTCCTAGGTTACGCGTTTTTAATTGTTTGGCTTACGGCTCTAAAAAGAAGTTTCGGGGGGATTTTTTTGCCTATTTATAAAATTCAGTTGTATTGCTAAACTTGTAACGTTCCTCCCAATACAGTTTGTTCATTCGGGCATTGTATTCTTGATATATGTTGACTATACATGTGAACTTTTCTTTTAATTTGTTCAATTTTGATAATAAATATCTTTAAAACTTTAAATTAAGTTGGTTTTTTGTTTATATACTCCGGTTTATCATACTTCTGCTAAACTGGAAGAAGAATAGACTTCCCCCTTTCTGTTTTTGATAACATTTTATTATAGACTATGGTAGCCAGGTGAGCAATATAGGCACATCTTGGCCTTCTTGTTTAAAATAAAGGGACAATTGGCCTTCTTGTTCAAAATATTTAGATCCTAAATTTTCTTTATTAATGTCTTCAAATTCTACGAAAATTATAAATAGTTTAGCTAAATACGTTTTCGCTGCAATGAAACATAGAGAACAGTGGCAAAGATAGATTATTACACCTAATGATGTGATGGTCTAGCTTTGATGTCCATTCTACTATCAAAGTTTAATCGAAATTTACACATGATATTTCTAGAATAGATCAATTTTATCATGAACTCTTACATTGTTAAATTATTGCAAATTCTTCTGAATTGAATTGAATTACATGTAACCACTCGGGGTTCTGATGTTGACAGTATTACAACACTTTTATATATAATTACATGCGAGTAAAAGACAATTATATATAATCACTTTGGTGTTCTGTTGTTGACAGTATTTGAATGCAGAATTATATGCGAGTAAGAAACAATAACATGCGAGTATAAAACGAGTAGATGTAAACACATGGGATTCTGTTGCTAACAGTTGTAAACCATTGTATGCACAATTACAGAACAGAACAGAACAGAACAGAACTTTATTCAAGAATATTGACTTGAACACATATGGTTCATCGTCAAAATACAACATATTTAAACATACTTGAGTATGAACATACAAATTAAATATACAGTTTTTAACACTCTCTTTTCATGAAATTATAAATAAACACATATATTTATATAAATAACACAAAATAGGAAAATACTTATTTACATATATTTAGATAAATATCAAGTTTTCAACACTCTCTTTTGATGAAAATATGATTAGACATATATAACATCTACAGTATAGAATAATACACATATATATATATAGATATATATATATATATATAGGATAATATACAGATAATGAAAATACTTTTTGCGGAAATAATGCACGATAATGCTTGTAATTTCTTCTTATACAATAACATTGTTTAATCTATTTTTTCTTTCTTCATTAGCTTTTATGTAGTATATTCCAACGGCATTTAATCCTTTTATATTTGAACTGTTTAACAACTGAATCAATTTTAACATACTAGGATTTTGGTAGTAATACATTTTTATATTTTTTTTTCTCATATCAGTATAAGCAGGACAAACTAACATAAAATGAAACTCGTCTTCAAGCTCTTGTAAACTGCAAAGTGAACAGATTCTATCAGTTCTACTAATGTTCCTATGCCTACCGGTTTCTATATATAAATTATGAGCTGATATACGTAATTTAGCAACGGCGTTCCTATATGATGATATTTTCATTTTTGTAAGATAATCTGACCATCCAAAGCTAGATTTAAGGTGTTTGAAAATAGACAATGAGGATTTAATGTTAATGTCTTGAAACCATTCACTTATATACATATCAATCAACCTATTACGGCATAGAGGTACAACGCGTTTTAGATTAACTGAGTCTGGAAATAGCCAAACGTCATAAAATCCTATATTTTGTAACAATGCTTTAACCTTATTAGTCCAAACGATTGAGTTTTTATTTAAACTATTTGATTCATTTATAACTGTTTGTAAAATACAATTTGACTTTTTCTTTGTGAAAATGTTTACGTAGTACATAATAGTTTTTACTTTAATATTAATAAAGAGTGGAAATCTTCCGAATTCTCCGTAAATAGCTGAATTACTAGTTGATGTTTTTACATTTAATAATTTTCTGAGAAACTTTCTATGCAGTCTTTCGACAATAACAATTGTGTTAAAGCACCAAACCTCGCAAGAGTAGTATAATATGGATGCAACGAAGGAGTCAAAAAGATCAATCATAATCTTTAAAGGAATTTCCTTATGTTTTGTTACTGCAAGTAATTGACCCATGGCGCGCGTAGCTTTACTCGTTAAAGTTGTAATGGCATTATAAAATGACCCGTTACTGGTGAACACTATACCTAAATAATTAAAGGTATTCACTACCGCAATATTAATCCCCGAATATGTAAAAGTACTATCAACATTTAATGTT
Source organism: Serripes groenlandicus (assembly GCA_031761405.1). Taxonomy (NCBI): domain Eukaryota; kingdom Metazoa; phylum Mollusca; class Bivalvia; order Cardiida; family Cardiidae; genus Serripes; species Serripes groenlandicus. The sequence continues at coordinate 77,729,189 of JASEVX010000004.1, read as the reverse complement.
CTACCTTTTTTAAATATGACTATTTTGGTTTTATCTACATTGACTGTTAGATTCCATTTTTTACAATACTTTTCAAAAGCTGATATTAAATTTTGTAATCCTGCCTCAGACTCTGCGATCAAAGCAGAGTCATCGGCAAAAAGGAGTAGATATATAGATAATTGACCTAACGTAAAACATTCATCCGTGTTTTCTAGTAAGAACAGTTCTATGTCATTAACAAACAGTGAAAATAAAATTGGTGAGATAGTCTCACCTTGCAATAATCCCACGTTACAGTCAAATAAATCCGATAATGAGTTCATGTGTTTTACACAGAGTTTAACATCATTGTACAAAGAGCGTATGATACTAAATAACTTTCCTTTTACATTGTGTTTAATGAGCTTATACCATAAACCGTTTCTATATATAGAGTCAAAACATTTTTGCAAGTCGATAAAACAACAGTACAGCTTTTTCTTGTCAGAAAATTGTTTTTGAATAAATGAATTTAGTATGAATATTGCATCGACTGTGCTATAACCAGTTTTAAAGCCGAACTGCGCGTCGGTTAAAATTTCATATTTATCGGACCATGCTTTAAGCCTTTCATTTAACAGTGATGTAAAAAGTTTAGAAAAACAGCTTGTAAGTGTGATTCCTCTATAATTACCGGGATCTGAATGATCTCCCTTCTTAAATATAGGTACGATTACCCCCCTTGACCACGATTTGGGGAATGTTTTCTTATCTAAAATATAATTGAATAATGTTTGAAGCGGTTTATCTAGAAAATCGATACTTTCCTTAAAATACTCATATATAATATTGTCAAAGGATGGTGATTTATTTGTACTTAACTTTTTAACACATTGTCTTATTTCCGTTATTGTAAAAGGCGAATCTACTTCCTCGTATATACATTCATTATTTCCTGTATGATCAAAATCGGTTAAAAAATCTTCACAAACCGAATCTTCTCGAATTTTGATATCAGACGCCAAAGTTTTAAAATGGTTATAAAATTCTGAGAGTTCTATATCTGATGCAATATTTTGTTCCTTCTTTTGCTTAAATAGTTTCCAAAAGTCTCTAGGTTTTTTATTTTTTAAGTTTTGAAGATCATTTGCCATTTTTCGGTTATGTTTACATTTAGCTGCTCTACAATGGTATTTATAGTCCTTTTTTAAAGTAAGAAAATTTCGTCTGTTTTCATCATTTTTTGCCAAATTATAATTTCGTAAAGCTTCTTCATAAGCATGTTTTTTAAGTTTGCATATATTATCGAACCAATCCTTCATTGGGTAATCAGAATTATTACAAAATGTTGATTTTCTTTTATATTTGACATGTTTTTCAAAATAGCTATTTCCAATATTAGTTAGAAAACCCGTGAATAAACTGACCATAATATCGGGATCACAGTCATGTGACATGCTGTTGTGTAAACTACTACACAAAACATTGATAGATGATGAAACGTCATGTACAAATTGATCCCTATGTTACATGTGAGTAGGAGACACTTACATGTAACCAATTGGGATTCTGTTGTTGACAGTTTTTAAACCATTGTTTGCCGAATTATATGCGAGTAGGAGACGATTACATGTAACCACTTAGGATTCTGTTGTTGACAGTTTTTAAACCATTGTTTGCCGAATAATATGCGACTAGGAGACGATTACATGTAACCACTTAGGATTCTGTTGTTGACAGTTTTTAAACCATTGTTTGCCGAATTATATGCGAGTAGGAGACGATTACATGTAACCACTTAGGATTCTGTTGTTGACAGTTTTTAAACCATTGTTTGCCGAATAATATGCGTCTAGGAGACGATTACATGTAACCACTTAGGATTCTGTTGTTGACAGTTTTTAAACCATTGTTTGCCGAATTATATATTATATTAAATATGTACGAGTAGGAGACGATTACATGTAACCACTTAGGATTCTATTGTTGACAGTTTTTAAACCATTATGTGCAGATTCACATGCGAGTAGGAGACAATTACATATAACTACTAAGAATTCTGTTGTTGACAGTGTTGTCGAGACGGAGACGATTGCATGTAACCTCTTGGGATACTGTTGTTTGACAGTATATAAAGGGTTAATTTCAAAACGACCTAGGGCGGATTCCTAATAACCGTGATTCAAACTGTGCTTACCTTTAGTTTAAACTGTTATCGATTCATTGTATTCATCATGCTCGATACTCGCACCGATTGTGTGGAAAATCTTAAAGGCAGAACGAGTTCATCACGGGATGCGAACCCGGGACCTTCGGTGAGAGCGTTCTGCCCTTGGGATTTTGAGATTCTTACCTTTGTGACAGGTACTGTGATATTTAGTTTAGGGAACACGGTGGCACCTCCGGATTTGACGTCATTTAGCTGAAAGACGAAACAAATGCCAATACAATCCTATGGACACATTCTTTGATCATTTATCGACGACGAATGTCATTTCATCAAAACCTACATAGATGCAGATTTCAGTATCAAGTATAGCACTAGAACGTTCTATTTCAATCATACGACCTGCAAACAGTGTAGAGTCATGCTACAAACAAATAAATATATTTAACCCTTTCCCACATATAAACGCTTTCTGACGCCTATGCACCATAATGAGCAATTATTCATTTTGCCACAATGTTTTCACCTTTATTCACGTTGTTATTGTTCTTTATATTTAAAGAAAATTTCCATATAAATTTTACAAATGTTTTGAAAGTCATTTGCTGTGAGAAAGAGTTAACAGTTTACCTCATATGTTTTTTAAAGAGTCGTCGAAAAATTGGAAATATTATTTCGAAACAGGAATATCTAATGTTTCCACCTTTTAATAAAAATTTCCTCTGCTGCAGAAGTGTCAAATAGCATAGGTATAACGAAAGAAAATTAGGAATATTATTTCGAAACATCAATATCTGAAGTTTCCATATTTTTAAAACAATTTCGACTGCTGCAGAATAATCAAATAGCATAGGTGTAACAAACCAGTTATTGGAAAAATTATTTCGAAACATCAATATCTAATATTTCCACATTTTTTTAAAATGTAGTCTGCTACAAAGGCATCAATATAAGAGTCGTCTGTAACTGTAAACGTGTAAAGGTATACATGTATATGGGAAGCGAGTAACTTAACGATAGTGCACGATGAACTTACGTAAAACATCCATGTCGCCATACGTTCACCTCTTAGATCTCTGGAGCCGGGTAGCAAACTCACATTCTGAAATGTTGTTTTAATACAATAATATACATGAGCCGTCTCACGAGAAAACCAACATTGTGGTCTGTGCGTAAAGTATCGTAAAGCATGCTTTCCCGGATATACATTTTTCGCCTCCTGTGGATTTTCTATTTCAGAAATCATTACTCTATAGCTCTATCCTCCTGAGACGGAATGTGTAGGCCCGGATCTGTTTGCACGGACTACGCAGTCTGATCTGGGTCTATACATTACGCAGAGTCCATAATGTTGGTTTTCTCGCTGGACAGCTCACATGTACATATGATAATTATAATTATATTGAGGGTGAAAGTCGTATTTTGCTCTTGTACACCGTAGTGCAGCCGTCAAAGCAATACATACACCTTTGATATAATAAACGATACTAATTACAGTATAACTACAGTATATTTGTATAGGTAAACTGTGTTAGTTTCAGTCGTGGTCAAGGGCCTTCCAGTCGGGGACAAAGAGGAAAAACGTTTAGGCTATATGTATTAATTTCAAATTTATAAAAATCAAACCTTCGGAATTCGGCACCCTTATCCAATCATTAGATGATGAGTGCGTTTGTTAAAGACAGAATAACTGACATAAAAGACGAGACCTGTCTGACAAAGACATCGGTGACGTGGAAGCCACCGTATATATACGGCGGATTGGATAGTGAAACATTATTGTGTTGATATGTCTAGCGTTTGTCATGTAAAAAAGCGTGTCACAGATAAGGAAAAGGGCGCCAGATGTATCCTCACGGTTGCCAATACACCAATTAAAATACAGATACAATGAAACAGCTATAACTTGATTGGATGATTAACAATCAAGAGCACAGGACTGTTTCTCTGAACACAGGGCGTGTGTGTCTCAAACGCGTAAAGAACAACATGGATTAACCCTTTCCGACATACATCAACTCTTCAGCAGATTTTACATTAAATTAGGGAACTAGACCAAACTATACAAATAGCAAGCTCAGACATACTCTTAGGGTTTTGTAAAAACAATTTTAAACTGGATATCTTATTTTTAGAAATAAAACGTTATATATACTCTTGTAAAACCAAACTAATTACACCTTCAAATAATGGCCTAAGAAATCGACTGCGTTTAGACTCGAACATTTACAATTCCACAAGACAAGCCGAATCGGATAAAGAAAGCTGGACAATTGTAAGATATATGTTACAAAACCACTCTAAACTTCTGATATAGATTTATATTCGTATTACAAACAGAAAAATGCATGTTTTTATTTCTTTTTGTTTATTTGTTTTTCTGTTATCTTTTAAAGCTTCCTTTTCACATCATATAAATGTATAGCTTTATAAACACGTGTAAAACTTAAACTTTTTAAGTTTGACCCCTTGGTGCAGCGGTCATGGTTTATTGATTCATACTATTAACTTTATATACTAACATATATTTACTAAAACAAATTAACTTTAAGGTATGAGGGAGGTTGGCCGCGACCTTCACATATTGCACGGGGCAAATAAAGTTATATATTTAAAAAAAAATATCGTTACTGGATTAAATGGATTATCGTTATCGGGATGATTAAAATTATTAATAGACAATAGACACTGTTTTATTGACGTAAACTATATAGATTCTAGTCAAACAACACATCATACTAATATTTACAATACAAACAATCCATATAATTAATTACAATAAACATGAAATATACACAAAATCGATTGTTTATCATTAAAAATAGAAGAATAAAAAGAAATAGGAAAGAAAATAGAAAAATACTTCCTCAAAACTACTAATAATTTATAGAAGAGTCAATTATTTCACTTAATCTTATCTTACAGTATCAGTGTGTTACAGAATATTGTTAATTAAACTACTTCGCCAGGTAAAGGCTTCCTTGATATATTTTGCAAGGTGTAACAGATATTGCTCATTATTGCTGTTTAATAAATTAGCAAATATGTACATGTTTGGACAGAGCCATAGTTCAGTACATATACATATACATGCATATTGTAATACAATACAAATACAGAACTAATTACGAGGTATTTTTATCCAAGGCATCTGTGTTTGAGGGGTAAACTACTATGATTCGAAGAATACTAAATTAGATTAAACTTTACTTACTCATTACTGATCAATTTCACATTTTGACACAAGGTTTTTAAAATGTGTCTCCTGTTTATGCGTCAAAATGCGTCTATATCTGAGAAATAGATGCGTCAAACAAAATAACAGCGAACCGAAATGTATAGTACTCACAAGATTGTCCAAGTGCGGTACATACATGCCACCAAATCCATAATTCAAAACCTAAAATACATAAAAGATTCTTGACGCCAAAACGACAGTATCAATTATCAGAGTCATCCAGGAATAGCAAGTTCATGGCATTGGCGACCAGTTTTAATCAACATCAGCCTTCGCATACGGGTAGTATTTTCTGTATCTGCACTCTTCGCAAACAGAATATTTCAAGTAAATTCTGACAGACAATGTGCATTGTAACACTCAACATGAATGAACAAGCAAGTACATACTAATCAAATAATTAAATATTTATGCTATGATTGGTTTTCCTTGACCACCAGTAAGATATATGTGAACGAAAACGGGATTTGCTTGCATCTCCATTAGTAAATGAAACAACCGTTGAATACTCGTGAAACCAAAGAGGCTTCCTTTCTGGTTTGCATATAGCAAGGCATGTAAGGCGCTGGATGAATTGTGAATCGTTTTTCCTGTGATGTCTGCATTGCAGCCAGGCGACCCTGAAAATAGCTCAGAAATAAATACGCTACACATGCCACAAGCGGCATATCATCTATACATGAGCAATTACGTCACAATGCTCAAAAGAGTATTTTTAAGGTTTGGAAAGAGTAGCTATATATATAAAAGATTATTGACGCCAAAACGACAGTATCAATTATCAGAGTCATCCAGGAATAGCAAGTTCATGGCATTGGCGACCAGTTTTAATCCACATCAGCCTTCGCATACGGGTAGTATTTTCTGTATCTGCACTCTTCGCAAACAGAATATTTCAAGTAAATTCTGACAGACAATGTGCATTGTAAGAGTAGCTGTTTCGAAGGAGTTGAATTGTTTTCCAGAGACATTAGTTGGAGGATGGTAAACGTGTGAGATGTAGCATAGAATAAATATATTATTCAGAGAGTAGAGAGGATACTGGAGTATATTTCAAAGCCAGGCGGCAGATTCTATGTTTTATATATAGACTTTAAGAAAGCATTTGATTCTCTAGACCATTACAAGCTTCTTTCTTGTCTAAATAAAAAGGGAATATCAGGAAAGTTTTTCAGAATGCTAGTATCAATGTATTCCAATATAAATGCCCAAATTAAAATTGATACAAAACTATCCCACTCCATACCATGCAACATTGGCTTAAAACAAGGTGATTTAAGTTCACCAATAATTTTTAATATATATTTAAACGAACTATGTTCCAGTCTTAAAGAAAAATGTTCCAATGGAATTTTCATTACAAATGATATTCCTAATAATTACTGTCTAATGTTTGCTGATGACGTAGCAAATTGCGCTGAAACTGCGGTTAACCTTCAAAAGCAGCTAAACATAATAGAGGATTTGTGTACAGATACAAATGTGGTTGTGAATTTAAACAAATCGGAGGTAATCGTTTTTAGAAATGGAGGTCCTTTAAGAAAATATGAAAAATGGTTTTATAGGGGTGACTATGTTAAAGTGACGTCATTATATAAATATATGGGTATATTGTTTACGCCAAAATTGTCATGGTGGCAAGCAACAAAAAAACTCTCCGCTCAAGCCCGGAAATCTGTAAATAGAATAAACCAATTTCAGAAACCCTTTGGTAAATTCAACTACTATGAGTTTTTTAAAATGTTCGACACAATGGTTATGCCTATACTCACATATGGATCTGAAATTTGGGGATACGAATACACAAAATGCATTGAACAAATACAATCAAAAGTTTGCAAAGATTTTTTAGGGCTAAATTCAACCATTAACGACTCCATGGCACTGGGAGAATGTGGAAGATTTCCCATAGCAATAAATTATCACACTAAATTTATCAAATATTGGCTTAGATTATTACAAATGGAAAATACTAGGTATCCCAAACAGTGTTATAAGATGCTGAAATCACAGGATGACATCGGTAGAACTAACTGGGTTTCGAAAGTTAGAGGTTTTTTATTCATGTATGGTTTCGGTTTTGCATGGATCTCACAAGAAGTCGGTAATCCTGCACACTTTATAGTACAAGTTAAACAAAGACTCAAGGATTGTTATTCTCAAAAGTGGCATGAGGATATTAATATGTCTTCTAGGTGTGATTTTTATGCAAAGTTTAAAACCCTATTAAATGTTGAGCGATATTTATATACAGACATCTCTTTCTATTTTAGCCGTTCTTTAGCAAGATTTAGATGTTCTAATCATAAACTGAATGTTGAAATTGGGCGCCATTTTAATGTTGTCAGAGATGATAGAATTTGTATATATTGTCTAATTCAAAAAGACGCTCTAGTGCTAGAAGATGAATATCATGCTTTTTTTTATATGTGACAAATTTGCTGATACTAGACTAAAATATCTATACAGTTGGTACAATGCTACACCTAGCATAGAAAACCTTAGCTCTCTCCTCAATACCAAGAATCATGCTGTTATAAGAAAAACAGCCGTTTTCATTTCAAAACTACTTGAACATATTAGTCAATAAATACACAAGTAAGGAAATTGGTTACCAAGTAAATTAGCAAAAAAGGTAACTAAATAACTTATCGGAAATCCATTAATTAAATACATGTGTATAAAGTTTAATTGGTAAAGCAAATTGGTAAAACTGTGCATATCATGATTGTTAAAATTATAAACCGATATGTCAATATGTTCAATATATGGCGAACACATCACATAAGATTATTTGAATTGTATACATATATATGTTGTATTATGGGCCGGAGGCCTAATTACTTAAGTAATAAAATTGTATTGTATTGTATTGTATTGGAGGGGATTTAAGCGTTCAAAAGTTATGGAGGGACGTGAGAGTCGCAATAGATCTGAAATGTTATGTATTGTTCCTAGACTGTGTAGTTAGTATTTATATGAAATATAGTAATTCACAACGCGAATATTTGTACAATGCGGTGCAAGTGTCGCACTAGTTTGTGGGCACAGATCAACCCGCCTTCGCTGAAAAGTATAAATATTTCAAATCAGCGTTTCCTTAAAAGCTAAATTGCCATATTTTAGTTTAGATATCACATCGTTCTATTTGGTTTCAAAGACAATATAATTCGTTGTACATTTATTGGATCTGACATCAACGCGTACATGGTCCTATCGAATTGACCTTATATATTTTAATAGTCAATACAATCGAAAGAAACGGTAATTACCGATTCTCTTTCTTGTTTATATATATATATGGGTTTTCTCCCCTGATGCTACCTTATTTTTTTGTAGGCGACAGTTTGATTGGCTGGCACACCGAACGGTCTGAGTCGACATGTTATAGGCAGTCATCATACTTATACGAGCGTTTTTAACAAAGCTAAGTTCTGACTTTTACGAGATGGTATATAACATGTACCTGTAGAGGTTCGGCATGTGCCAAGTCCACATTATGGTTCGTACTGAGACCTGTTATAAGCTCCACACGTTTGCATATACGTCCTATAATAGGATGGTAAGTGTCCTCCAACCAGGCACTAGTGAAATTTAAAAAAAGCAGTGAATATGTTATTTCAATCTTGAAATGTAAACCGATTTGTTTTATTTTGTTTTATGATTTCGTAATGATTAGGTTGCTTCATTCCAAGATTGCTACCTTATGGTCAGACTTTAATACTATCCATCCAAGCTGCTGGCAGAATGCAATTCATTGTGTATTCTGACTTTCATAAACATCACTAAATCCTTATCATAAGCATCTTATGCTTTTTTACACTAGTCTTGCTCAAAGAAATAAACAATCTTAACGTCGCTATTACACGTATTGTGGATAATTGCCAGCGTATCCATGCTAAGGGATTCAAATGAATACAACTTTACAGAAGTTTATCGGAACTCTCTTTGACAAATTTGCGAACAGTGATGCGCCAGATCAGATGGCGAGGATGCGCTGGCTGATCTGGTTCTAAACTGATCACACGTGACTTACGGTTGGTATTACTATGATACAAGGGGTAACACATGGTGCGCACAGATCAAATTCATTGTTGATTCTGTTAATATGACTGAATTTTATAGACGAAAAGTACATGTAGAAACAAAACTGTAGAAACGAAATTGTTAGATAAATTTAAGAATGATTGGAAGAAGAAAACACAGGATATGCCAAAACTAAGAACTTATGTTAAGTTTAAATGTATTTTTTCATGTGAAAACTACTTGTTATCTAGCATGACAAAGATGAAAAGGTCTCACTTGACTCAATACAGAAGCAATATTTTACCACTAAGAGTAGAGACTGGACGATACTCGGGTTTAACTGTAAATGAAAGATTATGTATATCATATGCAATAATAACTGTATTGAAGACGAAGAACATTTCATTTTAGTATGTCCAATATACAATGATGTAAGAAGGCCAATGATCTCTAAAACATGCCTGAGAAACAATGAATTTACTAATCTATCGCTTTCAAATAAACTGATTTATATTACAAACAATATGTTCATATGCTTGTCAAAATATTTAGTTAGTGCTATGTCGAAGAGAAAATTGTTATTGTATCATTAACAAATTATCATTCACTAAACAAATGTGTTAACATCATTCCAGATGTGTATGTGTGTGCATATGCATGTATGAGTGTGTATGTGTATGTATGTGTGTATGCATGTATGTATATATGTATGTATGTGTGTATGTGTGTATGTGTGGGGGTATGTATATGTATATACGTATGTGCGTATATATGTGTTAATGTATGTATGTGTGTATATATGTATGTAGATGGGTGTAAAGCGTGAACCCAGTGAAATATTTAATATTTATCTCACATTTCAATTCATTATGTAGATATGTTAAAGTGACTGATAGGCCAAACATGGCCGGGTGTCTTTGCCTGATGTTTCGTTTTTATTCATATTTTGTACGTGTCACCATGTCACTATAATGAAATTATCTTATCTTATCTTATCTTATCTTATTTTTGCAGAACAGCTCTCGCTCGCAAGTATTCAAGAATGGACCACTTCAAATTGAATTTTCCGTCGTATTTGTTCATGTTTTCTTGCTCAGGTCTTCAAAGCTTTATTTAGTCACTCATTCAGTAGGGAACGAAAACACATTTCATGCAAATGATGTTAACAAAAAGGACATTTGTGGATCAATGAAAAAAAGAGATGTTATAGTAATGAAGTCATTAATCTTTTTCCTCATACAACAACGTCAGATAATATTTAAATGATCTAGACAAAACGGTCTTTGCCGTTTAGCATTTGTTAAAAAACAAACAAAGGTAAACTCACGTCTGACTAACTCTTATCGTTGTGTCAATTCTGGATGTGCCATCAACTAATAAAACGGCTGAATCTGCTATCTGCGAACACATATAGAGCAATGGGATTAGAAAACCTTACCTGTAAAGTGATCGGTCTGTAAAACCGTATGATAGGTATATTTATAGTTTACTGGCATCCAAATCTAATACACGTGATTTGCGTTAGGTCTTGCGTTTGCACAATTGCAAGCAAGTGTGCATACACAGTCTCCCCCAAAGCCTTCGCCGCAGTTCAACCGTAGCTGTAACACCTTAAAAACCACTGCAAATATAGCCTATATTGTCTACACATTGATCTTGGCTGTAGTGTCGGTACCAATATTTAACTATAAGTAATATTTTTGAACAAGTTGATACCCAAATGGTTTTTTGCTTACTTTTCTTTCATCATATGATGACCGTTGGTAGTAAATATGAATTGCTGCATATATATCTTCATTGTTTTCGAAAAACTGATTGGAAAATTTAGTAAAATCCTGACGGTTCAGTCCTACGAAAAAAGATAGCCGGTTGCTTTGACAACCAAATCCATAGCATTTTGTTTTGCCATTTTCAGTTTCTTTTATCAAGTTGAGAAAATGTGTGAAATTTGAACAAAATCCGTGACCATGCGTGCCACACTCCCTATATGGGAGTGCAAATGCCTACAGAGAATGGCTATTAACTATAAGTAATATATTTGTCAATCGGTAGAGTTAAATCATGCGGTCACTATAGTCAGTGACAACTAAATGGGTATAGCCAGGGATGTAGATAAGACCTACGTTCCTGGTATAACAGACCATTTGCTAGTGTGCAATTCAAATCAATTAACACCGTTTATCTATTATTGTTCGCAAAGCCAAAATGTCACCGCCATGAAACGACAGTGCTGGTTACATGTACATGTATTTCGAAACGTTGTACTTAGAAAACCGGGTCATACCAAAAAAACTGTTAAATGGTAGTAATGGCTACCCTTATAAATGGAAACCGGGAAATAATTATTTTAATTTTATTTTATATTTGAATTCAATATATTTTTTAAAAATATATGTGTAACGTTCATAATACACTTGAGATCCCGTTTTTGTAATAACCAAACATAGGACAAACGAAAACTGTTACCCATGATGCTGCAAATTGCTTTATAGAAATCTGCTCCGATTCGTAAGTAACATTGTAAACAATGGAGATTCGAGGATCAATGCTAAGAACTTCTTCTTTTGCCACATATATCGGTATAGCTGTCTTTCTGTATATACATTTCAGTTTGGAAGTCACTTTTATATCCTGAAATGTGAAATATATAAAAGCGTCGCAAGATGAACAAAATCGAAAAAATAACAACAACAATCCTATATGAATGTCGATCTTTCACTGTTTTTTACAGTAGGGCTCATACATTATTAATTTATTTGATAGCAAACAGTGCATATTATGAACATAAATGAGTGTTTGTTCATGAATATCTGAATCTACAATCTAGTTGTTCTGTTTACAAAACAAATTAGTCACATGGGCCATTTATATTCTACTGCAAGAAATCGCAATCTACACTTGTACCAGATAACTGACGTTTTTGGCATATCCAAGAGAAAAGCGATTTTATTAAACGCATGTTTTTCTATGGTGTATAGTAGTAATAGAAGTATATATCTGATGCTTACACAGTACGACCCTGTCGGATGTTCGCCTTTCTTTAGTATCGACAATACTGACTGGTTAACTTCGATGAAAATGTTCATATGTTGTCTTGTTTGGTCTTATAGACAGACAGTAAAAGAGTGTTCCACATGTGTCACATGAAGGAAGATAATGTTCATATAACTAAAAATATTGATACATGTTTGTGATAGAACATTGCTTTTTGTACATCCCTACAGAGAAAAATAATGATAAAAACACGTCAAAATTGGACTTCTTAGTGTAATTATATACATACAGGTTACCATCGATGTGGCAGTGCGTACGGATATTAAACTTGATTTACTTCAAAATAAGACAACAGAAGAGGGCCATGGAGCGCTCACCTGAGTAATGCAATGTGATTTGTCATTCCAACAACAATAATTCTTTTTTTAACCAATCACTATGGCTTGAAGTAATCATGAAGAGTGTCACCCAATGAACGTATCAACAAAAGTATTTGGAAATTGGCCAGATTCTTTTGGAGAAGAAGATGTTTAAATTTTCCACTATAGCCATGTAAGTTAAAACAGCCCTGATCCTGGTGACCATGTTTTTCATCCAATCAACATGGCTTAAAGTATTCATTTAGAAGGTCACCCAAGGAACATTTCTACATATTTGGAAATAGGCCAGATACTTTCGAGAAGAAGATTATTAAAGTTCTCACCATATCAGGCAAAACAGCCCCGCCCCCTGGTGGCCATGTGTTTTTTTTTGACAAATCAACATGGCTTGAAGCAATTTGATAGAGGGTCACCCAAGGAACATTCATACAAAATTATTTGAAAATTGTCCATCCAGTTTAGGAGAGGAGTTTTTCATGAACAACACAATTTGAAAGAACTATGGTGAGGACATAGGGAGGATGCTTTTTGTGAAGTTTCATCCAAATTGAACAACTGGTTACAGGACAAATATGTTGACACACGACGCACGATGGGCAACGCGCGACGGACGCCGGACAAAATGCAATCACATTAACTCACCTTCAGCATTTCGTGCTCGGGTGAGCTTAAATGGCCAGAAAAGAAAGTCTGACAAAGTGGAATCACACTATAATTTCTCATGAGAGTAACTGTTCATTAGAAAACGGTTGTTTGCAGACACCAGCTATCTGTTTGAAATTGACAAATTGGAAACAAGAAAATGTGACAAATGGTTATAACTACAAAACTAGGTATTCTAGACGTATAGATATTGTTCACTGAACAAACAATGGCAGCTCAAAATATACAAATCAGATTTGAAGGTAAAACGTTGAAAAATTAGTGAAATAAATGGTTGGACAAGACAAAGATATTTATTCAAGGCAGTAACACCATAATATGCTTAGGTTATAGTTCTTTCGCACAATAAAAACACTAGTCCATAAGTTATCTACAAACCAAGTTAAAGTTGAGGAAATTGCCGGGCAAACCGAAAACAAAAGTCGAGATTTTGTTCTTTGTAGTTCTTCATTCTCCTTATTACTTTATATAAGTGTTTTGTTTTAAGTGAAAACCTCAAAAAAGAAACAAGGTTATAAGCACTTTAAACAATCAAAGTGTGACGGAAATACAGACAGACGGACAGAGTCATCTTTGTAATATCCCATTTAAAAGGCGGAGTGCATGCTTTATCTGTGAGTGGCTATTGGATATTTCAGACAATTAAGCTATGGAGCAGTCGATCTTTCGAATTACCCGTATTCCGTCCCCTTTACACAGAGATTCATACACGCTGGAGGGTTCTTCTGATAAAGACATTGCATGTGTGTGTTGGTCGTCATTCGATATACCGTTGTAAAACTCTATATCTCTATTCAGTTTTATATTTGTAGGATCTAAAAATAAAATATAAAAACACAATTAATTGATTGATTGATTGAGGTTTTTAATAATTATTCAGTCATATCACGGCGTTCAGTTCACCTATTCATGTGTTTCCTGATTTTCTCACACCAGTAATACACACAACAATCTTTCCAAGCAACTGGCTGCTTTTCCACATAGACTGTTAGCCCATTGTAGGAAGACGAATGACGCTTGTCATAATGACTTTTGTCAAACGACGGAAAGAATGTTGGCCCAGATGGGGTTTGAACTCACAATCCCTGGATTGGGCCTCGGCTTTCAAAAACACAGATAACAGATAACCTTGTTAAACGAAATCCAATTTGCCTTTTTATTTAGTGTTCTAGTTACATGATGTTAAATAAGGATTTCGGAACATGAAAAATGCCTTTTATCTGTTAACAATCATCTGTTAGTTGAATGAAAACAAATTGGTCAATCAATATATGTGATGATGAACAGATTCTGAAATGTAAGATATATATATATATATATACGCAATATAAAGAAAGTCTTGAAGTAATAATGTGTAAAACAAGGAGAGTGTTAAAAGTAATCATGTGCAAGATAAGGAAAGTGTTGAACGTAATCGTATGAAATATAAGGAAAGTTTTAAAAGTAGTCATGCGAAATATAAGGAAACTGTTGAATGTTAGCATGTAATATAGAGAGAGTGTTGAAAGTAATCGTATGAGAAATATAAGGAAAGTTTTAAAAGTATTCATGCAAAATATAAGGAAACTATTGAACGTAAGCTTGTGAAATATAAGGAAAGTGTTTAAAGTAATCGTATGAAATATAAGGAAAGTTTTAAAAGTAGTCATGCGAAATATACGGAAAGAGTTGAAAGTAAGCATGTGAAATGTAAGGCAATTATTGAAAGTAAGAATGTGAAAGTTAAGGAAAAGGTAGAAAGTTACAATGATGAAATTAAGAAAATTATGGAAATTATAATTTATATTTACATTAAATGTGTTGAAAGTAATCATGTACAAGATATAGAAAGTGATGAACGTTATCGTGTTGACGAGAAGGAATGTTTTAAAGTAATCAAATGGAACATAATAACAATATTAAAATTATTAATATGAAAGATAATATACGATACTATACCCGATGAAAGGAAAGTATTTGGTATATGATATACGCGTTGAAAGGAGAGTATGTTGAAGAAAATATACCCGTTGAAAGGAAAGTACATGTAAGATTATATAAGCGTTAAAAAGAAAGTTTGTAGAAGATAATATATGCGTTGTACGGAAACACATTCAAGATTATAATTATACGTTGTAAGGAAAGTACATGTATGTGGAAAATATTATACGCGTTGAAGGAAATAATCAATTTGAAGACAATCATAGAGTTTAATCCTATACTGTAGAAGACGATAATAGTGTTGAAAGTTATCGTGTTGAGGATAAGGAAAGTGGTAAAAGTAATACGTGCATGCAAAGCAAAAAAAAATAAGCGGATTCAGGTTAAAGTTGATTTTGAATGTTATGAGATAGAAGGTAATGGCTGTGTTGAAAATGGCCATTTTGGAGAGAATCTAATTGTTGAAAGTAACCATGTTCGAGTAAAGGATAGTGTTGCTGGTTATGTTGACCAGACAGTTTGCTATAAAAAGGTGTCGTTTGAGAAGATATATTCTGTATCAACTATATATACATGTATGGAGACTATTTTAACACACATAAGAATTATTCATACCTCTTTTTTGTTGGTCTTTAAGTAAGGTTAGGGCTGTCTTGCAATTTTTGGACTAAAATGAAATACAATTTTTTAACATTGATGTGAGGCCAGATAGTTCATAACTTTTACAATACTATTCATTTTATTTAAACATACTCTTTTGTTGGTGTATGTCGACCGGGGATCGAACCCTGCTATCCAGATCTAACTACTACTCCCGCGAGACGGTCCGGAGTCTTCTCATTCTTCCGATATACATTCATCAAAACTTATCCGTATCTGTATCTGTATTTATTGTAAACTTTGATATAGCTCCTTGTATCTGTCGACATTACTCTAAGAACATTTTCTTGTTATGCTAAGGACAAAAGTATGTGCATAGAGAAACGAAACAAAGCGCTCTCATCCAAATGTGGACGATTTTAAAGACCAACTTTCATCGTTTTACATGTACATCACACAGTGGCGTGACGCGATGAAAGATCAATAGGCATACAATAAACTAAATCTGGTATATTAATAGCACTAGCTGTATGTAAATACGTACACATTTTCTGTTCTGAAGTAATTATGTCTTTTGCAGATCAATGACATCGCAATTTGTAAACTTGAAACACATATTGACATACGCTATAGTTTTTTTCAGGTTGTCGTTGACGATGTAAATAGATTTATCTCGATTATACATTACCAACTAAATCAAGAGGTATTTAATAAATGCTAGTTGAATAAACAAAAGCAAGTTTTAAATGTATGTCTTCTGCATATTTTTGTCTTTCTCCGATGTTACGTTTTCAACTAAAAAAAAGAAGATGTGTTTTCGATATACTGAACATACTGTAAGGTCTAATCCGCTTCTTTTAAATCGTAATAAAAAACACAATTATCAACTCGTAAACACCAGAATAAGAACAAACACACACTCTGAATGAAATTACAGTTAGAAGTTACACACATTTTTGTATCATATTGTTAATGATTTGTTTCGAAATCAATGGGGAATAAAAAGTCCCTATACCAACATTCTTCATGACCCTAGCAACCATAAGAAAGGACAAAAAATGCGCAATAAATCGTAATTTTGATTTAACAAACCGATTCAAAACAATTGTTGATTTTCTTAATATTCGATTAAATCCAAGTGTTTAAAACACTTTAAAAACGTCATATTTTAAATAGACTATAAATCAAAATATACAATCAAATGGGTTTTGCATGAATATGAAAAAGTAGTGTATTGGGACCGTTCCTTCTGCGAAGCTCTACCCTCACAACCTCGGGCAACTCAGCCGAAAGAACTCTTCAAACAATATGTATCCATACATATGCAATAACCTATACTATAAGCTTCAAAAACCGATTCCAAGGCCTGTTATTACTGTCGCTCTAATGAATAGTTCATATCAGATATTGAGGGCGTTCTAGATAACAAATAAAGAATATTCTTTAAATGTGCAACATTTCAATGAGACCCTTAAACATTCGCTAACAAAATGCTTAGATACAAAGGAAATAATGATATTTTCAAAGCCCCAATTTGAGTACGAAACTACAGTATTATATTAAGTAACAACATAATAAGTTAAGCTAAGCGAGTTTATGATGTTCATGGAGAGCTGGTCATAACGTTATCTGGTCTGTTATGATGTTTTATATTGGGACAAAGGTTAAAACAATTATATTTATAAATACATTTAAAATTGACAATTTGAAAGCAATACGGTTTAGTTTACTTTCCATAGCGCTGAGGCTAGTTGTCGGACAATCTTCGTTATATCTTCCGCGGGTGCGTCGTTGTTCTTCATTACTTCAAGCAAGCCCTCAAGCCAGCGTACAGCCTCCACAAAGTCATCAGTTTCATCCAAGTTTTTATGGATGAGTAGAACATCTTCCGCAGACAGTGGATCACTTTGTTCGTTCGCTATTCGACCTCTAAAATTACAGACATCACATAAACGAGGCATGTCCAAAATGTCTCAATCATTTAACGAGTAAAGCTATTCGGAAGAAAGCGATTATTTTGTTAAACCCTGATGATATAAAGGTTTGTACATACACCGATACTGGTTTAACTGTACATTTACCGAAGGTACTGTATCAATGCATTTAAGATAACAGTTATGCGAGTTATTAATTCACATTACCCCGCTCAATTTAATTTCACAATAAACAATTGATGATATGACTGATTACACATATCATGATAGCATGTACGGATGCGACTTTTGTTTCATTGAGCACTTACTGTATCAAACTTCGGGTGTCAAGTTTGTAAGTTTTTCTCAGTCGTACGATACCCATAATAGCGCCTTTTACGTCGTCTTCCATCAAAGATAAGTCAAATTTATTTTCCATCTCGATCGATAAGACTTCACGATTAAAACCTGGAAAACAAATACAACGTGTAACGACTACAATATATTCACTTTAAAAATCAATAGAAACCTAATTCAGATTAACAACTGCACGAAAGTTTTCTCCAACCTGGTTAGTTTACATTAATATATACATACCTTTTGTTAGTTATTCTCATTTAGTTACAACTTCACTGACACGCATCAGGAACGTCACGTATTTGGAAGCTATGAGTCTATCCTCTCTTGTCTTTACTTATGTATATTGTATGTGCATTGTCAGTATTTTTTTGTATCATGTTTTAATCCTCATAATGTTTGATTTGCAAGTTTGCTCATGAACGCAACTGGCCTCATGTCTAGATCATATTATCTTAGTAAAGTGATTGAGGAAAAGTCTGTAGTCATTTGTGTTTTATCCGAACATAGCATACATTCTAATTAAAATAGCTTAATCATGAATATAAAAGAGCAAGAACTAGAATAATAAGGGGCTTAAGAAATTCAAAATACAATTTGGCTAAAAGAATGAATGAAAAAATCAAAGCTTTCTGGAAGTACGTCAGTTCTAAATAAAAAACTATAAGTCGTATAAATACAAAAGAAAATGAATGCATGAACATAACTACTGACAGAGCTATTGCAGAAGAAATCAATGAATACTTTATATCCGTTTTCACATAAGAATATGATATATTACTCGAATAAAAACAAACAGAAATGCATTATAACGGACATAGTAGTTAATGAAAAAATTACGAAAAATGCCATAAAGAAAATTAACCCTTAAAAATCACATGCATGGACAAGATAAAATCTTAACTAAATAAAACTATGAATGTAATACAGAATTGTGTAAACCACTGCCAGTAATGTATAGGAAATCTCTAGTTGAAGGAGAGCTACCATATGAATGGAAACAACCTAATTTCACGGCTAAAAATAGATCACTATGGATAATGCCCAACAGGGACCATCTGGACTCTACTTCTACATGAACTTCACCAATAGCTTCAAATTCGCATCTTCTTCACATGTCGTACCGATCGCATCTTAATCCCTATTGGTCTGACGGCCTGAAGCGGGCCGATGCGTTCATGAGATACAAGCGCAGGACTTGGGTTCAAGGTGGCAGTCCAGGAGGAAATCATTTTGTAGCATTTATAAAGATACAAAAGTTACACAGAAATGTCTCTCTAAATTACCCACAATGCAGCAGGTATTGTCCGCTATTTAGAAATCAACCAAGTCGAGGATTACAGAAAACGGTTTCAAAAGAGGTTAAATCTGGCGATTTACTCCTTCGCGATACTTTAAAAATATGTCGTGAATTGGGTTGTCACTTTGTACACGGCGCAGTGTATTTAAAGGTGGCTTAAAATATTTACCATGGGGGGAGCACGTGACATATTATCCTTACAGTTTTCTACCATTGCTTCCACGAAATACGTGTGAAAATACCAAAATACACCCTGAATTGTTTTTAATTATTTGGATAAAGAATGATAACCATAAATATCATGAACTTAATTTAAGTGCTTATTATGATCTGAATCTATACTTCTTGATAAAATATAAAACAGTGTTTATTGTGATCACGTGATCGAATTCGCTCAGAGATGGCGTTATATATTATGGTATTGCAGGTCTATATACATGTAAGACTTTCTTTGTTATGCCGTGTACTTTTGCTGCTGAAGCAGCATCTTTTTTACTTGTTCTTATAATTGAGTGCACATTGAGAACGTGACGGGATGTGTTAATCGTATTTAACTCCTTCCCTCATATAGACGCTTTCTGAAGCCTTTGCAGCATACGGCTTTTTGAAAACATGGCAACAATAGAAGAAATTGCTAAAAAAAAACGGGTAATTTCTCCTTTTTGTTTTCAACTCTATTCAATGATTGCTCTTTCATTTAAAGGGAGTTTCCATTTTTTTCGGGTATGTTTTCAAAGTCGTCTGGTGAAGATTTGTTGTGGGAAAAGGTTAAGGAATAGTTGGATATAGATGATGGGGATCACATATCATAGAAGGTACTGATATCGGCCTAATCTACTTTTAAAAAATGGTAAAGAGTGTAGACTAGACCGGGTTTGTAATAAACACGTCATTCACGGTGGATTAATGCTCAAAAAGATTATATTTTATTTTATTTATTGTTATGGTCATGTTCCTACAACCCTTATAATTTGTATGGTTTTAACTTTATAGAAAGGTGGTGGTAAACCCAGAAACGACTCCGGTAGTTATAGAGCGATCACCCTTCCCTCTTCTATTTTAAACGTCTCCAATGATCTACAGATAAACCGTTACATCCTCTCGATGACGGTATTCAATCAAATACGGGTAGTTCTATGACTTCATTCATACTAAAAGAAAGTACTATTAACTGCAAATAAGATAACAACAACGTTACATCCTCTCGATGACGGTATTCAATCAAATACGGGTAGTTCTATGACTTCATTCATACTAAAAGAAAGTACTATTAACTGCAAATAAGATAACAACAATTTGTTCGTTTGCTTTTTAGATGCCCGTCAAGCATTTGATAGAATATGGCATGATGGTCTATTGTATTTATTTCGTGAGTTACAAGTCATCCCAAATCCTTTACAATCGGTTATTGCCAGGTATTTATGCTGACTGGTTCCCAGTTGTACAAGGTACCGAGCAGGGAGGCGGTATGGTCCTTCTGTTCATACCTTGTATATATTAACTAATATGATAGAGCAGTTGGCAAACAGTAATTTAGGTTTTCAAGTTGAAGGCTCTAGTGTATGTGTCCGGCTTTTGCAGACGACTTGACCATTCTTGCTCAATCGAGCAAAGCCCTACAAGAAACTATATTGATGTGTTATAAATATTCTTGTTCATGAAGATTTCAACGCAATCCAAATACGTGTGCTGTTGTCCAGAACGTGTCTCAGATATTGATTCTCATTTTAGTAAATATGGTCTATATCATGTTTTGCAAGACATTTCGACCGTTGGCGTTGTCAAAATAAAAACGCGTGGAACAGGATTGTTAATAGTAAAATAACTACTTATTGTTTGATTCATAGATCGAGAGAACTTCTACGCACGAATTCGTACTATATAGACACATTCAGGAGCCGTTTTCTGGTTATCCTATATGGCCTTGTGCAAATCATAATCCTAGAATGATGTATGCTTGTTTTCCTGTGGTGCAATTAATTGCGTATTTATCTACTCTTTATTCCCATTTGTCCGCGTTGTTACAGGTAGGACATAGATGTAAGTGTTACTGAGCAATCTTTACTAGACTGTGATCGTGTACAATATCATAGATCCATATTTGAGCGCAATAATGTCATAGATATTTTGATCCGTTTACTACCTTGATAAAGACTGAAGAGTGAATACATTTTAGATATATACAGTTAGCTGTAGTTGGAACATGTCCACAATGAGTATAACGGTGCTGCGGTGTCACAATAGTATGGCGCAAGCTGTTGCGGATTTGTGTACGTAAGACCACGATAAATAAGGTTTAATTGATGTTGTAAATTGTTTATATCGATTGATTTAATCAAAACCGTTGCACACATGCAGACAAATTTTGACGAGTCTTATTAAAATGATATTTGGACGCATTGTCTAAGAAGGAGAGATTGCTTATGCTGGGTAATTTCTCTTTTTACAATGATGATCTCAAATGTTATCAATGTTAGAAGTATTTACTTAAGCCTCCTTAACCCTTTCCCAAATATGCAGCAGACGACTTCGAAAACATAATGACGAAAATCAGTAACATCTCTATAAAAGATAGCTGAATTGTTAAATAAATTTGAAAACATTGTGGCCAAAGATGAAATTGCTCATCATGACCAATTTCACCTTTGGCCACAATGTTTAGTAATGTCGTCTGTTGCTATTGCGTCAAAATGCGTCTGCGGGTGGGAAGTATTGTGCAATAAGTACATTTGGGATAGGGATACATGTTGTGTACGTTTTCTCATGATCTTGTATATATTGTGTGATCCAGTGTGTACATGTATGTGACTATGTATGCATTTTGCAGGCGTATATATGTATTAATACATATGTTCACATTCTCATCATGTTTACTGATATCGGTGTTTTACTAAAGTGGATGTCTCTCTAAAACTCGTTTTGTTTTGTTTGGATTAAGGGTTCTGTCGTTGAATATTCTGCTTATTTCCCTATCAGTACTCATGTGGGGCTTCACATCGTTGCGCTGCTACGGTATATGATCCGTTTGCGATGACGTGTCGTATTATGGAACGCCTTTACTGTCTTAGTATGTTATATTGTATTATACGCAGTACATTTTCACGTATATGAGGTACATATTTCATTTGACGTGGTACATTATTCATGATATGCAGTGCATTTTCTATTATGTGTGGTGATTATTGAATAATATGCAGTGCATTTTCTATTATGTGTGGTGATTATTGAATAATATGCAGTGCAAAATATTGTTTAAACAGTAGAATAACCATTATACGTTGTACAAACAACGTCATGTGCAATACAAACTATATACTATGCAGTAGAAATGACATTATATGTGGTGTATTTGTTTGTGTATGCAGTAGTTTTACATGTATACGTTGTATGTTGGTCAATATATGCGATGTATGTTTTAATATATGAAGTGCCTGCACGTATATTTATACCTGGTGAATTATTATGTATGTGTACATAAAAGATCATAGTACGCAATGCATTTGACAATATGTTCGGTCCATACTAATATATACATGGTGTAAACAGCTTTATATGCTGTACATTTTTCATTAGGATGATCATACTTTCCGGCATTCTCCGTAATTATTTATCCGGAAAATACCGAGTCAGACAGATAGATATTAACATTTACACCGTTTACTCAATTTAAAAAAAAGCGCTTGAATAATTTATAAATAGATGTGTAGACATGTTCTGAATACACGAGGGGCAGACATGTCGTCGTCTGAACTGAAATCCGCTCTAGACGAGATTGGTCTGTTCATTCGGCATGATTTTGCAGTCTGATCAAAATCTAAAATCTAAAGTCTGAATATTACTAGTCCAATAATATATGACCTCTCACAAGCTCGAATGCTTTTGTTATATGAGTAGATTAGTACATGTACTTACATATGCTTATTAGAAGCTTCAGTCAACTTGTGACGATTATGATAAGCAGAGCAAATATGCAGGCTGATTTGAACTTACACTGTTCAGAAAAAACCAAAGTTATGCCTTTCCGAAAGACAAAATCAAATATATCATGCAAATCACTTTTCAAGTTATTTCTCTTATTTCCAGAAGCTGCTGAGGAATTTAAAGTTGATTTTTATGAGGAAACATTACCATAAAGTGGTAACCTAAACACATTTTTAAATCTTTTCCGTAATACAAGTATGCATCAGATGACTTTAAGGCAAAATTATAGAAAACCTTAATAAATGAAAGTATAATTATTGAAGAGGGGTTGGTTGAACGCATTGTGACAAATGGAGGAATTTCTGAAGATGAGCAATTTATCCTTTGACCATAATGATTTCAAGAGTTTTCTGCTTCAGGAATTAGAGATCGTCTGCATAGACGACATTCTGCATCTCGTCTATTTAGAAAATGTGTACACTTTTTATAAAGATTGTTCCACAAGGCCTTTTTAAAATGGATTAGACGTTCAAACCTATCTGTCATGCTCGGTAGTTTCCGGAAATAATTCCGGAGAATGCCGGAGAATGCCGGAAAGTATGATCATCACCAATGTTAATGCACCGCGTATAAAGTTTAAACCACCGCATATAATCAAAGTACTACCACACGTATTGAAGAATAGACTGCATATAATGTTGTTTGTATTTCATATGACGTTGTTTGCACACTATATAATGGTTATTCTACTGTATCTTCATACTTATGCACTTCATATTATTAAATAACCACTATATATTATACAAAATGCACTGCATATCATGCAAAATATACCACGTCAAATGTAATATGTACCTCGTATACATGAAAATGTACTGCGTATAATGCAATACAACATAGTAAGACAGTAAAGGCGTTCAATATCGTATAGTGTATACTGTTTCAGTGACATAACAGTGTGGTTACATGTATTGTTGTTTCATTTCCATTGCGAGTGCGAGCAGTTGACATGACCGTGGCGGTTTAGGGTGAGGGAAGAGCAACTTTTTCACAACATGTTGGGTGTGTGACACCTGCATGTATATACATATTTCTTTTTATCAATAAGTGGCATATTGTATCTCCATTCTCTTCCGTTCATTTCCATTCATATTAATATAACTTTCTTGTAATCTTCTATATTGGACGAAATACAGATTATATATTACTAATTCAATTAAATGTCTTGCTAAATTAGCAGGCAATTAACAATTGTGTATTTCAAAAGTGCGACAATTTATCAATGGGCTCAACATTCTTCGATTTTCATTTGACAGGTATCACCTTTTTTGTAATAGACATAGATAAAAAAAAATGCAGCACAGGACGCAAAGCTTATCTGACTATTCTCTGTACACAGATGTATAAAAATCCAAGATTGCTAAACATGGTTTATTTGATCGATAGTTTTCATGATCATCAACGAGGTCAATAAATAGAGGATGTGTGTTTATTTATTATCACTTTCAATAATCGAACGAGATATTCTATTTACCTCATAAAATAATTTATGTTATTATATAACCTATAAATAGACGCTTTTTCATTGGCTAAAAAGTAACTTTTTAGAAAAATATCTTGCGATATGCACCGTTTTCTTCTGATATGCACCAGTTTTATAAATAGTAACAGGGGAAGACCGGGGAATCCCATGAGCCGCCTATTAATATCCTTCGCCTTTATCCGTACGCTACGGAATTTTCCGAGGCGCGTTCCGCGGAATGACCACGTAAACTTCCGAGGCTCGTTCGGATGATTATGATTAAATGCAATCAAGCGTTTGACTTCCATTGATCATTTCCTGTGTTTCCAAACGACAATAACTGTCAAAATGGAAAATGAACAGCCACAAACGCGCTTTTCGAACCTTTCGGAGGAAGAAATGCAAAGAATTATCGAAGATTAAGATACACTTAATACAAAGAAAGCTACGAAACAAGGAATTAATGTGTTTCGAGCGTATTTGAAAGAGAAGAATCTGCCTGCGAACATTGAAGAGTACAATGTTTCCGAGTTGGACGATTGTCCATATCAATATAACTCAAACTGTACAGAAATGTTCCTAAAAGAATTAATGTGTTTCGAGCGTATTTGAAAGAGAAGAATCTGCCTGCGAACATTGAAGAGTACAATGTTTCCGAGTTGGACGATTGTCCATATCAATATAACTCAAACTGTACAGAAATGTTCCTTGAGTTGTCATCTGTTTTCTTTTAAGTTAATCAATATCAAAACAATATGATAAATTGAGGGTTATATAATAAAACAGTTATGGACTTTTCAGCTGTTATACATGATGTTGATATGTAACCAAAAAAGCATTATTGAATTATTTTTGGTGCATATCACATCATGTATAACAGCTGAAAAGTCCATACTTGTATAATGTGTATTTCGAAAAATTGTACATGAAATTTTCCGGTTTTGGCGCCAAAGTAACTAACGTTATATAACGTCATACCGCGGACGTAAAGTCATTTTAATAGTTTGGTTCAACGTTGTAACAAAGACTTAAGGGTAAGACTGGAAACCAAGCTAGTAGTGTCATATGATTGTTTTAGTAATGTGATTTTGACACTCCCATAGAGGGCTTTATGTGATAAAACATATTGTTATATCGCTTCTGATTCGTAAATACCATCGAAAGGAGGTGTTTCTAAGTGTACTCACTTTCAAGTGCTTTGGTTGTCAAGCAATCACCACAATTCATGTTAGCTATAATTCTGTTCCAGCCCTCGTTCATTCTTTTAAAGAATTTCAAAGAATTAAGTGGATTTTCTATGAAACTAGTGGCGCCAACTGCCTTTCCATTCTCGGCGAGTGTGTGTTCGTAAAACCTGCAATTTAAAAGAACGTATACATATTAATTAGAACACGTTTAGCCTTAGGCAAGAGTATACAGGCAGAGGAAACTGAAATAACAGACTCATATTTATTTCAGTAAGTTCAATGTTATTAATGTCAAAACATTGAAATGATTAGAAATATTCGCCATGAAAAGGTCTTTATAAATGCAATGCATTTCTCCATTACTAACGTGAACATTCTCCTGAAAACAGAATAAACAGGTGGTAGATACATGTATATGCCACCTTAAGAGAAAGTTTTTATACAATAATATGATTCATTAATATTCATTACAAACCGCTTTAGATACGTACAAAAATACAGTAACAAATCATCTGAATCAATCGGTTTTCTTTATCTCAGTCGTAACAGATAAAGTCATATATTAAGTAATTTATTTATTATATTTTTGAATGTACTCATGAAATATACAGAGGACTAGATAAGTGGAGGTAAACTGGTCTTTATCCAACAATCTCTCTCTTATTACTCCACCAAAGCCTACGTTATGTGTACTCAAAAATAATCATCACTGAGACACACACATTGTTTGGGTGTCTATTAAGGATTTTAGATCATGAAAATTGCCCCTTATCTAGAGCTATAAATATTTAAATAAATCAATAGTTTTCCTTTTATTTTGAATTGAACATAAGTACACGTATGCATATGCCTTGCTCTTGTATGTCAATGTATCAAATCCGATATCCGCGCGGGTAAAATTAAAAAAATGTATATCTTGTTCTCAATCTAGTCGTTAGCACATCTTGCAAGTTTCTTAAGAACGGTTGGGTCCAACGAATACACAAACATAACAATTAGATCGTCACTGGTATTTTTGTGTCGCGTGGAACAAATAAGTCATAGTGACTTGAATGTATATCGTTATGGGTAACTTTAGGCAACATTTGCATGTGTCTTAATGGTGGACGTTAACAGTATTTACGTATGTCGTAATGGGTATATGTAACTTTAGACAGTATTGAAATGAACGTATATCGACTTGAAACTATAATAACTGTATGCGTATATGCTTTCATTTTTATTCAAATTACTGCACATGCAGAGAAACAATACTGAATAAAGTGATCTTATTAAACAAGAAATCTGGATATGATTGATGTACTTATGCCTGAAAGCCTGCATTATCCGACTTTTAAATAAAACATTAACGTATGTCGTACGTACGAACTTAAGCTGCATTTACGTATGTCGTAGTAATGGGTGATTTAAAACATGGATTACTTTACAATGAATTTACGTATGTAGTAATGGATTACTTTACACTAATGTTATGTAATGGATGATTTTTTACAACATGTACGTATGTCGTACTGGATTACGTTACACTGAATTTACATATGTTGTAATTTATTACTTTACTCTGGATTTACTTCTGTTGTAATAAATGACGTTAAACTGCTTGACGTAAGTCGTTATTGGTGACTTCAAACTGCATTTACGTATGTCGTAATAGGTTTAATTAAACAAAATGTTGACATGTTGTGATGGATGACTTTTTACAACATTTACCTTGGTCGTACTGGATTACGTTACACTGAATTTACATATGTTGTAATTGATCACTTCTTTCTGAATTTAGACATGTCGTGATGGATTACTTTTACATCATTTACGTATGTCCTAATGGGAGACTTTAAACAACACTTATGACCCTGTCCCACTATTGCGTATGAGAGAAACGTATTAGTTGCTTATATGAAAATTCATAAATTAATTGTTTTCATACGCACAAAAAGCTAGCGTATGTCCATCGTATTACCAGCGTAGTCTGCGTACGGCTAGTGAATGAGTTGCGTATGAACTCCGCATGTCCAGCGTACCGCTATCACGTGACCATATAAGTCCACGAAGAACTGTAAAAGATCTAGAAATGGGATCTGTTATCTACACTGTATCGAAACGCTGGCAATACGCAGGGGATACGATCACACGCTAGTTGTATGTTATGTATACGTTACTCAACCATCAGGCATACGCCAAGATGTTTATATACGTTGTAGATACGTTAGACATACGTTAGAAGTACGTTACTCATGCGCCATCAATACACTTAGCTGTAAGGTACACCTTTACGCCAGCGTATGTGAGCGTATGACCAGCGTAATCGACCTATGAGAAACGTACTTCTAGCGTCACTCGAACGTTTTCAGCGTATGCCTTGCGTCTGCTTTGCGTATAAACCATACGTCCGCATACGCTTAAATTGTATATGGCCCTGTAACACCAGAACGTTTAAGGACAACGCGTGAGTAATGTGTTGGAATTTCGGCAACACGCTTGCAAATGCTGATCAATGCTATGCCAGCGTTAGCATCACGCTGAGTGCGTTACTCTCACGCTGGGACACGCTGTCTTACGCTAAGGCAAAACTATATTTTTAAACATACCTAAAATTTACGGCGTTTGCCAGCGTGAGACTACACACGCTGGCAACGGTTTAGGTCGTTACTCACGCGTCTAACGCCCTAGACGATCGTTATTAACCCGCTACTTACATGGCGGCGTACGCTGGCGACACCCTGGTACTGTGGTAGCGCGTCGGCTATATACAAACAATCACACGGTCGTGATATTTTTCATACTCTGGCATACGCTAGTACTTTCGAAATGGTGTGACAGCGCCATTACGTATGTCGTATTTGGAGATTTTAAATAACTTAAATGTATGTCGTAGTGGGAGACTTTAAACAACATTTACGTGAGTCGTTATGTGAGATTGTAAACAAAATTGACGTTTTTCGTAATTAGTAACTTAAAGCAATACTTAAGTCTGTCGTAATTGGAGACTTTAAACAACATTTCGTATGTTATAATGGTTGAAACGAAACAAGAGTTATGTATGTCTTAAACAACCCTTGCGTATGTAATGGGTGACCTTTTAAAAACAGTAAATTAAAATCGTAAAAAAACACGTGAAACTATCAAAAATAGCCTTAGGACCAATATCATGAGGGCGATGTGCGATAATCAAATTTTATGTACACGTAGGGTGATAGATTATCCCTGCCTGTGGCTGAAATTATACAACGATGCATTGACAGGCCATCGTTCGTTCATAAAACACCTTGAATAAACAATTTGAAATGATTTCTCTTTACATTTAGTGATTGTATTTGGATAAAATATCTAAGAAGACTACGCGGTGAAAAAACCCACAAGATAACGACAACCGTGTAAAAGGCAACCAATTGCAACATAATTGAACAAGGCATCTAGTTTTAATTCGGAAATTAGCAAAATCGTGTGAGTAAGTATTGACTTAATAAAAGACGGCTCGATACACAGAGTTCAGTTGTCGACTTACTCAAGAGCGTCATTAGGCACGGAGTCCCCTGCCTTCGTTGTATCGCCAATGTAAGCTCCGAGAGCCGCTATCAGTTGAGACTCCACATAAACTAGCTCCCTTGTTTTTTTAACAGAGGTAAAATAGTAGGATGTAGATTCTTGGAACAATGTTATGAGTACAAGAAATAAAAAAATAAATCCAAACACAGATGAATTCTTCATGTCTGTTTATCTGCTAGAATAACAACCATATTTTCTTAACCTTTTCCCTCATAAAGACGACGTAGGATATCAAGAAAAAAATAAAAATCTTTATAAATAAAAGTGTAATCATCAAATAAAGGTGAAACCATTGTGACAAATGGAGAATTCGCTCGTGATTTTTAAAAGGTGTCTGCTGTAAATGCGTCAAAATCCATTTATATGTGGGAAAAGGTTAACCCTTAAATAACAGTCGAAGAATCAGAAGGTCGGAGCTCCTTCATTCAACCTTGTGAAATAAAGTACAAAACTATCAGAAAAAATACATTGTTTATCCCGAAACTATATGTATAATCTCAAACAGTCTACTAATTTATTCACATTTAATAATTAATTTCCTCGGATGCCTCTTTTAGTATCGGAAATTGTATGAAAGTTAAATGCACTTTATATAAATACAAAACGCGTAAAGCAACGACATAAATTATCCTTGCAGTAGCCTTCTCCTAAAACAACAAAAAACACATGTACTTAGAAAAATGTACTTAAACGAAACTATTAAACGTGTAACACATATTATCATCAACGCATGCGCATGGTTTTAATGACGAGAGTGTGAAACATTGCGGATAGCTTTTGTAGTGAGTCTACAACATGTGTCGCCTGTGCAATTGAATTTACATGTAAGTGCAGAAATTACATAATTTTGTTCACACATAGAGCCAGCTGTTCATCCGTTATTGATGAAAACTGTCTGTGTCTGGCACATTTCAATTGTAAATTACTAAAGGCAATGGTCGTTGCCGAAGTTAATAAAATGTATGTATGTATGTATGTATGATGAAAAAAAGTTATGCAATTGAGTCATCGTGACATCGATTAGTCTTAAGTATAAACGTAGTGCTTTCGTTAAGGACAACTACCAGGATTTTTGAAATTCCAAATACATATTTCAGGATTAATTTTGTCAAAAGTTTGGAAGTTTTGTATTTTGAGAAAAAAACCACAAAAAAGACAATTTGGGAATGACATGCAATAAAGGGTCATTTTACCCCTTCCCTGTTAAATACATTATTGAACACATTTGCAGCAGTCTACTTTTAAAACATTAAGAAAATATTTAAATGGCTGAAGACGTGAACTTTCTTCTTCCCTCAAATCAAATAATTTTGCATCATAATTATAATCATGAGTTAAACTATGTTAACATTTATCCTCATATGTATATAAAGGAGATCACCCTAGAAATACCGTAAAGAGTTAATTGCAAACTGTACTTCAAACAAAAACAGTATACCACACACCTATAACATGTGCATTAATTTATCATTATTTCTTAATCTGTTTTAGTTAAATAAAAAATATTATATTAAGATGAGCGGCCTTGCTTTATTGATGCATGAATATATATATACATGACTCAAGTAAGACGCCTCTTGTGAGCTTAATGACACATCTAAAAGTATAGAATACGAAATAAATTGGGTGCGAAAGAACCTATTTAATTATTTCTTAAAACTTGTTTTATCGGAGGTTGTTCTTTTGTCAATTTGATTCAAATCAAATAAATCGTATCTAGTTAGGGAGTACTATTAGCTTTATGAGCATCATTGGAGGTTATGAACTCCTGCCATCGTAACATCGTAGGAAGATTTGGATAAGAAATCAAGCAAAGTCCTAAGAACGTTTTCCAAATAGCATTTCATTAGTGAGTACAAAGCAAAATATAATTTCTTTCATGTAAATGATACAGTCTGTTTTTATTCAACTGATTTAAGTCTTTGAGGTGAATCAAAAGAATTATTAAGTACATTAACCGAAAACATTTATTTGTAAACTTATCAGCAAATAAGAGAGCTACAATCACGTGTCATTGTTATTATTCTATAATTATCGACTAGATAAGAAACAGTCCATACACTTTACTTTTTTAGAGAAACATGCATAAGCATTTTATGAGATCGACACAAATCAAAACATTCCTATGAACTTGAAAAGAACGTTCAGTAAAATTACTACTTCTAAAAATAGAAAATGATGTTAATTAATGCTGATACTGTAATGATACTTTAACATTAGAGTCTGATGCTAGTCTAATTGGGGACTATTATTAAATTATGTGTTATCTTAAGGTGGTGTCATTTGCCGAACCAAAGCTAAAGATGGTGGGGTATATGAATTATGAATGTAATGAAAGTTCAATGTTTTAGGACTTAAAAGCGTGTTTAAATAGATTTATCAATTACATACCACATGAACTTGAATTGTCATTCAAAATTGATTAGAAAGGGAGTATATTACAATTTCTAATCTTGATGATAGTCTTTTTGTTTAGTGTGCAAAGTTACTTTATTCCCACTGTTATCTGTATTTACTGCCACAGTAAGACTCTCTTTAACAAGGTTAACACTGTCTTAGAATGTCATTCATGAAACAATAGTAGAAATATAGATTGACTATAAACTAAAACATTGACATCCATGTTTGTTTACAAAATCCATATAAAGTAGTTCCAAAATGCACTGTGTGGTGTACAAAGCATGACATAATGTTATAAATTATCTCCCCTGATCTCCCAAAATGGTATTTGAACATTCACTTTGAAAGGGAGATAATTGTATAACATTATGTCATGCTTTGTAGACCATACTGTTTCGGAACTACTTTATAAACTTCAAACTTAAATGTCAGCACCCCATCATCATGATAATCCTTGTGCGTAAGATAGAAATGTAAGCATCATAGGAGAATCCTTAGAACAGTTGTGATAAGCATTCGAGTATACACTGCACAGCCGTGTAATTTGATTGTAATTGCAATTAATTTCTAAATCATTTAGGGTTTAGCTTGGCGTTACACAGTGGACCAACTTATTTCAGTTTTCATTAAAATATGTCGAGGAAAAACAATTAAATTAAATATCTTATATTACTATAAAACTATTTCCAATGGTTACTCGTCATCCAAAACGTCACATGATTATTGTAAAAAAAAAATGTCAATCAAATTCCAACATGCGTTAACAAGCTTGTCACTTACTCACACTGGCTGTTCGAAATGTATTGTGTGTTGTGGATTTGTAACCTTAAAACTAGTCGAAACGTGCTGTTGTTCATTGTATACCCTCAAAATACTCCCCAGGGTTAGAAATTCATATTTTTTGTCTATCGATCCAGTTCGGGAAGGCGACTCCGTAGTGACTTTGGCATACTACATAAGTACTGCGAAACAGCAAAACATGAGAGCTTGTCACAATCGATGTCCACGTCCAGAAAGATAAAAAGTTTTACAATTTTAGAAAGAGATAGACGTGGCATGGTGCCAGGTCAAGGGAATGAGGAAGATGTGGTAGAAAAAGAAACAATTGTTGTAACTATGCTACGTAGGTTAGCCGGAGAGTTCTGATGCAACTGTCGAACGTATTTGAAACCTGTGGCTGGGCGACATTTCTGGCAGTACTTTTTGATTATGTATCAAGAAAATATCACTTAAGTATTTCAAGTCAAACTTCGGCCACTTTTTGTACCAATATATGTACTGAAATACCTTCGCTAGAGAAGAATATGACATACACAAAGTATTTGCACTCATATTGTTTATAACAACTATTGGCCTTTTTCCCTATTCCGTGTCCAATATTTTATTCCCAACCTTTCACACTGGTCAGAAGTAGTGTACACAGGTTTCATCACCATTAACAACATTTCTAAAGCGTTTAAGTCATAATTATTTTCGAAACATCTTTGGGTCATACATTTTTGATAATAAGAAATATCTCAATTTTGCCACCATTTTTAAACACTGATCAATAATTTTAAATCATTGAGATTTGCATCTATTCGCTCAGGTGTTTTCAAAGTTATCATGGGAATATCTATCATAAAATGATGGTGAATTACTTATCTAAAATCACAAATTGAATACCAGAACAGAACAACATTTTTATTTCCAACTTAAACACGTACATGTTATGGTTAATACATACATGCGAGACAGTTATGATAATATTGAATACCGAATAATAGAATTAAAGAAGAGGAGTGTTAGTTAAACGAATAAACCAAATCCCACTTTCAATAATTATTTAGCAGACGAATTTGAAAACATTTATTAAGACGATGCATGGAAACATCATTTAAATGTACGTATTATCTTAAAAATAACAAGAACTATATTTGTAAACATTTTTTTCAAAGTAGCCCTCTGCAAGTGTGTAAAAATGATTCTGCATATGTTAAAAGATTAAGCAATATAGAAATGAATAGTCTTCGATGATATCAGCAAACTGAAAACTTTTCTCAATTTTGCCTTCCTAAGTTGTTTTCTTTTGAAATATTTATATGGAAAAAATAACGCCTTGAAAATTTGAATCATTCTTAAGCAATCTCATTAAAATCCTCTCCTATTAACGCTATGCATAGGTTACATTTGGTCAGATCGAGTACTTTAGTCAGATTGCATTCTTAAGTTGCAAAAATGTTCAAATTTATTTGGGAACATTTCTGAGTCATCCAGTGTAAAGAGAAGAAAGAAACATCTGTATAAAAGAAGAATTATAGCAATTAAATTATCAGTACAAGTATTATGTAGTGGTAAATCCTCCAAATTCGTTAATAAAGTAAGTAAAATTCACAAGTATGACAATTAAGTTATAATTACATGTAGGTAGTGATGGTAGAAAACACAAGTCTGTCCGTGGAGTTATTAAAACTTGTTCACAAGTCTGTCAATTGAATATTTAGTACATTAAGTGGTTGCGTTGAGTTGAGTTATTCCATTGAATTATAAGAACATGGTATATTCCATATTTAGTGAGTGAAGGTAGAACCTAAAAGTCTGTCAGTTGAGTTATTACTGCATATTGGTTTTGGTGGTAGAATCTACAAGCCCGTCAATTGAGTTGTAGGAGTGTCCACACTTTCTTCGGAATATTTGACCACTCTCTCTGATCCATTTATTGGCAACTGAAATTATAACAATCACAATAGAAAATGTTTTTATTATCATCAAAAGTAGTATGATTTTTAATGTTATATTACTAACAATGTACTTTAAAGTAGTAGTAGTATTAGTAGTTGTTTTTGTTTTGGGAGTAAAAGAAGAAGGAGAATTAGTAGTAGAAATATAAGTAGTACCCGTAGCAGAAGTAGGAATAGAAGAACTAGTTGTAGCATAAGTAGTAGAAGTAGTAGTAACAGTAGTAGTAGTAGTAATAGAAGTAGTAGTAGTTGTAGTAGTATAAGTATTATTATTATTAGTAGTAGTAATAGTAGTAGTAGTAGTAGTAGTAGTAGTAGTAGTAGTAGTAGTAGTAGTAAGAGTAGTAGTAGTAGTAGTAGTAGTAATAGTAATAGTATAAGTAGTAATAGTAATAGAAGTAGTAGTAGTTATTATTGTTGTTGTATTTAGAAAGTCTACAATAACTATTCAGACGGAATAAATTACCCCATTTCGACCCTACGAGAACCGGACAGCCAGCATGCGTCAGTCTTGGGTCTATTTCTCCGTTCAATTTTGTATTGTACCAAAACGCTGCTGCACCCTAAAAGAGAGCATCATCTGCTTTCTTAAATTCATTTTAGTACAAACTAATATATTTTACATCGAGTCAGAAACAAGCTTATAGTTTATATGTATCACACTCGATGTCTGCTTTCACGAGACCACGCCAATACTTGCAACGTCTGTTTAGAGAAAATCCAAATATTACAACCCATTTATTTTGTATACCCTCTGTCTGATAGAACATTTTAAGAATATTCCATATTGCACAATTACATGCGAGTAGGAGTCAATTATATGTAAATACGTGAGATTCTGTTGACAGTATTTAAACCCTATACTGTACAATTGCATGCGGGTAGAAGACAATTCAATGGCATTAATCACTTGGCAGTATGTTGCTTATAACATTTTATTATACTACGACTAATATCAATGTGTTTTAATAAATGTTAACGCACATATGGAGCAATCTTTGTTATCTATTTATAAATGAGTAGTAAGAAATACAAACTAGGACTATAATGTACGAATGGTTTTGGTCTATGCTGCTGCTCGCATATATGGTCTAAAGTTTAAAGTATTTTGTAAATTATCCCATTTATGTCAAGTTTAACTGTTCATGTTGGAGTATTCGACCAATCAAAATATAGTATATTGGATCACACACGGATTAAGGAAGTCCTAAATGTGCAGGTAGTCTTATTAATAAAAACTGACTGCTGTTCTTTTTGAGAGAAAATTGAGTATCTATATTAAAGCTAAATAATTAATATTTCGATTCCTTGTATTGCATTAATTATGTATGTTGTAATTTGTACCGGAGATCTACATTATTGTAAAAACTGAACAGACTCTCACTTTATAAAACCTTTTAAATTCAACCCTAAGCAACCAGTTAAACGCTTCGGATAAAGGGAAACTGTCTCCTGTGAAATCAAGTGGTTTAATCACAGGGACGTGCTCCTCTAAAAGATAAATATGACCCTATGCATAAATATCAACAAGGGAGGACATAGTTTTAGGGGGTCTCCTCGCTTCAACTCATTTTATTCAAATGTTTCGAACAAATATATGTAATTAAACAATAAGGAACCAATAAACAATGCATTTTTCTATCGAACTATACCAAAGTATCGTGAAATGTTTCTCCCTACGTATGCTTATTCCTTTGAAATATTCGCGAATCCGCCAGAAGGACAACAACCTGGACCAGAAGCAAAGGTACATTTCGGAATGGTTCGCTTTTTTTCCTTGCGATAATTATCAGTGATATTGCGATTATTTTCCCGGCAATGACAAACCGTCGAGCCATTTAAAGATGACCGTTAAAAGAAATTTCGGAATGGTTCGGATAATTGTCCGTGATATTTGCACAATAGATAACTTGTGTCACTGTTTTATCCTGATCTATGTTTTTTTTTCTCTCTTTCACATGATGACCATTTGCGGGAAAATTATCACAACAACACTGACCATTAAGCATCTAAAAAAAAAAATGATTCATTCCGAAATGTTTAGCAAATAATCGCTATATCACTGACAATTACGGCAACGAAAAAACCCGAACCATTTCACTTCTAGTCCAGGTTGTTGTCATTCTGGGGGGGGGGGGGGGGGGGGGGGGGGCACGTCCCTGTGGTTTAATGATGAAAGTAGTCATTTCTAAAGCAACACAAACAATTTTGTCATAAACAAATGATATAATATCTTACATACAAATGCATGGCAACTGTAACTGTCGATCTTTACACATACAAATAACATTTTCGTCATTGATACATAAAGTATCATAATTGCATTATGCTGTTAACCCTTTCCCATATACAATTAACCTGCAGCAGACGACTTTGATCACATCTAAACTAAGATATAAGTTAATGTATAACTAATGAGAAGAGTCGAAAACATAGTGGCTATTGGAGAAATTGCTCATCATGAGCAATTTCTCCTTTTGGATCAATTTGTTTAAAGGTTGAAGAGAGTCTATTAATTGAGAATGAAAGCAATCTGTCGATAGGTATGCCTTCAAGACATTGCCTTCTGGTCTGGTAATGATTCTTCTTGTTGGCAACCACTCTGAAAGCGGTAATAGTCAAAGAGTGACATAACCTATATGTGCGATAGTGTGATGTCAGGGGAGGTAACCATTCTACCTTATGAATATGCAATGGTGTTGTAATTGTCCTTAAATCTTTCAGCGCGAATGAAAATAGTACTGTGTATTCATACGAACCAGATGCAGGTGAGATAGCTCATTAAGAGCTGTCTCAATTAAAAGCAGCACTGTTTGCATTTAAGCTATTAAAAAATAGTCAAAAGATATATATATATATAATGGAGTATTCCAATTGTGAACATGGAATAGTCTACTTTATAAAAGTAAGCGATGAAAGAGTTAAGGTCGGTTTACTTGTGACTTGACTCAATTTGTTCTTACCCTTGTGACAGGTACTGTGATATTCAGTTTAGGAAACACGGTGGCACCTCCTGCTATGACGTCATTTAGCTGAAAAGACAAAACAAAACAAATGTTTATAAAACGCTGTTTACAACTTTGATCAAAAGCTACCTCTATAAGTACAAGGTATAGTGAACAGTATAGAGCCTTGATAAATAAAAGTAAAAACATATTTAACCCTTTCCCACATTCTAAAAATATGCAGCAGACAACTTCGAAATCATATACACTAAAATATCTATAAATGAGAGGGTTCTTATTGAATATAGTTGAAAGCATTGTTGCAATATTAGAAAAATGCTCATTATAAGCAATTTCTCTTTTTACAATAGTTTCAAAGTGGTCTGCTCCTAAGGAGTCAGAAAACGCCTTATGTGAGAAATGGGATAATAGTTTACCTGATCTTGTAATTCAAGAAAGGTCCGCTTTGAAGGTGTGGGTGTAACAAACAGGAAATTTGAAATATTATTTTGAAACAACAATAATGTTTTCATTTATCTCGTCTGCTTCAGAAGTGTCAAATAACAAAGGTGTAACAAACAGGAAAATTGGAAATATTATTTCGAAACAACAATATCTTATGTTTCAACCTTTTTTTAAATCTCGTCTTCTGCAGAAGTGTAAATAGTATAAGGTGTAACAAACAGCAAATTAGAAATATTATTTCGAAACAACAATTTATAATGTTTCCACATTTTTTAATGTAGTCTTCTACAGAAACATCAAACTAAGAGTCGTCTGTCACCGGAAAAGTGTAAAGGTTTACATGTATATGGGACGCGAGTTACTTAACGATAGTGCATAATAATAGTGCACGATGAACTTACGTAAAACATCCATGTCGCTAGGCGCTCACCTCTGAGATCTCTGGAGCCGGGTAGCAAACTCACGTTCTGAAATTATTTTTAAATAAGGCCATTGAAGAAGATGTAATAATATATGTATCCAGTCTCAAACAGGCTTCCTGCTCAAAATGAAATACAAGAACTATTTAAGGAAACTTCAAGGGTTTGTTTGAGATTTGGCAGGAACAAAAATATGACAATGAAAACCAATTCATTATGTTTAGCTCAGGATGAGCTATTGTGATCACCCTGTGTCCGGCGTTCGTCGTCAGTCGTGCGTCGTCGTCGTTTTCCTCATATGTATCGAGTATAAACAAATTATTTTCCAAAAGTATAAATGTTCCTTGGGTAACCCCCTACAAAGAGTGTTGTAATTATTTCGATGATGTGATCGATCTGTTTAAAACATGACTCCTCATATTAAGTCTTAAAAAGCACATTCTCAAGTGAGCAATCCAGGACCTCCTGACCATCTTGCTGTTTGGCTAGTTTACGATATAAGAGGCTGGCGAAATGAATACATGTACCACCATTAAACACTTTTTCAGCTATAATTAATTTTGGATATTATTTTTAAACAATAAAGATCAATATATGCATGTTTACACGTGCAGTCTTATTTTGGTATACATTATCTTCTCTTTACCACACCGGGCGTCCCGAGTTCGATCCCCAGTCGCCATGGACATGGAAGAGTGCCCTTGGGCAAGGTACATTTCCTGGCCTTGTACTGGTTTTTTTACCAAGGGATCATGAATAATGAACTGTCTCCGTGATATAACTGAAATTTGCAGACAACTCAAGTAAAACCAAACCAAACTGTGTCCCTTCAGCATTTCCAACATACAACAAAGCTGCAGCAGACGAGTTTCAAAAGAGTGCCCCAGATGGATACCTCCTATTATGAGCTCGTACGAATCAAGTCCCTGTGACTCCTAATTTACAAAAAGGCTGACCAGAAATGACTTGTTGCAACCATAACAGATGTCGATATATGGGTTGATTGTACTGAGCTGGCAGGAAAATAAATAAAAAAGTATGTATTAGCAAATGTGACGCCATACCCGAAATTAACTAAATGGCTAGGACCACATTGGGTTATGAAGCATCTGTCACATGTTTACACTTGTACGTTCATACTTGAGAAAACCAAATTGAAACGTTGCCAAAGCCATGACACAGTCCTGATCCGGCTAAATCCTTACATTTAGAACTATTTTAAAGGTCGCCGATTAAAATCCCACCATTTCCATTGTCAGAGAACTAAACATAAAGAGGCTATCATGAATGAAATTAGAGAATAGATACAGTGCCTGGAAAAAATAGTTCGACTGAAGGGAGGATACTTTGAGGGTATGGAATAGCAACTTCTGTCTAGCCCTGCTTTCATAGCTCACGGTTGCCAATACACCAATCAAAATACAGCTACAATGAAAATGCTGTAATTTGATTGGATGAATAACAATCAAGAGCTACCAAACTTATTCTCTGAACGCAGGGATTTTTTTTCACAAACGCGTAAAGCATCACACGGATTAACCCTTACCGACATACAACACATCTGCAACAGATGACTAATAAAACATATTTGCAAAACATGGATTATTTTTATCAGGTTGATTACAATTATTAATAGGCAGTGACATAGTTTATTACGTATACATAAACATGCACATTGTAACACAATACAAATAAAAAACTAATTTCGTGGTCATTTTATCAAAGAAATCAGTGTATCTGCTATGATTTGAAGAATACGAAGATAGTGTTAATGTTTCTTAGTTATTCATAAGTAATTTCTCCTTTTGACACAATGTTTTAAATTATAAAGTTGTGTCCTGTGTTTGCGTCAAAATGCATCTATGCTTTCGAAAGGGTTAATAACAAGCGAAATAAAAGGGTTTAGTACTCACAAGATTGTCCAAATGCGGTACATACATGCCACCAAATCCATAATTCAAAACCTAAAATATATAAAAGATTCTTGACGCCAAAACGACAGTTTTAATGATCAGAGACATCCAGAAATTGCAAGGCGTTGGCGTTGGCGTTGGCGATCAGTGTAGAGCCACATCAACCTTCGCATACGAGTAGTCTTTTCTTGGCAATGTTCGCAAATGAATCTACAGAATAGTTAAAGAAATTTCCAATAGACAGAATGCATTTTGTCAGTCAGCATGAATGGACAAGCCAGTACGTATTGATCTAAACATTTAATAGTTACAATAGGATTGGGTTTATTCTATACGATCGGAAGTATCTACAATCACTACTTATCTGTCTCGTCTGGATCGTTATCTGGGTTATCTCCCTTGTTGCCACATTAATATTCTGTAGGCAACAATTTGATTGGCTGACGCAAAGGTAAATCTGAGTCGACATGTAATAGGCAGTTATCGTACTTACACAAGCGTTTGAAACAACGCTCAGTGATGGTTTAAATGAGAGTGTACCTGTAGATTTTCGGCATGTGCTAACTCCCCGATATGGTTAGTACTGAGACCTGTTATAAGCTCCACACGTTGACATACTCGTTCTATAATAGGGTGATCTGTGTCCAGTAGCCAGGCACTGGTGAAATTTAAATAAGAGTAATTAAGTCTTGAAATGTAAATGAAGGTTTTTAACTTTTTGTTGATGAGTTCGTAATGAATATGCCGCTAAATTCCAAGATTGCAATATTATGACCAAATTATAAATGCAATCAATCCGAGCTGCTATAAATATTTCTGAATTCTTTTCATAAGCATCCAATGTTTTTACATGAGCGGTGCTAAAGGAAAAACAACCTTAACGTTTTTATTACACTTTATTATGCGTTGGCTGATCTACATATAAACTGATCAAAAATGAATTACGGTTGGTGTTTGCAGAAAAACTCTCGTATGCAAGTATTCAAAAGTGGTTCTCATCGAAGTTTAAAATATTTCGTTTCAAATGAAAATTCCCGTCGCATTTGTTCATGTTCTTCTAGCTCATGTCTTTAAAGTGTTATTTAGTCACTCATTCAGTAGAAAACGAATGAAAATTTCCTGCCAATGATGTTGACAAAAAAGGAACATGTGTTTATCAATGAAAAAGAGAGACACTATAGTAATTCTAAGTCATCAATCCTTTCACGACAAATCTACGACATATGATATTTAAATAATCTAGTCAAAACTGTCTATGCCTTTTAGCATTTATATAAAAAAACAAAGACAAACTCACGTCTGACTGACTCTTATCGTAGTGTCTATTCTGGATGTGCCATCAACTGATAAAACGGATGAATCTGCTATCTGCGGACAAATATAGAACAATTG
Source organism: Serripes groenlandicus (assembly GCA_031761405.1). Lineage (NCBI taxonomy): Eukaryota > Metazoa > Mollusca > Bivalvia > Cardiida > Cardiidae > Serripes > Serripes groenlandicus. The sequence goes on along the minus strand of JASEVX010000004.1, from coordinate 77,687,240 downwards.
TCTAAGACAACTTTAGCAGTATTTCATTCGATCTGTGAAACTTTATTGTTCACTGTCATCACATTCAAATACACGTCAATTGCGTTAGGTCTTATTGTTAATTGCAAGTGCGCAAATACAGTCGCCGTTATTCAACCGTAGCTGTAACATCTTATAAACCACTGCAAATATAGCCTAAACTGTCTACATTGATCTTAATAGTAGTGTCGAGCGAAGTTGCAGAAAGACGTGTCATTGTCTAACTGTGCACATGAAATCCAGAATCACTTGCAATAACTGTGCAGAGTTTTTGTGCTTGAAAATCAGAAAACCTATTATTATTATTGTTATTTTTATTATTATCATTATCTTATTTGTATTACTATTATTGATTGTGTTTATTGCTATCCTCATCACAACCATCAACATCATCATACGTCATGTGGACATAAGCAGCCAAGGAGATCTATTTGTACAGGTCCTATGCTGATCCTGTAAACACAGACCAATCGTCCGTTCGTCCAGGATGTGGTTGCTTTATGTATGATTAATTTAACCTGTATAGACCTATTAACCTATATATGTGAGTAAAGGAAACAGTTATATTAGATGTTTGACATGGTGCCAATTAAACTATTAGTAACAGTTGTGTTAAGCGGAGGTGTTAAACCATGCGTTATAAATAGTAAGTGGGAAACATATTAGTATAACTGACCATTTTTTTACAGTCAAATATTGTCGATTAACTAGATATATTTTCTGTTCAAATTGCGTATGTGATGCATGTAGATAATTGCTTGTATATCCAAAATATCAACTCCCTAAAAGAACTATGCTGGTAATATGTATTTCAGAAGTTTGTACTCAGAGACAGTTCGTTATAATGCGGCCAGATTAGTTAGTAAAACTTCGGTTTTGCAGCTGTGATCACGTTTGGTACTTTGACTTACCGGTTGCGAGTGCTATTGAACAGGGGGGTGGGGGGGGGGGGGGGGGGGTTTAATCACTTTTATCTTATTTAATACATGAATGTTATATATTATAAAAACAACAACAACAGGGATTTACAAATAACCAAAAAATAGAACAAAATAAAACTGTTACCCTTGATGCTGCAAATTGCTTTATAGAAATCTGCTCCGATTCGTAAGTAACGTTGTAAATGATGGAGACTCGGGGAGCTATGCTTAGAACTTCTTCTTTGGCCACATATATCGGTATAGCTGTCTTTCTGTACAAACATTTGAGTTTGGAAGTAACTTTTATATCCTGAAATGTGTAATGTACGATACGTATAAGTGCGTTGCAAGACGAACAAACGTGAACAAACGTGAATAATAACAACTGCCCCAACACAAATGACAACATGTATAACCGCCTTGTTCTTTATAGATACACGTACAATAATTGGTCAAAATCGATATTCATAACACTATCTTAAAGTCTTATGAATATCGATACATGGAAATGATTTGTCTTCGACACAGGAAAATAAACCTTCGAACATGTGCCGTTTGTGTAGTTCTCGACCCATACAATCCTATAGGGGTGTCGACATTTCAAATCTTTTACACGAAGGTTCGTGAATAATTCATTTTTTTAACAGAAAACGGTACAAATTATGTGTATGCACATGCTTACATTTATCTCATTCTACATCGAGATTGTTCTGTTTACTAAATTAATTAGTCGCATGAGCCAGCTAGATTCTACTAACAAGATATTGCAATCTACTCTTGTCGCAGATAAATAATTTTTAGGCATATCCAAACAAAGAAGATTACGTGTTCCGATTGTGTATGATACCAGCACAGTATGACAATGTAATGTTTTACCCGCGTGTTGGGTTACAGAGACAAAGACAATAATGTTTCAAGTAACACCGTCTTGAGTCAAATAAAGGACGACATGGCATATAACGTAAAGTGGTCTGACGTGTTAGCATTTATGGTAGAACAATGTTTATACAGTCATCAAGAAACCGCATATGATTAAATGTTATAAAGGGAAGCACATTGCAGGGACGTATCTACGTTCATGGTTATTGTTCATGTCCTCTGTGTATATGCAGGTCACCATCTATTTGCATACACCTATTAAGCTTGATCTATTTATTGGGGTTTTACGCCGCTTTCAACATTATTTCAGTTATATCACGGCGACAGTTCACTTATTCATCATCCCTGGGTAAACAAACCAGTACTAGGCTAGAAAATGTGCCTTGCCAAGTTTCAAATTGACAAAGTGGAATAACACGTATAAAAGAATGCTAAAGTTGTGGTTCTTGCGCAAGATACAACACTAGTTAAAAGTGAGGGAATCGTCGGACAAGAAAATATTTCTTAAACAGGTAACTAAACTAATCAAGTGTTTGTCCATGATAAGTTTACGTTGCTCTTATCACTATGTACATGTGTTGTGTATTTGCAGTGAATACCTCACACATAAACAAGGCTATAGGCATTTTAAACAATCAAATGTGACGGAAGGCCGTACAGATGGACAGAAAGTCGGTTCATTTCCATATCCAATTGAAGCTATATCGGTATGTTGCTAGTGGAGATATTTGAAAATGGTATAATAAACCAGTCGATATGTCGAATTACCCGTATTCCTTCCCCTTTACACAGAGATTCGTGCACGCTGGAGGGTTCTTCTGATAAAGACATAGCATGTTCGTGATGGGCGTCCTTTGATATGCCGTTGTAAAACTGTATATCTTTATTCAGTTTTATGTTGGTAGGATCTGAAAATAAAAAAGTATGTCAACATTATACAAAGTTGTCTAGTTACATGATATATACATGTATAATGCAAAGAACAAGTCAAGATAAAATGGTTCACAAGTATCTGTAAATTGATTCAACAAATCTAGTTAATAAATATATACATGAGAATGAACAGATGCGGAAATGCAAGATACATGTGAAAATACAGACCTTGATTAAAGTAGTAATTTGAAAGATAAGGAAAGTGTTACAAGCAAGCATGAGAAAGATAAGGAAATGTTGAGAGGGAGGATTTTGAAATTATGGAAATTATTGAAACTAATACATTTAGTTACAATCAAAGTATTGTATGTTAGTATGTGGAAGATAAATTTGCAAAGTTCTCCTTATGAATAATTTTTTTTTTAAAGTAGTTAGGTGGACCATAATAAAACTATTGAAGGAAATCATAAGGATACAAAAGAAATCGTTTAAAAAACTATGTGGAAGATAATGTACTCGTCGAATGGAACGTATACGCATTTGAAGGAAATGATGTGGAAGATGATATAAGCGTTGAAAGGAAAACATGCTCAAGATAATATATGCGTTGAAGGGACCGTATGTGGAAAGTATGTGGAGGATAATTAAAGCGTTGACAGGAAATAATGTGGAAAATAATATATGCGTTGAAATGAATGATGTCGAAGATGAGGAGAGAAAAATAATCATATTGAAGACAATCAAAGCGTTCACAATTTTGAGAAGACATTAATAGTTTGAAAGTTATTGTGTTAAAGATAAGATAAAATATGACATGCAAGAAAATGAAATAATAATAAACGTTTTCATGTTAAAGTTGCTTTAATCTAATCAGATAAAAAATGACCGTGTTGAATATCGCCATTTTGGAGACCAATGAACATTTTGAAGGTAACAATGTTCGAGTAAATGACAGTGTCCCTGGTTATGTTGCCCAGATGTGTCATTTGAGAGCATATATTCTGTATCAACGATATTAAATTGTATGGATGAACCTTCTAAACAAAGTAGATGTGTTTTACCTTTCTTTTGTTGATCTTCAAGTAAAGAAATATCTATCTGGTGATGTTTGGACTGAAATGACATATAATCTGAATCATTGAGGTGATTCAATTCGAAAGAGGCGACGCAAACTATTTTACAATCTGAACAGCACTTTTCTTATTATTTATATTTACATGTGTTTATGTTAATTAAATCAAACGTTATGCTCCATCGCATTAAAACAGTTGACACAATACTTCCACGAAGTCTCGTCAGCAGCTTCACTGTGCACCATCAATTCCTTCATGCATGCTTATTAAAACTTTAGAAGAACTATATGGTCTGCCGATGCACATGCATGCGTTCAGCTTTATGTATATAAAAAAATGAAAAGAGGTTACATGCAGTTTAAATATATACTATGTTATACGAGATACAAAGTGTACATAGAAACAACGTTCATAAGATCTTTTATAAAGCGTTATATGTAAACGTTGATTTTATAATTGAATATATATTATATTCCTGCACATTTTCCCGCGCAAATACACGCAAATGGTCAAATGAGCTTTGTTTTCACGAATTCTAAAGAAAATACCTCTAACATTACAGCCCTGTAGTTTACCGATAACCAATGCCATATATTGTGAAAGAAACCGATTCCCCTAACATACACCATGAACCGAATCGAAACCCATCAAAAACGTCCCAGGAGCGTTATTTGAACACGAATTTCAAGAGTTATCGAATGGCAAAGATTGTCTACATTGAAGCCTTTATTTAAAGCTGTTTATACCAATGAGTACATAGACACAGAAAAAAAGGATAACGCTTGGTCTTGATGAAGCTGTTACATAATACCTTATTAGCTTGCAGTTGCTATCATCAATGGTTAAAGTTTGTAACTAATCCGACATTTGCTATCTTTGTTTGAATGGTATTTTATGCCTTTTTCAACATAATTTATGTAATGCCTCGGCGTTCCGTCGGGTAGAATACCAGTGCCAGTGGTTAGTTTATCCTAACAACAGCGCATAAGCCAACATGCGTATTCCCGAAACCAGGAACCCGCTACAACCAATTAAAACTAAATCATTCGATTACAAGTACATTTAAAATCGACAATTTAAAAGCAATACGGTTTAATTTACTTTCCATAGCGCTGAGGCTAGTTGTCGTACAATCTTCGTTATATCTTCAGTGGATGCTTCGTCGTTCTTCATTACTTCGAGCAAGCCCTCAAGCCAGCGTACATCCTCTGCAAAGTCATCAGTTTGATCCAAGGCTCTATGAATGAGTAAAACATCTTCCGCAGACAGTGGTTCACTGTGTTCGTTCGCTATTCGACCTCTAAAATTACAGACATCACATAGACGGGTCTTTGTCCAAATGGTCTCAATCATTTAATGAGTATAACTCTTCGGACGAAATCGATAACAATGCTTTAACAATGCTTTAAAAAGACTGATGATATAAAGCTATTTTCACACACCGAGAATGCTTTATGTGGAAATTTACCAAGATACTGTATCAATCCATTTAAGAATACAGTTATCCGAATAATTAATTCACATGATCGTGGTCAATTTAATTTCACAATATCCAATTGATGATATGAATGATTTAAAATATCTCGATGGCATTCTACAGGTCTTAATACGAGATGCGGCTCATAGAGTACTCACTGTATCAAATCCCGGGTGTCAAGTTTGTAAGTTTTCCTCAGTCGTACGATACCGATAATAGCGCCTTTTATGTCGTCTTCCAGCAAAGATAAATCAAATTTATTATCCATCTCGATCGATGAGACTTCACGATTAAAATCTGGAAAAAAATGATTCTGTAATTCCCTTAAGAAAAATACAATCTATATAAAATATTTTAATAATAGTTTTTCTCAAACATTGTTATTTTTCATCAATGTATGCAAAGGTTGGAGTTATTTGTATTTTGCCTCAGAAAGATGATGCCACAGGGTGATTTTGCCGAATAAATGTAAACCCATATGTCAAAGACAATATATGCATTCAATTTAGGCGTCTGCCAACATGTATAATAACGAATAGTATATGCGTCATATAATTGTGCCAAACATGTAGTATGTATTGTAAATGGAACCATAAGCTTAAGAAATGTCAGAAGTGGCTACCCTCCTTGGTGCGTAGAGTACCTGTTATAGCATTACGAGTGGTTCATCGGTGTCAGGAAAATAAACGCCGTGAAATGACTGATATACTGTTGAAAATAGCGAAAATACCACACAAACAAAAATTGTGCTCAAGATTTTAAACTGATGTTTTATTTTTCTTAATTGATAGTGTAGGCGTACATCCTGAAAGGTAATATCATGTGTCTCCTGATATCATAGGGTGTAGCCGCAAAGAAATGTAAGATGGTAGCCATTCGCTGGAAGCAACTCGTCAACCCGTGCACTGTCTTCTCGATTGTCCCACATTTTGATTTTACTATTTACCCTTAATGCGGTGGGATAACGAGCGGTAAAGAGAGGTAAGGGAAAGGTGAGAATACAGTCCTGTTATTATGCCTATTCCACTACAAACATAGTAAATTTGCGGTTTACTGTTTGCACAAACATTCAATTAAGTTTATGCCTATTCCACTACAAACATAGTAAATTTCACAGTATTTTCTGCTTTGTTTCATTGCGGTTTCTTTACTATTTGATCTTTATTAATTTCATTTGTTTGCAAAAAAACACACTTATAATTCATATTTGATCTTTATTAATTTCATTTGTTTGCAAAAAAAACCACTTATAATTCATATTTGATCTTTATTAATTTCACCTTTGTTTCATTTCTTTCTGAACTGTTTGCACAAACATTCAATTAAATTAAAGAAAATTATATAATTATATTCTCTTAATTATAAATGAACAAACTGTTGATGCATTTCTTGAATTGAAAATTTTGGGGAAAAGTATCATTATTGTTTTTACATCATACTGAAAACATGGCTAACGCCCAAGTAAGACTAGATTTTGTGAAGAACCAGCGCGGCGGAATGAGTCTGGTTATTGATGGCCACAAATTTGTTATCAAGAGCCGACGGGAAGAGAGGGTGTACTGGACTTGTTCTAACCGTGCCTGTCCATCACGAGTAACAACCAGAGAAGGTATTCTCGTCAGACATAACGCTAACCATATCCACGAGCCTGACAATTTCCATATAGAAACAGACAATGTGATGCAGAAGATTCGAAAACGGTGTCGAAAAGAAACAACGCCTATTCCAACAATTTACAAAGAAGAGGTATCAGCTCTCAGAAATCGGGATTGGAATGAACAATCTGTTGAATTGGTAAAAAGAATCAAGACTTTTGAAGGATGTAAGTCTCAACTCAGTTGAAGACGTGTGGTTCGAAGCACTCACTGACATTGCTACTTTAGAGCTTCCTGCAGCAGTTGAAACATTCACAGACTATGTAACTGAGAACTGGATTGAGAGCGACAAACATATTTGGAATCACTTCAATACCCATGGTCCAAGGACGACAAACAATGTAGAAGGCTGGCATAGCATGTTGAAGAAAGCTGTTCAGCATTCACATCCGAACATATTTTCCATCCTTAGAACTATCCAGGAAGTTGAATCATTTTCATGTATCAAGGTAGTTCAGTATGCTACAGGAGGTAAAAGACCAACCAAGAGAAGGAAATATAAAAACATTGACACGCGACTAGCATCCCTAAAGGAACGCCTGCGTGATGCCATTAGCGCAATTGTGTATGCGGACAGAGCAACATATTGTCTACATATGTAACCATTTATAAACTGAGTAAATATTCAACAAAATTGAAAACAGTGAAAACCCAGATCAGACGATGTGATTATATGATGTGTTTAATTTGTTATTTGTTATTTGAATGTATGTATTATAAACAATAGTTCAATTACCTAATTTGAATAAAAATATGTTTTTCTAAATAATTTGATATTTTCCTTATTCCTATGTTATATCAAAAAGAGGACCAAACAAGAGCTTTTTTCTGATAAATTCGTAACATACTGTTTTATAAAAAATGGTTACCAATATAGTGGAATTTTAAATGAACCGAACTGTAGTGATATCTTCGCCCCGGGCAGGGATTAGCCGACACCTTACCTGTATTTTTTCCCGATAGTCCTACATCGATTTTTAGCCCAAAAATCAAAATGTGGGACAATCGAGAATAAACCAGTTAGGTGTGTGTGATTATACGAGAATGACCGTATAGTCCACCCTTTCACTTAAACTTTTAAAAACTTCAGAAAGTGTTATTTATTATAATAATAATAATGCACATTGCACATTGAGCAATAAATACTTGCATATTTCAAATTTGACATATGTTTTTAACAGCGACTTCAATTAGGAAATAGATTTTACTTTTGAGTGATATAAGATCCGGTATATCACTCAAAAGTTATATTATTTCCATTCTAATCCACTTTTTTGTACAGTTAAAGGGATGTAACTGAGGGGAAACTCTGTTCTGACATGACATTGCTTCCCTTGATAAAATGTCGTGTTGGCTATTCTATCTTTACTCCTCATTGTTTTGTTTTGGCAATATTCACGGATATTCACATTTTGAAATAGGTTTTATTACAGTCAATGAACATTTTATTCATATAACTATTTCAACACATGTTTGAATAATACGGGTAAACAAATCGGCGATATTGTTCCGTTTATAGGTAATGTGTATGCACTTTGCTATACATGTATCCAAAAGTTGTGTCCAGAGAGGAGTTTTTGTTGCAGTTACGATATTCCTATTACGCCAAATATATCCGCTGACTTGCTGATCTACACCCAAATAGTCCCATAAAAAACATTTGTTTGCGTAGAAATTAGTGTATACCATCACCAGAATGCATTGAATATATGACAGTGAGTTTAAATGCATTGAGAATGTGTATAGGATCAGCAAGTCAGCGGATGTATTTGGCGTAATTTGACCTTTAAGACAAAAAATAAGTTCTAAAGGACATGTTTTTTCTACTTATTAACAAAGTACGACATAAAAGGAAAACACAAAAGCAAATATTAGGTCAATTAAGTAATCATTATCAAAGAAAAACAAATTCTATTCCACCCAAACCTAGCTTTTATCTTTCGCACAATACATAGGTCTTTGCAAAGGAAAAATCAAAAAAAAATCACATGTTTAGGTTTTGCTGTGTCAAATGTTCATAGAAATGATCAAACTTTATATTTATGCACGTTTCTCAGACATTTTAGGCAACCAGTATCATCATTTTCAACCAGTTTGACTGTATCCAAACATTTTTGCAGACGACACAAAAATTACCTGTCATTTGTGTGGACTCTGAAGCCCCTTTAGACGCTTTCTTTGCCCTCAGATATCTTGTTTTTGTATAACTTAACAGAGTATGATATAAAATGAAAGACAAAAAAAAACAGAAACACATGACATTTTTAGGTTTTTCTGTGTCACATGTTCAAAGAAATGACCAAACTTCATGTTTATGCCTGTTTTAGCCCATTAACCAAACAAAGTTAATTAGAAAATGGCTTGAAAAACATCGTGTTTTATGAAAAAATGTCAAGAAGGCTATTACCTAATGGCTGTAACACCCCCCCCCCCCCCCCCCCCCACCCCCATGAGCCTAAATTCCACTCCAGGCACCCAGTTTCATCATTTTTCAAGCAATTTGACTGTATTCCACCCCGTATAAAAAACAAGAATGCTTCAATATGTGCACTGGCACAAACTTTACTTTTGATAGTATACACCTAAAAGCCCTTTAAAATGCCAAGTAGCATAGTTACGCATAAACACTAAGAAACGTTGTATGATAAAAACGCAGGATGGAATTGCAAAAGCAAAAAATAGTTCCGGAAGTTTAGAGTGATATACTGTGTAAGGTATATCACGCTCAAATCCCTATTTGCGTATAGAAGAGAAAGTGTCAATAGTGTTGAATGAATCATTCATTGTTCGTTTGACAAATATATATATATATGCAAAGAATGCACAGGCTTGCCTGACAATGCACTGTGCGCAGATTTAATTAATCCCCTTATCAATAGATACGGTTCATTTGTTTGTTAAGTTTATGATCATAAACTGTGTAAAAAACATATTGTAATCCCGATTCTGATGCAAGCATACCATTTAAAGGATGTCTACTCACTGTGAAGTGCTGTGGTTGTCAAGCAATCACCACAATTCATTGTCGCTATAATTCTATTCCAGCCCTCGTGCATTCTTTTGAAGAATTTCAGAGAATTAAGTGGATTTTCTATGAAACTAGTGGCGCCAACTGCCTTTCCATTCTCGGCGAGTGCGTGTTGGTAAAACCTGCAATTTAAGAGAACATAATTATAAATATGAATTGGAACCAGTTTGGCTTTACGCAAGCGTATAATGGCTAATGTAACTAAAATAATTGGAACGATATTTATTACAGTTAGTTCAATGATATCAATGTCAATTCTTTGAAATAAATAGATAAAATATGAGAACGTCTATTTAATTACGTTCTTAATAAATGAAATGCATTGCTCCATTAAGAGAACATAAGTATAAAATTATAAATATGAATTAGTTTGAATTAGTTTGAAATGAAACTAAAATAACAGGAACGATACTTATTACAGTTAGATCAATGCTGTCAATGTCAACACTTTGCAATGAATAGATGAAATATGAGAAGTTCTATTTCATTACGTTCTTAATACGAAAAACAACCATAAATGGGTTTTTTTCGCTTATAGGTAACAGGTGTGAGATTTTTTTTTTTTTTTTCAATAACCCATGAAGCTTTCTGAAATGAAACTCGAAAAATCCATGGGGGCGCCATTTTGGCTATGTATAAAAAGCAGACGTAAAACACAGATTGAAAATTATTGTCGGCTTTTTAATAAAAAAAATTAAAATCAGTTTATTTGGGTATGTATAAAATGAGCAGAAAAACACGGATTGAAAATTATTGTCGTCTTTTTAATCTTTTTTTTTTAAATCTTTATTTAAGATCATTAAAGTGCTGTGTGGGAATTAACATTTGTACGAAAAGTTAAAAAATAAATGGAAATCTGTAAGAAATATGTTTTCCCGTTCGTCAAAAAAACGACAGCATTAGCCTTCTACGCCCGAAACTAAATTTTGACTGTATCGTAGCCAAAGAAGGACGTGACGTCATTTCCGTTACACTTCATTTTGGCGTAATGTCAATGGAGCGACGTCGTTTCCCGCAAAAAAGTGGTATCAACATGAAAGACCCCAAATTCCTATACATGAGCTATTGACTCACTCATTCAAAGTATAATTATTTATCAAACATTGTGGCAAAAGGATAACTTTCTCATAAGGAGTAATTATTCTTGTGGCGACAATCTTTTCCTAAATCGTCTGTTGCATAGGCCTCAGAAACCGTCTCTAATAGGGAAAGGGTTTAGCAGAAATGTGACCCCTTACATAATTTGTTCCAGTCATATTGACTGGTTAAAAAAGGCAGTCGCCAGGTAGCATCAGAAAAGGGCTGATCTATTTGCTTCTTTACCATAATGCAGGTGATCGATTAAGGATCAACTTGGCCCTCATGTTTTAACCTCGTTCATTATAAATGTTTTCCTTGATTTTCTGAAAGTCTTTACTTTATTATTTTCTGTTCAAATAAAAGACAACAGCAATACGAATTCCAAATATGTTTTGATAATGCAAGAAACATGACATTAACATTATTATTGTCTAGTCAATTACTTATAAATCCTTTTTTATGGCCAAAGTATGCTCTTTAATTTTTGTGTTTAATTCGTAAATTATTTTTTCGTAAATAGGTAGCACCTATAGATATATTAAATGAAATACAGTGATACATTACTAACGTGAGAAACATGTCCTGAAAACAAAATAAGCCGGAAGCATATGTCGCCTCATGAGATCACCAACATTGTGGACTCTGCGTAATGTATCGAGATCAGCCTGCGCAGTCCCTGCAGGCTAATCCGGACACATTCTGTCTCTGGGGGATAGAGGTATAACGTAGGGATGGCAACGAATACCAAAATTAGTATTAGAATATTCGATCACAAGATATTCGAATATTCGACCCATTTGTGCATGCTTACCAAACAAAGACTTTATTAATTCTTTATTTATCCAGTGTACTCGCATTTGACGTTTCCGTTACACCGATGAATTCGTATGAAAAAAATGTTCGTGAAAAATACGTTGGTAAAGTACGCAGATTTTAATTTATTGATCCCATTCTTAATGTATTGTTCGAAACATTTAGCTTGATTACCCTGTTTACAACTGAGGTTTAATCTTTCTCTTGCTGCATATAACTGAACTATTGTTGAAATGCTTTTGTAAATGACATATAGGTGTTTGTTTCTTCTGCTCGGTAGTTACAGAAGGGTTATCTATGTATCTAGATGGATGTTTGTTTCGTAGATGATTGCGGAGGTTGGTTGTAGTTTCCTGGTAGGACAGCTCCGCATGTACGAAACATGTAGCTATTTTCTCAGATCGGCGGAAATACTTCCAAACTACATACGGCGTAACAGGCATTGTTGAAATCAAATATTACGTAGTTTCAGAACTGATGTGGCAATGCAAATCGCATTTGGGTGTATTTATGAAAATAATGAATGACGATAATAATCTAGATAAAAAAAGGTTTTATTTCAACAGTTTGATACTTGAACAAATAATTAATGAACTTCAAACACGTGCTACATATCTGCATGTTCGAACTTACCAATCTAGGCTTCTTTTATTATAAAAAATGTGAAATACACCGCTACTTAATTAGTAACAGCTTGCTAGGATAATATCACCGCCAATATTGTCTGATTGCCTTATTCTAAAAAGCAATACCTACATAGAATACACGATGAAGTTACGGTGTTTTGGAACGAAAACATCGGTATTGTATCGATAGCCTAAAGCAGGGATTATCAGTTTGACATGTTATACACTATAGTTAAGACCTAATAACACTGTGTAATTAGGTCTTTGACATATTGACACTTTATAAACTATACGTAAAATAGACCATCGGTAACCCTTTATTTACAGCTTATGACAGAAATAAACATGAAGAAATTTATTTTTTATTTTTTAGTGTTGAAAATCCTGATTTCATCGAATATTCGAACCATTATATAGTATTCGCATATTCGACCGTATGATCGAACATTCGAATATTCGTTGCCATCCCTAGTATAAAGTAATTATTCCTGAAACAGAAAATCCACAGGAGGCAAAAAGTGTCTGTCCGGGTTAGCCTGCGCGGCAAGGTTAGGCTGATCAGTATCGATACTTTACGCAGAGTCCACAGTGTTGGTTTTCTCGTGGCACGGCTCATATGTCGCCTTATGAGATCACAAACCGCTTTAGATACTTACGAAAAAAGACCGTAACAAAATTAAACGTTTAATTGACAGCAGTAGTAAAGAATTTACTAGTACATTAAGAAATGTTTACATTATATATTTACAGTACGGGTTCGAGTTTTCCCATGTCGAGCCACCAAGCTTTGTATATAATATTATACAGTGGACTAAATAAAACTGGGGTAAACTTGTTTTCCCCCAACAATGTGTCACTTATTTATCAACCAAACCACTGAGATGATTCTTGTTAATACCTGAATCATAGGGTTTATAATTAAAATTGTCCCATTTGTAGACACCAAAAATGTTATTGGCACGCGTTGTGGAGCAATAGGGAAATGTAATACATATATATCCATGGTTCAATCAATGTTTGTCACATAAAAAATAAACAGTCTTTAATCTTTTTATTGAAAATTATGCAATCAATGCATTAATTGTTATAAGGCATTTTAATTATATTGTAATTGATTACTTTATTGAATGAATAATTAAATACTAAATTTTGGTTTGATTACTCTGATTAACACCGACAATGTTTGTCCATAAATAAAAACAAACAGTCTTTAATCTTTTTATTGAAAATTATGCAATCAATGCATTAATTGTTATAAGGCATTTTAATTATATTGTAATTGATTACTTTATTGAATGAATAATTAAATACTAAATTTTGGTTTGATTACTCTAATTAACACCGACAATGTTTGTCCATAAATAAAAACAAACAGTCTTTAATCTTTTTAATTAATATACAATTAAATAAAATTAATGTGTTGTGTAAGCTAGTTAACAAAATTTAATCATTAACATGATAATACTCAAATATAACATATTAAACCGACATGTAACATGTACATGTATATAGTAGGGAATTAGAAGTAGGGGATTTTTTCCTTAGGGGATTTTGTCTGTAGTGGATTTTTGCATATAGGGGATTTTGTCTGTAGTGGAAAAATGATATAGGGGATTATGTCTGTGTATGCCTAGGGGATTTTGGCTGTAGGGGATTTTGACCTACATGGCAAATATACCGCACACTGTTTTTTCTCACCTGTACATCTCCATTATAAGAATAAATGGCATTTTCAAATTTGTGGGACAATTAGGAAGACACCAATCATAAACCCCAAAATGTTATTTTCCTTGGACCACGGTACAAATTTGTTCAGGAAAGGACTGCTGACACAGCCACAAACTCATGCTCGATAAGATACGCTAGTATCGTCACGTCCGCATACATAATAAATTATGGAAGTTTATAAAGATGTTTGATCCTACGTTACAGCTGTGATTTCAACATGAAAAACGTAGGCATGTATCATGTAAATGAATCATACGAATTAAGGGCAAAATTAAACAACAACGGTTTTTCGTTTATAAATGTACTTTATTGAATGATTCGATTCTGACCATCTAACAGGATCTTGTACCAAAGGTCCCTGGTTCGAATCCTGTGATGAGCGGGTTTTGCCTTTGGGATTTATACACACAAATTATGAAGTTACTGGTTAAGACTACGGCAAAATGACATCGAGCGTTATTAATATGATAAAAGCTTGTTTCGCAATCGATGTAAAAAAATAAGTTAAATTAAACTTACAAGCTCAAACTAGCGATTTGATCCCTAATGGGGCTAGATTGTTGCCTTGACCATATGCTTCTCTGTAAATATGTGTAGCTGATGCATTGCTGGTGTTTTTTGGTTTGTTTTCTTTTCTTCGAAAGAAGACGTCAAACAGTGCGTCTTTTATTACACACAAATGTTTGTTTTTATACTTACAATATTACACTATTTTCTGTTCTTAGGTTTTCGTTTAAGCACTATATTTCGATATGGAAATTTAGGCCAAGTCAGTGCAGAAAACTAAGACAGACAACAACGTTCATTACGTGCCTCTGCGAGGTTAGCAGGCAGCAGATGCGGGTCACCAGTATACTAAATGAATTCTCCACCAGTGTGCTGTCTATTTGCAACCGATAGTTGAAGATAGTTGAAGATTCTCCTAACTGGTAAATGTATTTCACTGAGACAGGTGCCGTGGGTGGGAGTATGCTTTAGCAGCTTTTCACCGTGTAATAGAGGTCTGGTGATGCCGATGTGGTCGGTGACAATGCGTTATCTGAATTCGGAGTGATTCAATACCTACACAACGGACCGAAATCAAGGGAGCCGACGATAACCCACTAGTACTTATGATCAGCGTCGACGTTATCTGAAGTCGGAGTCATTCAAGACCTACGCAACGGACCAGGAATCAGAGGAGCCGACGATAATCCACTAGTACGTATGATCAGCGTCGGCCAGAGTCAATAAG
Organism: Serripes groenlandicus; assembly: GCA_031761405.1. NCBI lineage: Eukaryota > Metazoa > Mollusca > Bivalvia > Cardiida > Cardiidae > Serripes > Serripes groenlandicus. Next base: position 77,671,836 of record JASEVX010000004.1, on the reverse strand, counting down.
ACAATAGAGTGGTACCCCTTGCAGTTAAATTACATCATGAATTCGTCCTTCTTTAGTTGTATGACTACGTGCTTCTCGCCCAGCGTGCCGACATTAAGCATGAGGAGTTACATGCTATATACCACCACTCGTCTGGTAAAGCGATGATGTTGAGGACCTCCTCGTAGTAATTGGCTACTAAGGTATTGTAAAATCATTTGACAACGTAGGAAATGGTGTTGTATGCCTCAGAATGAGATCATCAGCGACAGGTTACGAAGAGATGCCAAGACTAACATACCAGGCGAAAGCGCCTTCTAAAACCAGATGCCCTTCTCCTTCATTCCGGTGTTCAGCTTGTCCATCAGCTCCTTAAATACGAGGTAAATTTTCGAATGCGATCTCATCATCTAACACCAGCCTCTCGTAGATTGTGGAAATTCACGCTAGGAACAGCACACCGTCTTACAACATGTTTTGTTCATGTCAAAAGCAACATTCGGCAGTTGGAGATCCATAATAGTGATTCAGCACTTCGTCATTAGAAAGGAAGTTAATAACATAAACACAGCTGCATAACGTTTCAACAAACGCAACCGAACGTAGCAACTACCAAGACACGTAATGTTCACGTTTTGTGACGTTTCTGTTACGTTGTAGCTGCGTTTATAACATTTTTGCCGAGTTGCAGATCGCAGCAAATATTGGACGTTTTCACTGATTATTTTTACTTAAAGGTAAGTATGCAGAACATTTCATTTTAAAACTTCACCTTAATAGTGCCTCTCGTAGGATCGCCAACTTAACTATGAACCAATCAGAACGTTTCATTTCATTTATTTCTTCGACATTATTCGTTAAATACAACATTTGATTGGTCTGCAATCTAGATAATTTGTTTAACATCTAGGTCAAAACCCACGTTAATCAGCTATCGCCGAAAAAGTACCCCAGTAGATTAACGCGACGGGAATATATACTTGACCCCTTGAATGCTGGAACCGATGGTGTGAAGCCTGTGTTACCAGTATGGCTGTTAGCTTTCCAACTTAACATGTTGATCTTGCTTTTCCTAGACTTGGGCTATGGACTCGACCAAATTTAAAGCTGGACAGGTCAATTTTAACAATTCAGCATTTGGAGGGTTAAAACAGACATGAAATTAAAAATAAAAAAATAAAGAAATTTCATATATATATAGACACTTCATTCCGACAAAGCAGGTCAAGTCCATATTCCAGTAATCAAATTAAAACTGAAGATGTATATGGTCAAAGTTGCGTGATTTACCATTTCAAGCTTATCTAATAAATGTACCACTATTTGCAGTTCAGTTGCGTGAGTCAACTTAACAAGAATTTAACGTACATACTACTGTATACGGTAGATGACAGATGCATTATTCAATTTAACAGGAATATTGCAAAACAGGTACATACTGGTGCATACGGTAGATGACAGATGCATTATTCAATTTAACAGGAATATTGCAAAACAGTTACATACTGGTGCATACGGTAGATGACAGATGCATTATTCAATTTAACAGGAATATTGCAAACCACGTACATACATAACATAACATAACATAACATAAAATAAAATAACATAACATAACATAACATAACATAACATAACATAACATAACATAACATAACATAATTTTATTGGCATACAATAAATACATATTCATAGCCAACATGAGTGATATACAATTAGAAATAAGAATAAACATACAAAAGTTGCCAGGTGGTGTAGCTAAAAAGACCTGACATATCAACATATAAAGTTTACAGTTTACAGAGAAGTGTCAATAATTTTATATTTATATTATCATTAATCATTTTTTTACTTGATTTAAACTAACATGATGTCTTAACGGAGGAGGAAATGGTGACTAGCCAGCCTTTGACTTCCTTTGTTTTGTTGATACAGGCACATGAAATAACATACTATTTAATATTTTATTAATATTTCGTTTAAGTTCGAATAATAGAATGGGAATATGCTTTTACTTTTAAATGGTAAACAGCCTAAGTTTACAACTGTTTCAGATGGGTTTATTTTCCTTGCACGCAATGTGTTTTAACATGGTTTAAAAACCTACATTTAATTATTCTGATTTTACAAGGTTCTACTATGTAGTCTGAATTCGGAAATGACCAGAATCGTGTGAGTAAGTATTGACTTAATAAAAGACGGCCCGATACACAGAGTTCGGTTGTCGACTTACTCAAGAGCGTCATTAGGCACGGAGTCCCCTGTCTTTGCTGTATCGCCAATGTAAGCTCCGAGAGCCGCTATCAGTTGAGACTCCACATAAACTAGCTCCCTAGTTTTTTGAACCGAGGTGAAATAGTAGGATGTAGATTCTTGGAACAATGTTATGAGTACAAGAAATAAAGAAATAAATCCAAACACAGATGAATTCTTCATGGTTCTTGATCTGCTAGAACAACAACTATGTTGGTTTTTTCACCCTTTCCCCCTTACATCACATCTGGTGAAGACGAATTTTGGAGATCTAGACAAAAATAGGAAAATCTTTATAAATGGCAATGTAATCATCAAATAGGGTTGAAATCATTGTGGCAAGAGGGGAAATTGCTCATTATTTGCAATTTCTCCTTTTGTCACAATGTTTTCAACTGCATATGCGTCAAAATGCATATATATATATATATATATATATATATATATATATATATATGTTGGAAAGGGTTAAAAAGTCTAAAAATTTAACGTAAGGTAAATCCGCTTTATCCCTTTCCCTCATACGACAATTCTGCAGCAGACGACTTTGAACATATTTTGTCAAAAAAATAGAAAATCTCTATAATTGAATGGATAACCTATGACTAAAAGTGGAAAACATTGTGGCAAAAGGAGAAATTGCTCGTTCTGAGTAATTTCTACTTTTGTCACTATGTTTTCAAAAAGCTGTCTGCTGCAGAGGCGTCAGAAAGCGTTTGTATGAGGGAAAGGGATAATTATATAAATACAAAACGCGTAAAGCAACACCGAAATAAATAGTCCAAAATAGTCTTCTCGTTAATCTACACAAGTTGCATTCACTTAAAAAAATAACTTAAACGCATCTTCTCACAATTTATTAACGTGTAACCCTATATTCTCAACGACGCATGGACATGAGTGTAATGACGATTGGGTGAACCAATTCGGATAGCCTTTGTAGTGATGCTTCAACATGTGTCACATGTGTTACATGTATTGAATTGAAAGTTTCGAGAGTCAATAAATAAAAACAATTACCTTTTACCTTTTACCTTTTACCTTTCGTTGAGATCTATAAAGGCCTATGGCCTCTTTGATCTGTCTAAACCCTTTCCCTCATACGAAAATTCTGCAGCAGACGACTTTGAACATATTTTGTCAAAAAATAGTAAATCTCTTAAATTGAATGGGTAACCTATTACTAAATGTGGAAAACATTGTGGCAAAAGGAGAAATTGCTCGTTTTGAGTTTCACTATGTTTTTAAAAAGCCGTCTGTTGTAGAGGCGTGAGAAAAGCGCCTACATGAGGGAAGAAGCTTTTAAAGTTATTTACACGTTTGATAAACTCACTTCTTTCTGACAACATGTGCCGTGTATTTACAACTCGATGAGAGAAATTGTGCCTCCGTATATGTGCACTACTGTATCTTTTGAATAGTTTTGGTTTGTGTCCTGGGTATTTTGAATGTTCAGACAGTATCTGCTGTGGCTTCTGGGTCCAATTCCACCAACCTTACTTAGCGCTAAGCAATACTAAAATACTTAAAACAATATTTTATGATTTTTGTTTCCCTTATAACAATGTCTCAACATTTCATTTCTGAACAAGTATTGCTAGTCAGCAAGGTAACGTTTTATGTCAACTTAGTTATAACTTAAATACATTCCACCATTCATGTTTTACAAAATATTAGGGAAATAAAAATGATAACATATGCTGTTTAGTATTTTTTAAAAGTATTACTTAGCGCTAAGTAAGGTTGGTGGAATTGGATCCAGTGTACGACAACGTCGGTAGTCCTTACTTAATTGGTCTGTGTTAATTCGGGAGTTTGTGTTTGTGATTTGATAATTGTTATGGAGTCTTCTTTGCACATTTTCAAGGGATATTGTTTTTTGTTTATAACCGACCAGACGGTACTTCCGTATTTCTAGGATTGGTCTAATTATACTTTTGTATATTGTTGTGAAAGATTCTATATCTAGATGTTTGAAAAACCTTCTAATAGGGCATAACTTTTGGTTTCCTTTCTTGACTTGTAGGTCAATATTTTCTTTGAATTTTTAATATTTAGCTATTGTTACACCAATGTCTTTTTCTCCATTTACTGTATCTGATTTGTTTGTGTCAAGTGAATAATCATGTTTAGTTTCAAGTCCTAAATGTAGATGTTGTCTTGTTGAAGTATAGTAACCAGTCACTCTACCAATCAAATAAACGTTCTCTTTCGTTATAAGAAAATACCGAAAAGTGCAATCATATACTACGAGTCGAAAAGGTTATATCTATATAATATTTACTTTCGGAGATTTGGAACCAGTCGCGGAGCAGAGGTCATGGTGAAGTGACCTTGTTTGTGCAATGCACATTTCAAGGCGTAGCTAAGAACTGCTTTGTTTACCCAGGGATCATGAATAATTGAACTGCCGCCGAGATATAACTAAAATAATGTTGAATACTGCGTATAACGACAATAAAACAAACATAATGATTTCAATACACGATAGTTAATCAATGACCAGGTGCAGAAGAGGTTTTGACTCCACCTCTTCCTCCTCCTCCTCCTCCTCCTCCTCCTCCTCCTCCTCCTCCTCCTCCTCCTCCTCCTCCTCCTCCTCCTCCTCCTCCTCCTCCTCCTCTTCTTCCTCCTCCTCCTCCTCCTCTTCTTCCTCCTCCTCCTCCTCCTCCTCCTCCTCCTCCTCCTCCTCCACTTCCTCCAGGCTCTCCTCCGCCTCTTCCTCTGCTGTAAATGTTTATTAAAAACATACCGGAAAATGGAGGAAATTGTCGTTAAAAGCACTACATATATTTGCTTTTCCCACCCTGCGTACCACTCTTGCTCCTCATATAGCTTTAACATATCAGTTGTAGCCCCTTCTCTAAATGTACTTTTTTAAAAGAACCCGACAACAGTACGTTTGTAAATAAGCCTGTCACTTGAACTGTGGCATGGTAAACACAATATGAGCCGTTCCACGAGATAGACAACATTGAGGAATCGTAAATTATCGACTCGGATAAGCCTAAGCATTTCACGCAGGCTAACCCGGAGACCCTTTTCGCTTCCTGCGGATTTTCTGTTTCAGGGATCATTATTCTATACCTCTATCCCCCTTAGACGGAATGTCGGGTCGGTACATTACGCAGAGCCCATAATGTTGGTTTTCTCGTGGAACGGCTCATATGTACATGATTTACTGTATAGTTCTAAGCAGCTGTGATCCACTGTTCAATAGACGGTGATCGTAAAAGGACATCATTTTTAACATCCCCGTTTCCTGTATGTCAAACCCAACACAGCGGTTTATTAAAATTAATTTCAACAGTGTGTGTCATGATTTTCAAAGCGATGAGATAATTATACAGGCATACTGATGTAAAACCTTTGCACGCAAACATACGAGTCTTACTTTGATTTACTCTTGACAAACGATTTTGTTTACCCCTCCCACATGCAACAAATATGCAGCAGACGACTTTGAAAACATATTTGCAAAAAAAAAAAAAATCCGATCAACGAAAGTAGGCCTATAACTATAAAATAAAGTTGCAAACCTAATGATTAGAGCCTAGAGGAGAAATTTGCTCGTTTTGAGCAATTTCTCCTTTTATCACTACGTTTTATTTTATAATTATAGGCATAAATTTTCACAGAGAAAAAGTCAAATTGTATTTTACAAACAGTAATAAATGAATCAAATAGTTTTAATAAAAACTCAAACGTTTGGACTAATAAGGTTAAAGCATAATTACAAAATACAGGATTTTATGACGTTTGGCTATTTCCAGACTCAGTTAATCTAAAACGTTTGGTTCCTCTTTGCCGTAATATGTTGATTCATATGTATATAAGTGAATGGTTTCAAGACATTAACATTAAATCCTCATTGTCTATTTTCAAACATCTTAAATCTAGCTTTGAATGGTCAGATTTACTTACAAAATGAAAATATCATCATATGGTAACGCCGTTGCTAAATTACGTCTATCAGCTCATAATTTATATATAGAAACCGGTAGGCATAGGAACATTAGTAGAAATGGTAGAATCTGTTCACTTTGCAGTTTACAAGAGCTTGAAGACGAGTTTCGTGTTATGTTAGTTTATCCTGTCTATACTGATTTGAGAAAAAATATATATAAAAACGTATTACTACCAAAACCCTAGTATGTTAAAATCGATTCAGTTGTTAAACAGTTCAAATATAAAAGCATTAAATGCCGTTGGAATATATACTACATAAAAGCTAATGAAGAAAGAAAACATAGATTAAACAATATTATTGTATAAGAAATTACATGCATTATTATGCATTATTTCCGCTAAAAGTATTTTCAGTATCTGTATATTATCCTATATATATATATATATATATATATATATATATCTGTGTATTATTCTATACTGTAGATGTTACATGTGTCTATTTATATTTTCATCAAAAGAGAGTGCTGAAAACTTGATATTTATCTAAATATATGTAAATATGTATTATTTATCTAAATATATGTGTCTATTTATATTTTTATGAAAAGAGAGTGTTAAAAACTGTATATTTATCTACCTTTAATTTGTGTGCCCATACTCATTCATGTATGTTTAGATATATTGTATTTTGACGATGAACCATATATGTTCAAGTCAATATGCTTGAATAAAGTTCGGTTCTGTTCTATAAAGGAAAGGGTTAAAAGGACCCAGAACACAGACCGTGATTTGAACACCGGACGTTTGGATTGGCAGTCCAGCGTGTTACCACTAGCCCACCGGGCCACTTATTGGTAACTTACCTTTCTATAGGTCATATATATAATTCCTGCAATGTGAGTGTTGATCGAATGCGTAAAATGTTTTCTATTCACAAGTTACCAAAAATCGCACCTATTCGCCTCATCATAAACTTTGTATCTCGGGCGATATTTTGTTTAAATTTTGGTTTACTCTTTTTGACCCAAATTATCTACCATTTTGAAAATATATTTTTCTTAATGGCAAACTGTAATTGTGCATATTAAGACAATTCGATGAAATCACAAAATATCAATATTGTAAATATATAACAAAATCTCGCAATATGTATAAAATATCGTAGCCTGGCTATTAAATTCAAATGATTCAAATGATTTATTGATAAATGGCCACCGGCCTTTACATATAGAGAAAGCATACACAAATACATTCAGTACAACCAATGAAAACATAAAGAAATAGAATGGTTTAAGTGAAACAAATTAAAGTTCACTTATCAACATCTTTCGTTTCACTATAGCATAATAAATAAGAACGTTGCAATATTTGTTAACTCTTCCTCGTTAAGAGCACATTAAATTCCTGAATTGTTGGATTCTGGATCTAAGATCAGAATAAGCTGGCCAGTCTAATAGGAAATGTTAGACGTCTTCTATGATATGTTTACAAATTGGACATAATCTATCGTCTAAGTTAGTGTTACTGTAACGGCCTTGTTCTATTGCAAACTGAATGGCAACTACAATGGTGCATATTTAGACAGTTCGGTGAAATCACAAACACATTTAATATTGTAAAATATATAACAAATTCTCGCAATATGTCAAAAGATCGTCGACTAAATTCTTGCTAGTATAAGTAACACTGGTTATTTTTCAGATGACTCAGTAAAATATGCAGACGGCAATTTAAGATACGCATTTTTGGAGATTTATATGTGTTAATTGTAATGCAAGAATACAAATAGAATAGCCACGGGGAACATATGCTAGTTTTTTTAGCAAATTAGAATTACCGAAAAGTATAAATTACCTCCCTTATATTTTAAGAGGGAAAAAAACCATTAAATTACCTCCCTTTGAGTTTTAGAAAATTCTTCTTTTGTACGTGTAAGTACAAAAATTGTTGCAAAATTCAGCGCGGTGTATCGAAACATGCGCATTAGACGACATTTTAAAATATTGTGGCAAAAGGAGACATTTCTCATTATTTCCATCAACCGGAAACTATGTAAGAACCAGTAGGTGTTTATAAGATCATTGCAATAACGAGAATTAATTAAACAGATACTCAAAACATTGGAAATATTTTTTCATTTAAAATGCACTATAATTAAATCTTTTTACAATCAAGAGTAACTTTATTTTGATTAAGGCATAACACTGATGTTCAACGATATCAAAAAGTTCAAAGTAATATCATAAAGCCCGGTGCGTGTTCGTACCGGGCAATCATTCCATATACTGATAATTTTGTTTGGGTATCACAATTGTCCATGTTTAAAGTAACAACTGTAGGTTCTACTTCTTTCATGATTTTTGGAGTCTGGATATTTCCTTTATCAAATGATGACGTTTGATAGATACCGGGACACTATGTGGTAATAGTAATATATTGTCCTTGATAGAAAATATGAATTTCTGCAAGTATTTCTTCATTTATGCAAAAAAAATGATCCGAAAATTCGCTAATTTCCATTTTAAATCATGATGATTCAATCAAAAGAAAAAGGTGAGCCGTTTGCTACGGCAACCCAAAGTGCATTGTTGTTTTTTGCCAATTTTGGTTTCTTTCATCAAGTTGAGAAAATTTGTTTGGAAAAAATCCACGACCATAATGTGCCACACTCCCTATATAGAAGTGTAAATGATCCAGTCCCTGCAGATAATGGCTATTAAATACTCCCAGAGTTTTTAACACAAATGACGCGAGTACTGGTAATGTTTCCAGCGGAGACATAAAATAAAACAGATCACGTGGATTGAAAGCAAATAAGTTGAATTGAACGGGAAAAGTTTGGCTATATTTGTGTGTATTTGGTTAATTAATCCTGTGACGAATATATATCTTTATATCATTGCTCCTGATTAAAAGCAATATATAGATACTAATCTTAAGCTCACTGAAACTGGTCAGAGACAGATAAATACATGTATATGTGTCTCTTAACAGCGCACTCGGTGATTTAGTATGATATATGTCCATTATTTCGAAAAGGGGAGCAACTCTTACAATAGACTTCTCTCGTCAGATCTTTATTAACAGTTTTAAGAGTTTGCCTCGATTCCGTACGCCGGTAAACCACGTGATCAACCAGATAGAATGTCGACCAACTTGGCTTCTGGCGACTCCGAAAGTCGAGAGGTAAATTGTGTTAAAAACATTGTTAGATATGCTTTGATTTAAATATGAACTTGACAATTCAGTTCACATGTTAACTGTCTTTCTTTTCATGCCACATAAGTAATCAACACGTCCCCCGAATGGCGTGATGTGACCGATTCTGTTCATTGCCGTATGGTTATATTTTTTGTAAAACATCTGTTGTGTGTCCAAAATTGAGAAAAGAAAACGAAACTAACAACTATTGAAGTACCGTAGGAACTTGCCCTTTGTATTCATCTACTAATTTTTATTTCGATTTAAGTACTTGACTTATTTCGTGGATTAAATCGAGTTAATTCACTTGTATCCAATTTTGAAGTTTTGACTTATTTAACGGATACAATCACAAACTGTGATCTTCAACAGATATACAAAATGATTTAAGACTTCCCGACCTCTTGGACAGTTTAAAAAAGAGATAGGTTCGACATTTAATGGATAACATGCAATATTTATATAAATTCGCTCAATGAAAGCCCAAGGGCAAGGAGAAATTTATGTAAAATCAGGAAACCATAACCACAATTCCCACATACAACAAATCTGCATCAGACGACTTTAAAATTATAAAGGCAAAAACACAGAAAACTACTCAAAATGTAGATATAAACACTGATAAAAGGTTGAAAACATTATGACAAAATGAAAAATTGCTTGTTTTGAGCAATTTCTCATTTTATTAGAATGTTTTCAAAAGTGCTGCTGAGGTGTTAGAAAGCGTCTATATGAGGGAAAATGTTGAAATTAAGAGTTCGATATAAGGTAGGTAACATTGCAGAAAAAAGAAGTTGTTCATCACAAACTATTTCTCCCTTTCCCAGAACATTTATCAAACATTACCAGCTGCAAGGACATCAAAGAATGTTTTATAAAATTAACAATATTGAAAGAAAGTAAAGGTGATTCCAGGATATAAACATATTTCCCATTATGTACCATGAAACATTGATTTTTGATCACAATGTAAAAAATCGGATATTAATTCAAACTTCTGTTTAGCATTAAACAACTGACTCTAGCATTAAATGAACGGCAACAGGGAGAAGATTGTCTGTCTGTATGAGCCTTGGCTTATCTGTACCTGAGAAATCAATACCAATAAGCAAACATTTGGAGTGATTGAATGTTCTGCCCACTTAACATTTACACTGGGTGTCAACTAATTTTCTAATAGATCATGTAACACTAACAAAAATTTAGGACAACTATGATATCGCAGCAACACATAATCATCCATTCTTGGTTGTGAAAACAACTTTAAGTTTAACAAGTTCCATTGATCAGGGCTCTGGATTTATCGACTAGATATGAAACAGGTTATATACTTTACTTTTTTAGAGATACATGCATAAGCATTTTATGAGAGACATCTCTGTGAACTTGAAAAGAACGTTCAGTAAAATTAAACTACTTCTAAAAATAGAAAATGATGTTATTTAATGCTGATACTGTAATGATACTTTAACATTAGAGTCTGATGCTAATCTAATTGGTGGCTATTATTAAATTATTTGTTATCTTAAGGTGGTGTCATTTGCCGAACCAAAGCTAAAGAGGGTGGGGTATATGAATTATAAATGTAATGAAAGTTCAATGTTTTCGGACTTAAAAGCGTGTTTAGATAAATTTATCATTTGCATACCACATGAACTTGAATTGTCATTCAAAATTAAATAGAAAGGGCAATATATTCCAATTTCTAATCTTGATGATAGTCTTTTTGTTTAGAGTGCAAAGTTACGTTATTCCCACTGTTATCTGTATTTACTGCCACAGTAAGACTCTCTATAACAAGGTTAATAATTCCTAGAATGTCAGTCATGAACAATAGTAGAAATATACCAAATCACCATATTCAGATTGACTTTAAACTAAAAAATTGACATCCATGTTTGTTTACAAAATCCATATAAAGTAGTTCCAAGATGCACAGTGTGGTGTACAAAGCATGACATAATGTTATAAATTATCTCCCTTGATCTCCCAAAATGGTATTTGAACATTCACTTTGAAAGGGAGATAATTGTATAACATTATGTCATGCTGGGTAGACCATACTGTTTCGGAACTAATTTATAAACTTTGTGAATTTTAGACTTGCAAAGGTCCATATATGTCAGCGCCCCATCATCATGATAATCCTTGTGCGTAAGATAGAAATTTAAGCATAGGGGAATCCTTAGAACGGTTGTGATAAGCATTCGAGTATACACTGCACAACCGTGTAATTTGATTGTAATTGCAATCAATTTCTAAATCGTTTTTGGTTTAGCTTGGCGTTACACACTGGACCAACTTTTTTCAGTTTTCATTAAAATATGTCATTAAATTAAATCTCTCATACTGTAAAACTATTTGCAATGTCTACTCGTCATCCAAAACGTCACATGATTATTGTAAAAAAAAGGTCAATCAAATTCCAACATGCGTTAACAAGCTTGTCACTTACACACACTGGGTGTTCGAAATAATATTGTGTGTTGTGGGTTTGTAACTTATCGAAACGTGCAGTTGTTCATTGCATATCCTCAAAATACTCTCCATGGTTAGAAATGCATACTTTTTGTCTATCGATGCAGTTCGGGAAGGCGACTCCGTAGACTGACTTTGGCATACTACATAAGTACTGCGAAACAGAAAAACACGAGAGCTTGTCGCAAACGATGTCCACGTCCAAAAAGATAAAAGGTTTTATAATTTTAGAAAGAGATAGACGTGACATGGTGCCAGGTCTAGGAAATGAGGAAGATGTGGTAGAAAAGGAAAAAGTGTTGTAACTATGCTACACAGGTTAGCCGGAGAATTCTGATGCAACTGTCGTACGTATTTGAAACCTGTTCTGGCAGTATTTTTTTAATATGTATCAAGAAAATACCATAGAAGTATTTCAAGTCAAACTTAGGCTACTTTTTGTACTAATATATGTACTGAAATACCTTCGTTAGAGAAGAATATGACATACACAAAGTATTTGAACTCATATTGTATATAACAACTATTGGCCTTTTGCCCTATTCCGTGTTCAATATTTTATTCCCAACCTTTCACACTGGTCAGAAATAGTGTACACAGATTCCATTACCATTAAACAACATTTCTGCGTTTAAGTCATAATTATTTTTCAAACATCTTTGGGTCATACTTTTTTGATGACCATTTTTAAACACTGATCACTAATTTTAAATCATTGAGATTTGCATCTTTTCGCTCATGTGTTTTCAAAGTTATCATCGGAATATCTATCATAAAATGACGGTGAATTGCTTATCTAAAATCACAAATTGAATACCAGAACAGAACAACATTTTTATTTCCAACTTAAACACGTACAGGTTATGGTTAATAAATACGTGCAGAGACAGATATAATAATATTGAATACCGAACAATAGAATTAAAGAAGAGGAGTGTTAATTAAAATAGTAACCAAATCCCACTTACAATAATTATATAGCAGACGAATTTGAAAACATTTATAAACACGATACATGGAAACATTATTTAAATGTACGTATTATCTTAAAAAAAATAAGAATAATTTTTGTAACCATTTTTTCAAAGTAGCCCGCTGCAAATGTGTAAAAATGATTCTGCATATGGGAAAAGATTAAGCAATATAGAAGTGAATAGTCTTCGATGATATCAGCAAACTGAACACTTTTCCTAATTTTGCCTCTCTTTTGAAATATTTATATGGAAAAAATAACGCTTTGACAATTTGAATCGTTCTTTAGTTGCATAAATGTTCAAATTTATTTAAGAACATTTCTCAGTCATCCAGTGTAAAAAGAAGAAAACAACATCTGTATAAAAGAAGAATCATAGCAATTAAGTTATCAGTACAAGTATAATGTATTGGTAAATCCTCGAAATTCGTTAATAAAGTAAGTGAAATTCACAAGTGTGGCAATTAAGTTATAATTACATGTAGGTAGTGATGGTAGAAAACACAAGTCCGTCAGTTATTAAAACATGTAGTAGTTAGTGATGGAATAATTCACAAGTATGTCAATTTTTTTTTTTTAGTACATGTATGTAGTGATGGAAGAGTTCACACGTCTGTCAATTGAGTATTTAGTACATTAAGTGATTGCGTTGAGTTGAGTTATTCCATTGAATTATAAGATCATGGTAGATTACATATTTAGTAAGTGAAGATAGAACCTAAAAGTTTGTCAGTTGAGTTATTACTACATATTGGTTTTGGTGGTAGAATCTACAAGGCCGTCAATTGAGTTGAAGGAGTGTCCACACTTTCTTCGGAATATTTGACCACTCTCTCTGATCCATTTATTGGCAACTGAAATTATAACAATCACAATAGAAAATGTTTTTATTATCATCAAAAGTAGTATGATTTTTAATGTAATTTTACTAACAATGTACTTTAAAGTAGTAGTAGTAGTAGTAGTTGTTGTTGTTTTTGTTTTGGGACTAAAAGAAGAAGGGGAATTATTAGTAGAAGTATAAGTAGTACCCGTAGCAGAAGTAGAAATAGAAGAATTAGTTGTAGCATTAGTAGTTGTAGTAGAAGTATTAGTAAAAGTAGTAGTAGTAATAGTAGTAGTAGTAGTAGTAGTAGTAGTTTACGTAGTAGTAAAATAAGTAGTAGTAGTTGTAGTAGTATGAGTTGAAGTAATAGTAGTATAAGTAAACGTATTAGTAGTAACAGTAGTAGTAGTAGTAGTAGTAGTAGTAGTAGTAGTAGTAGTAGTAGTAGTAGTAGTAGTAGTAGTTGCAGTAGTAATAGTAGAAGAAGTATAAGTTTTATTATTAGTAGCTGTAGTAGTAGTAGTTGTAGTAGTAGTAATAGTAGTAGTAGTAGTAGTAGTAGTAGTAGTAGTAGTAGTAGTGTAAGTAGTAATAGTAATAGAAGTAGTAGTATTTATTGTTGTTGTTGTATTTAGAAAGTCTACAATAACTATTCAGACAACGGAATAAATTACCCCATTTCGATCCTACGAGAACCGGACAGCCAGCATGCGTCAGTCTTGAGTCTTTTTCTCCGTTCAATTTTGTATTGTACCAAAACGCTGCTGCACCCTAAAACAGAGCATCATCTGCTTTCTTAAATTCATTTTAGTACAAACTAATATATTTTACATCGAGTCAGAAACAGGCTTATAGTTTATATGTATCACACTCGATGTCTGATTTCACGAGACCACGCCAATACTCGCAACGTCTGTTTGGAAAATTCAAATATTCCAACCCATTTATTTTGTATAACCTTTGTCTGATAGAACATTTTAAGAATATTCCATATTGCACAATTGCATGCGAGTAGAAGTCAATTATATGTAAACACGTGGGATTCTGTTGTTGACAGTATTTAAACCCTATACTGTAGAATTGCATGCGGGTTGAAGACAATACAATGATAGTAACCACTTGGCAGTATGTTGCTTATAACATTTTATTATACAACGACTAATATCAATGTGTTTTAATAAGTTTTAACGCACATATGGAGCAATCTTTGTTATCTATTTATAAATGAGTAGTAAGAAATACAAACTATGACTATAATGTACGAATGGTTTTGGTCTATGCTGCTGCTCGCATATATGGTCTAAAGTTTAAAGTATTTTGTAAATTATCCCATTTATGTCAAGATAAACTGTTCATGTTGAATTTTTCGACCAATCAAAATAGAGTATCTTTGATCACCACGAATTAAGGAAGTCTTAAATGTGCAGGTAGTCGTATTAAAAATCAAAGCGCTTATGGTATAGGGGCATATGTAAGTTGAAAATATATGGCATAGATAATATGGACAAACATTGTTGAAACAATAAACAATGACCTTAAACAAACCAAACCAAACATGTGTGAAGCAACACATACTGCCTGCCAATAACATATACCTTATTTATCAAAGTTTGATCCTTTTCTTGTATAAAGAAAATAAATCAGGAAGGACAAAAGATTGACCAAAAAACGAGCAGCGACCCTTAATTAAAATATTTCCAGTTCAGAAATCAATAAAGATCCACAATGTATATTGTAATCCTGCTGATAAATGAAGGCAATCGAAAGCATGCTAGAGTTATGTTTCTTTTTGCACTGCACATCTGTAGCTCTAAGTTGCATATACACCAAGTCTTAAATTGATACATTGGAAATCTATTCAGACAATAACCGAAGAAATGAAAAAATGAGTTTACACCTAAAAAACCAGATCAGATTTGTGTTCAAAATATTGTATCGATCTCCTAATCCCAATGTATACGTGTGACGACTTTGAAATGGAGCTGCGAAACAGAAACAAAGTTTTGACCCATTAATGCAAACCGTAACGGACATACGGACGGATGGATGAACTCAAAGACGGACAGACAGTCAGTCACTCCGGACAAAGTACACAGCTTGGGGAAGCACTCATTAACGAGCAAGGGCATTTCGCGGAACGCATATGTTGCATGCGAAAGTCATATAATAAGTGAGAACATGGAAAGACAAAAATATACACACTTCAAACGCAGCATGCTAAAGTTAATTGAGACAATCGCTGAACTAAATAAGGAAAAATAGAGAAAACTAAAATAAACAGACCAGAGTTATGTATCTAGTACTTTGCCGTTCTCCTGATCACACGGTATAAGTGTGAACACTTTGAAATAAATCTGCCATACAGTAACAACGTGTTGACCAATACATGCAATTCATGACGGGCAGACGAATGCACATTCATGCAGACAGCCGGACGGACGCCGGAATATACCTCCAATCTTTACAGACAGAGACAACTCATAAAGTATTGATTACAGAAGTCGTACAAGGTTAATTTACAAAAACCTATTTAGACTACATTTCTAGTTTATTTGTCAATAGATACATCAAGGACTAGATTACACGTTGACGGACGTTGAGTCTTTAATTAACGCAAATGCATATACATTATAAATTTTGTCCCAAAATCGATAGAAGCGCCTCAATTATAAAATAAATAATGACCTTGCGGTTATAACTCGTTATGTTGACATTTTCGGCCAAATTTCTTTCCGACGTTTGACAAAAGTCAATACGACATGCGCCATTCGTCTTTCACCAATGGGCTAAGTCTATGTGGAAAAGCAGCCAGTTGCTTGGGAAGATTGTTGTGTGGAGTACTGGTGTGAGAAAACCAGGAAATACATTTGTAGGTGAACTGGCTGCCGTGGTACTACTGAGGAAATGTTAAAACAAAGGCGTTAACCCCAATCAATCAATGTTGAAATTAACTTATCTCTAATTTGTAGATTTAATTTCTATTTCCTATTTTGAATAGCGATGAAAACATTGTGGAAAAAGACAAACTTGCTGATTATCATTCATCTGTTAAGGTGAGTCAAATATGTCTAAAAGGGGTAACGGTTAAAATAATAACTGTAGACAAATGTTTTCGTTATCTAGGTTATAGAAAACAATTGATTCATGTTTCAAAGCATTGTTTGAAAAGGAGGAATTGCTCATTGTCAGCAACTGCTCCTTTTGCAAATACACTTTCAACATTCGTATGTAGCTAAGTAGCTATAACGAAAACGGTTCAACCGCTTACAGTCGCTTGTTGACGCATTTGCAGCAGATGGCTGCAAAATTGTTTATTGTGACTCATTTCCTCTTTTTCCACAAAGGTTTCAACTATATATTTTTCGCCTCGATGTAAGGCAACATTGCTCGTTATAATTCATCTCTAGCATGTTATTAAAAATGTGTCGAGTAAATGAATGTCCATAGTAAAACGTTCAAATATGAAAAGAAGTGTTGTGTTGAAAGCATTGTGTGGAAAGGAGGAATTGCTCATTGTCAGCAATAGCTCCATTTTCAACAATATTTTCATAGTCGAACTGTTGTAGTATCACGGAAAGGGTTCCGCTTCCAAGGGCGGGTGTAACCATTTTCCGCTTACAGATGTGCAGCAGACGACATTCGAAAACATTGTGACAAAAGGAGAAATTTCTTATCGTAGACAATTTCTACTTTTGCCACAATGGTTTCAACTCCTTTCAATAATTTTATTTACAGTGATTTGCACATTTCTCTATATAAGTCGACTGTTGTAAACTAATGGGGTCACAGCACGGTCGATTTTGGCGTAGGAATTGAATTATGTGGACTGTGGTTGCAGCCGTAATCCGACTTTTCGAAAGCAGCCTGAGTATGGGATAGTGGCGAAACGCCCCTATTCCAAAAACTGTCCGCTGTTCTTTTCGAGAGAAAATTGAGTATCTAATATTACACATGGTTGGTTTCAAAGATTATTTTTGAAAATGACCTCACGTATAATAAGGAAAATTGCATCCGTTGAAACAGATTAACGCACTTGTCGAACCAACAATGCATCTTAGAACCTATAAGGTGTTTTATAACGTAATTAAAAAGTTTTCTTATCAATTGTTTATTGAGTGTATTAACAAACTATGACACACACATGCTTACTTAGCAGTGAACATATCCATATTCAGTCTATATCTGGAAGGTATAACAATATACCAAAATGTGCGAATTCTATTGAGAATGAAGAACCGTCCTTGTTTAATTTCACAATGTACAATTATGATATAACAGGAGTTCACATCAAGCCTTCCTTTAAAGGTGTACAATCACTAACATGTAAACATGTTTATAATAAAGAAGTATATTAAGAAAGCTCTAAAACGGAGATATCTTGAATTAGCTAATTAATTAATCTTCCATTCGATTCATTGTATTGCATTAATTATGTATGTTGTAATTTGGACCGAGATCTGCATTATTGTAAAAACTGAACAGACTTTCACTTTATTAAACTTTTCAAATTGAAGCCTAAGCAGTCAGGATAAACGCGTCGATAAAAGGAAAGTGTCTCCTGAGAAATCAAGTGGTTTGATGATGGATGTAGTCATTTCTAAAACAAAAATCGCCGTCGAGATTGGCGACCACCAAACAATTGTGTCATAAACAAATTATATAATATCTTACATCAAAAAGCATGGCAACTGTAACTGTCGCTCTTTAAACATACAAATACCATCGTCGTCATTGATACATAGAGTATCATAATAGCATTATGTTAACCCTTTCCCATATACAATTAATCTGCAACAGACGACTTTGATCATATCTAGACTAAGATTAATTAAAGTATAACTAAAGAGAAGAGTTGAAAACATTGTGGCAATTTCTCCCTTAGAATCAATTTTTGGCCTTGGGCTTTAGCCCCTGGTCATAGTAGATAAACCATTTTTCGGAGTTGGCAGCCTGCCAACTGCTGTTAACACCAAACAACGCATTTTAGGGTGAGACTGCGCGAGACAAATAGTTCATCATGGATTCAACAAACTGCATTTAAAAGATTAAGATCTCCCTAAAAAATATCATTATAATGTTGTTGGAACATCAGTGAAAAACTTAAGGCGTGAGTACTCCAATATAAGTTTAACAAATTCTATAGAAATGAATGCGCCGAGAGGTCAAATATGGAAGCTTATTAAAATTATTAACATTCATGAAGAGGAACGGAAAAAAAACAAAGAATGCGCGTGAAAATAACAGTGATGGATGAACTGGGCCCGTGCGACGAAAAATTAATGGTTAACAAATAAGAAGCGTGTCAAATGCAGTGGCGGATTTAGCGGGGGCCATAGGGGCCGTGCCTGACCCCCCCCCCCCCCCCCCCCCTACGACTCCCCGACCCGGCCGGGCATCATGCATATCTGGCGAGCGCCGGGCAGAACTCGCCGCTCAGAGCCCGGCCGGAAATCGGGCAGACATTGACAAGGAACAGGCCGGCGTCTGGCCGACCACCCACTGTGGCTCGCAGGTTATAAAAGCCGGCTCATCGCATCATTCATCAGATTATCCAGTCGCAATCTTCACAGAAGGTAGCAATTTAACACACAGTTTATCACAAAAGTGTCAGAGTAACAGTACTACAAGATACTCTAAAAAGAAGGGAGTACTGAAGGAGAAGGAGATGGCAGTACCCACAAGAGAGGGAGAGTGGCTCTAAAGGGAATGAGACCATGCTTCTTCTCTTCAGCCACCAATGCACCAATAACTAAGTTGTAGAGGTAGGGTGCAAATGCAAACCTCTCACTCAAACGGGTGACCCGATCGCGCTGTGCAGGTGTCCGCAAGCGCTGTGGAGGTATCAACGGCATTCTCGTTAGAATGTTTGTCTTAATGATATCTAAGCCAAGTTCAAATATGGGTCACTAGGCCAAATTGGAGGGAAATCTTGTTAATATTCTGGAGGCTGCATTTTCAGGAAAATCTTGTCAACACTGTAGAAGCCACATTTTTCCTTTCGGGTAAACAAAAATAGTTCACTAGGTCAAATGAAGGAAAATCTTGATAACACACTGGATGTTGCATTTTGAATCTTTGTAAGAATAATTGTCTTGATGAATTTTCCATATTTCAAACACTTTCTCCCAGTCGAGTCCATGGATTAGAGAATTATTTCTACTAGATGGAATGTGATTTAACATTGACATATTTCTCAATATAATAAGGCAGAAACTTCAAAATATTCTGCCTAAACCTGCTGTCAAATGTTTATTTCTTAAATGTGTAAACTTGTTAGCTCTTGCACTCAGGTAAGCAATAAAGTGCCAAATTGGCAGTTTCATAATATTTACCATTTTTGTTATAATTTTTCAACTTCTTAACAATAAAAACATAAACATAAGCTGCAATTGTTATTTCCTTTCACATTTTCTCTACTTCTCCAACCTTCCTATAGCCTCCAGGCCGTCAGCACTGCAGTGCTTTGTTTTTAAAGGTTGTCGGCTGGAGAGGCGCCAGAAAGCGTCTGTATGCCTAAAAGGATTACATGCATGCATTACTTGTGTTAAGTATCGCACTGGTAATGAAGAGTCTATTCATTGAGAAATGAAAGCAAGCTGTCGATAGGTATGCCTTCAGAACATCTGGTAAGGATTCTTCTTGTTGGCGACCAACTCGTACAATCACTCTAAAAGCCTATGTAGAGCGGTAATGGTCAAAGGGTGACGTTATCAGTTAAACTGGTTTCTCGTTTAACATAACCTATATGTGCGATAGTGTGATGTCAGGGGAGGTAACCATTCTACCTTATGAATATGCAATGCTGTTGTAGTTGTCCTTAACTCTTTCAGGGCTGATGCCAATATTATTGTTTATGCATACACACCGGATTCAGGTGAGATAGCTCATTAAGAGCTGTCTCAATTGAAATCAGCACTGTTTGCCTTTAAGTTATAAAAAAAAAATAGTCAAAACATATATATATATAACAAATGGAGTCGCTCAACTGTTAACATGAAATAGTCTACTTTATAAAATTTGACGATGAAAGAGTTAAGGTCAGTTTACCTGTGACTTGACTCAATCTGTTCTTACCTTTGTGACAGGTACTGTGATATTTAGTTTTAGAAACACGGTGGCACCTCCTGCTATGACGTCATTTAGCTGAAAGACGAAACAAAACAAATGCCAATAAAACGCTTTAGACAACTTTGATGATTTGATAGTAGGTGGACAACGAGTGTCAGTTCATCAAAATCTACCTCTATAAGTACAAGATATAGTGAACAGGATAGAGCCATGATAAATAAAAGTTTAAACATATTTAACTCCCCTTTCCCACAGTCCAAAAATATGCAGCAGACGACTTCGAAATCATATACACTATAAAATATGGAAATTATCTATAAATGATTTGTTTTTTTTGTTTGGAGTTTAACGCCGATTTTAACAGCTTTGGTCATATCACGGCGGTCAGTGCACCTACCCATGTTTTCCTGGCTTTCCCACACCAGTATTTACACAACATTCTTTCGAAGCCACTGACTACTTTCTCACATAGATCAGAGGTGAGAGGTAATGGAAAACATCGCCCGAAAGAATGTCGCCGCAACCGGGTATCGAACCCGTGACCTCCAGATCACAAGTCAGATACGCTACCAATTGAGCTACCCGGCCGGATTGAGAGTGTTCTTATTGAATAGAGTTTAAAGCATTGTTGCAATATTAGAAAATGCTCATTATGAGCAATTTCTCATTGTACAATAGTTTCAAAAGTTGTCTGCTGCTGAGGAGTCAGAAAACGCCTTATGTCAGAAATGGGATAATAGTTTACCTGATATTCAAGAGAGGTCCGCTTTGAAGGTGTGGGTGTAACAAACCGGAAATTTGAAATATTATTTTGAAACAAGAATAATGTTTTCATTTATCTCGTCAGCTTCAGAAGCGTCGAATAACAAAGGTGTAACAAACAGGAAAATTGGAAATATTATTTCGAAACAACAATATCTTATGTTTCAACCTTTTTTTAAAATCTCTTCTTCTGCAGAAGCGTATATAGTATAGGTGTAACAACAATTTCTAATGTTTCCATATTTTTTTTAATGTAGTCTTCTTCAGAAACATCATAGTAAGAGTCGTCTGTCACCGGAAAAGTGTAAAGGCGTACATGTATACATGAGACGCGAGTTACTTAACGATAGTGCATACGGCATGCAATAATAGTGCACGATGAACTTACGTAAAACATCCATGTCGCTAGGCGCTCACCTCTGAGATCTCTGGAGCCGGGTAGCAAACTCACGTTCTGAAATCATTTTTAAATAAGGCCATTGAAGAAGATGTAATTATAGATGTATCCAGTCTCAAATAGGGTTCCTGCTCAAAATGAAATTCACGAAATATTCAAGGAAACTTCAAGGATTTGTTTGAGATTTGCCAGGAACAAAAATATGACAATGGAAAGCAATTCATTATGTTTAGCTTATTGCACAGGATGAGCTATTGTGATCACCCTGTGTCTGGCGTTCGACGTCAGTCGTGCGTCGTCGTCGTTTTCCTTATATGTATCGAGTATAAACAAATTTTTTTACAAAAGTATAGCACTGATTTGATACTAATTTAACATAAATGTTCCTTGGGAAACCCTCTACAAAGAGTGTTAAAATTATTTCGATGATGTGATCGATCTGTTAAATATCCTCATATTTAGTCTAGAAAAGCACATTCTCAAGTGAGCGTATCCGGGACCTCCTGGCCATCTTGTTGTTTGGTTAGTTTACGATATAAGAGGCTGACGAAATGAATACATGTACCACCATTAAACACTTATTCTGCTATAATTATTTTTGGATATTAAAGATCAAGATTTGCATGTTTACACGTACAGTCTAATATTGGTATACATTGTCTTCTCTTTACCACCCGTGTCCTTGAGCAAGGCACATTTCATAGCCGTGTACTGGTTTGTTTACCAAGGGATCATGAATTAGTGAACTGACTCCGTGATATAACTGAAAATGGCGGCAAACACCAGTAAAACTAAACTAAAGTGTGTCCCTTCAGCCTTTCCAACAGTGCAGATTTTTATGCGTCAAAATGCATATATGTGTGGGAAAGGGTTAATAACAAGCAAACAGGAAGGGTTTAGTACTTACAACATTGTCGATATGCGGTACATACATGCCACCAAATCCGTAATTCAAAACCTAAAATATATAAAAGATTCTTGACGTCAAAACGACAGTATTAATGATCAGAAACAGCCAGTAATAGCATGTTCATTGGCATTGGCGACCAGGGTAGATCCACATCAGCCTTCGCATACGAGTAGTCTTTCTGGGTCTGCACTGTTCGCAAATGAATCTACAGAATATTTAAAGAAACTCCTGACAGACAGAATCCATTGCATAAGTCAGCATGAATGAACAAGCAAGTACGTTTTAATATAAAATTAAAATATACGTGAACTGAAAGAGGCTTCCTTTCGGGTGTGTATTTAACAAAGCAGGGAAGACGCTGATATAACTGTAAATAGTTTTCCCCTGTGATATTTGCATTGAAGACGACTCTGAAAATAGTTCAGATAAAATAGTACATAATATATTTATAATATAGCATTATGTAATAAATAGCCAACATATAACTGAGCAAGTTTTGATGTAGGAACAGTTAGCCAGCCACAATATATTATGTAACAGAATGCCCGCGTTCGATACACACAGACCACGAACGGCATACCATCTTACCATAGCACTTACGCCACAATACTACCTTGGAAACAATTAGTGTTTTAAACTTTTCGAAAGAGTGGACTGTTTTCGAGTTGGCTGTTTCGATGGCGGTGGATTGTTTCGTCGGATGTAAGTTGGAGGAGGATGAACGTTTGAGATGTAGCATAGAAGATTTTACTCAAAGAGAGGAGAATGGATTCAAGGTTGCTTAAGCGTTCAAACGTTATGGAGGACGTGAGAGTCGCAGTAGATCTGATGTAGATGAGCATTGTTCCTAGACTGTGTATTTAATATTTATATAAAATGAAGAATCTCACTACGCAATTACTTGTACAATGCGGTACCTCTTTATGTCACACTAACTACACGCTTTTCAAGTTTAGACTCAGTGTATTCCATGCAACAAAATGACGCAAATCGACCCGGCTTCCTTGTAAAATCTAAATATTTCTAAATAACTTATCGGAGTGTGCGTAAACTATGTCGGCATTAATGGAAAACACTCAAAATCGAAATTGCAATCTTTCAGTTTAGATATAACATCCTTCTATTTAGTTTCAAAGATATATATTGCATGACATGAAATGATGTATATATATTTCGACCTATTCTTTTTTACCATTTATAAATTTCGACAAAATATATGTAGTTCGATGCTTTGATTATCAACTGATGGTTGGCATTTATGGGTAACTGAATGTCTCTTGAAACTGTGAATAACACCAATCGTATTGAAATCAGACGAGAATAATTCGCTGTACATATGAGCCGTCCCAAGAAAACCAATAGTATGGCCTCTGCGTAATATATCGACCTAGATCAACCTGCGCACTCCGCGCAAACTGATCCGGGCCGACACATTCCGTCTTAGGGGAATAGAGGTATAGAGTAATGACTCCTGAAACAAAACATTAACAGGAGGCGAAACGTGTATATCCGGGTAAGCCTGCACGGCATGCTTAGGCTGATCCGGTTCGATACTTAACGCAGAGACCATAATGTTGGTTTTCTCGGGGTAAGGCTCATATATTTGATCTGACGACAACGCCTTAAAGATTTTCTCGAATCGACCCTATTCGTTTAGATAGTCTATACAATCGGAAGTATCTACAATCACTACTTCTCAGTCTCGTCTGGCCCGGAATCTGGGTAATTTCTCCTGTTGCTACCTAACTATTATGTAGGCAACAATTTGATTGGCTGACGCAAAGATACATGTGAGTCGACATGTAAAAGGCAGTTATCATATGTACACGAGCGTTTGAAACAAAGCTCAGTGATTGTTTAAATGAGAGTGTACCTGTAGATGTTCGGCATGTGCTAAGTCCCCGATATGGTTCGTACTGAGACCTGTTATAAGCTCCACACGTTTACATATACGTTCTATAATAGGGTGGTCGGTGTCCTGTAGCCATGCACTGGTGAAATTTAAAAACAAGAGTAATTAAGTTGGTTTAATCCTGAAATGTAAATGAAGATTTTTGACTTTTTGTTGATGAGTTCGTAAAGAATATGCTGCTAAATTCCAAGATTGCAATATTATGACCAGAATTATAAATACAATTCATCCGAGCTGCTATAAATATTTCTGAATTCTTTTCATAAGCATACAATGTTTTTTACATGAGCGGTGCTAAAGGAAAAACAACCTTAACGTTATTATTAGACGTTATTATGCGTTGGCTGATCTGCATATAAACTGTTCAAAAATGACTTACGCTTGGTGTTTGCAGAAGAGCTCTCGTATGCAAGTATTCAAGAGTGTTTCATACCGAAGTTTAAAAAATTCAGTTTCAAATGAAAATTATTCAAGTCGCATTTGCTCTACCTCATGTCTTTAAAGTTTTATTTAGTCACGCATTCAGTAAGAAACGAATTAACATTTCCTGCCAATGATGTTGACAAAAAAAGGAACATTTGTTTATCAATGAAACAGAGAGACGCTATAGTAATTCTAAGTCATTAATCGCTTCACGACAAATCTGCGACATGTGATATTTAAATAATCTAAGCAAAACAGTCTTTACCTTTTAGCATTTATATAAAAGAAACAAAGACAAACTCACGTCTGACTGACTCTTATCGTAGTGTCTATTCTGGATGTGCCATCAACTAATAAAACGGCTGAATCTGCTATCTGCGGACAAATATATAATAGAACAATTGTCTTAGACAACTTTACCAGTATTTCATTCGATCTGTAAAACTTTAATGTTCACATTGAAAAACACATCAATTGCGTTAGGTCTTGTTGTTAAGTGTAAGTGCGCAAATACAGTCCCGCCAAAGCATTCGCCGTTATTCAACCGTTGCTGTAACATCTTATAAACCACTGCAAATATAGCCTAAACTGTCTACATTGATCTTAATAGTAGTGTCGAGCAAAGTTGCAGAAAGACGTGTCATTGTCAAACTGTGCACATGAAATCCAGAATCACTTGCAAGAACTGTGTAGAGCTTTTGTGCAAGAAAATCAGAAAACCTATTAATATTGTTGTTATTTTTATTATTATCATTATCTTATTTGTATTACTATTATTGATTGTGTTTATTGCTATCCTCATCACAACCATCAACATCATCATACGTCATGTGGACATAAGCAGCCAAGGAGATCTATTTGTACAGGTCCTATGCTGATCCTGTAAACACAGACCAATCGTCCGTTCGTCCCGGATGTGGTTGCTTTATGTATGATTAATTTAACCTGTATAGACCTATTAACCTATATATGTGAGTAAAGGAAACAGTTATATTAGATGTTTGACATGGTGCCAATTAAACTATTAGTAACAGTTGTGTTAAGCGGAAGTGTTAAACCATGCGGTATAAATAGTAAGTGGGAAACTTATTAGTATAACTGACCATTTTTTTACTGTCCAATATTGTCGATTGACACAATTTATTTTCTGTTCAAATTGCGTATGTGATGCATGTAGATAATTGCTTGTATATCCAAAATATCATGATGGAAACCGCGAAATTAAAAACATTATTGTTTAATTACTGTTATCTTATTTAATACATGAATGTTATATATTATAAAAACAACAACAACAACAGGAATTTAGAAATAACCAAAAAATAGAACAAAATAAAACTGTTACCCTTGATTCTGCAAATTGCTTTATAGAAATCTGCTCCGATTCGTAAGTAACGTTGTAAACAATGGAGACTCGAGGAGCTATGCTAAGAACTTCTTCTTTGGCCACATATATCGGTATAGCTGTCTTTCTGTATAAACATTTGAGTTTGGAAGTAACTTTTATATCCTGAAATGTGTAATGTCCGATACATATAAGAGCGTCGCAAGACGAACAAACGTGAATAATAACAACTACCCCAACACAAATGACAAAATGTATAACCGCCTTGTTCTTTATAGATACACGTACAATAATTGGTCAAAATCGATATTAATAACACTATCTTAAAGTCTTGCGAATATCGATACATGGAAATTATATGTCTTCGATAAAGAAAAATAGACCTTCGAACATGTGCCCTTTGTGTATTTATCGACCCATACAATCCTATAAACTTGTCGATTTTTCAAATCGTTTACACGAAGGTTTGTGAATGATTCATTTATTTGGTAGCAAACGTTGTATATCATGACCAGAAATATGTGTATGCACATGCTTACATTTATCTGAATTTACATCAAGATTGTTCTGTTTACAAAATGAATTTAGTCACATGAGCCAGCTAGATTCTACTAACAAGATATCGCAATCTACTCTTGTCGCAGATAACTGAGTTTCAGGCGTATCCAAGCAAATAACGATGCCATGTACCGCGTACTTGCCTATGGACTATGATGCCATCACAGTATGACACGGTCGGATTTTCGACTTACTTCTGTATCAACAACATAGACTAACACCTGTCAGTAAATTTCGATGAAAAATGTCATGTTTTGTCTGCGCCTGGGTTATAGACACAAGGTACAAAATTGTTTCAAATAACACACATGCCATCGGGTGAAGACATATCATATGTCTAAAAATAGTCTTATAGGTTTGTGGTAGAACAATGTTTTACACACATAAAGAGAAAAACAAAACCCAAAATTAGTCATACTAGACTTTTTAATAGTGCCCACTGAACAAAAGACAGCAGCTTAAAAACCTACTTTAAATCCAGATCTGAAGTTGATACGTTGTAAAAAGGGGTGAAAAAATGGCAAGACAAGATAAATTCATTATTAAAGGAAATAACACGTATAACAAATGCTAAAATTGTGGCTCTTGCGCAAGATACAACACTTGATAATAAACTAGCCACATACCAATGTGAATGTACAATTGAAAGAATAGGCTAGTGAGGGAATTGGCGATCAAGAAAATATTTCTTAAAAAGTTAACTAAAAGAATCGAGCTTTTGTACTTTATAGGTTTACGTTGCCCTTATCACTATGTACATGTGTTGTGTATTTGAAGTGAATACCTCACACAATATGGCTATGGGCATTTTAAACAATACAAGTTTGACGGAAGGTCATACAGACGGACAGAAAGTCGGTTCATTTCTATATCCAATTGAAGATATATCGGTGAGATATTTGAAAAGTGTACAATGAACCAGTTGATATGTCGAATTACCCGTATTCCTTCCCCTTTACACAGAGACTCATGCACGCTGGAGGGTTCTTCTGATAAAGACATAGCATGTTCGAGTTGGTCGTCGTTTGATATACCGTTGTAAAACTCTATATCTTTATTCAGTTTTATGTTGGTAGGATCTGAAAATAAGTTATGTGAAACAAAATTAAATTCACCAAATAGTATGTCAACATTGTATAAAATTGTCTATTAACATTCATATGAATAATATGATATATACATGTATAATGCAAAGAACATGTCAAGATAAAATGGTTCACAAGTATCTGTAAGTTGAGTCAACAAATCTAGTTAATAAATATACACATGAGAATGAACAGATGCGGAAATGCAAGATACATGTGTGTATATATATATATATATATATATATATATATATATATATATTTATATAATTGATAACAAACTTCGAGTAATTACAAAGTGTTGAAATTGAAAATAAAGACCTTGATTAAAGTAGTAATTTGAAAGATAAGGAACGTGTTGCAAGCAAGCATGAGAAAGATAAGGAAATTGTTGAGAGGGAGGATTTTGAAATTATGGAAATTATGGAAACTATTTTTTTTATTTACAATCATAGTATTGTAAGTTGGTATGTGGAAGATAAATTTGCAAAAAACCTTCTTATGAATAAAAAAAGATTTTTAAAGTAGTTAGATGGACCATAATAAAACTATTGAAAGAAATCATATGAATACAAAAAAAAATAGTTTAAAAAACAATGTGGAAGATAATGTACTCGTAGAATGGAACGTATACGCATTTAAAGGAAATGATGTGGAAGATAATATAAGCGTTGAACGGAAAACATACTCAATATAGTATATGCGTTGAAGGGAAAGTATGTGGAAGATAATTAAACCGTTGACAGGAAAGAATGTGGAAAATAATATATACGTTGAAATGAATGATGTCAAAGATGAGGAGAGAAAAATAATCATATTGAAGACAATCAAAGCGTTTAAAGTTTTGAGAAGACATTAATAGTTTGAATGTTATTATGTTAAAGATAAGATAAAAAAGGACATGCAAGAAGATTAAAAAATAATAAACGTTTTCATGTTAAAGTTGATTTAATCTAATCAGATAGAAGATGTTCGAGTAAATGACAGTGTTCCTGGTTATGTTGCCCAGATGTGTCATTTGAGCGGATATAATTCTGTATCAACGTTATTAAATTGTATGGATAAACTTTTTAAACAAATTAGATGTATCCATACCTTTCTTGTGTTGATCTTCAAGTAAAGTAATAGCTAACTGGCGATTTTTGGACTGAAATGACATATAATCTGAATCATTTAGGATTAACATCAATTCCTTCATGCATGCTTATTAAAACTTTAGTAGAACTAGAAAATGTTTGCCTATTCACATGCATGCATTCAGCTTTATGTATATACAAATGAAATGAGGTTACATGCAGTTTAAAAATGTATTATAGTATACGAGATACAAAGTGTACATAGAAACAACGTTCATAAGAGCTTTTATAAAGTGTTTCATCAAATACGGTACCAAATATGGTAAGGGTGCATGACTGAAATATGATGTGACGCCATTGAAATATGGTTTCACGTCATTCAAAATGCGGTAGTGGGGCATGGCTCACCTCAAGCATAAATTTTATTTTATGTGTAAATTATGGTATTTTGTTATTCTAAAAATAGAAATGTGTTTGTTCATTCTTTATTATGTTTTAACATGTATACACTGTTTTAGTATTGTCTAATCGGGTAGTGGACATCACTCTCGACCTTCGGTCTCGCGAGATATCAATTGTCCACACTCCTCGTAGAACAATACTAAAACCTGTATCGCTACTTCAACATAATATTTCCTACATATAATTAAACGGGGTGTAAAGTCAAATTCATTATTTCATCCCAGATTTCCATCTTATGGCGTGAAAGTTCGCCTTGCACACAAAGAATTAGCGAGCTTCGTTTTCACGAATTCTACAGAAAATAACTCTAACATTACAGCCCTGTATTTAACCAACAACCATTGCCATATATTGTGAAAGAAACCGATTCCCCTAATAGACACCATGAACCTAATCGAAACCAATCAAAAACGTGGTAAAGATTGTCTACATTGAAGCCTTTATTTAAAGCTGTTTATACGATTTTGTTTGCATTTGAACAGTCCTCGTCTGTCAAGATCTTTAATTTATCATAGTGAGTACATATACACAGACAAAAGGATAACGCTTGGTCTTGATGAAGCTGTTACATAATACATTATCAGCTTTCAGTTGCTATCATCAATGGTTAAAGTGTTTAACTAATCCGACATTTGCTATCTTTGTTTGAATGGTATTTTACGTCGTTTTCAACATAATTTAAGTAATGCCTCGGCGTTCCGTCGGGTAAAATACCAGTGCCGGTGGTTAGTTTATCCTAACAACGGCGCATGCGCCATAATGCGTTTTCCCGAAACCAGGAACCCGCTACAACCAATTAAAACTAAATAATTCGATTACAAAATCATTTAAATTCGATAATTTAATAGCAATACGGTTTTAATTTACTTTCCATAGCGCTGAGGCTAGTTGTCGTACAATCTTCGTTATATCTTCAGTGGATGCTTCGTTGTTCTTCATCACCTCGAGCAAGCCCTCAAGCCAGCGTACAGCCTCCGCAAAGTCATCAGTTTCATCCAAGGCTCTATGAACAAGTAGAACATCTTCCACAGAAAGCGGTTCACTCTGTTCGTTCGCTATTCGGCCTCTTAAATTACAGACATTACATAAACGGGTCATGTCTAAGGTGTCTCAATCATTCAAGGAATGTATAGCCATTCGGACGAAAACGAAATCGATAAAAACGGCTTTAAAAAGGCTGATCATATAAAGTATGTTAAAATGCTTTATGCGAACATTAACGAAGGTACAATATCAATATATTGAAGACCATTGTTATCCGAATAATGAATTTACGTATCCAATTGATAATATGAATGATTTAAAATATCATGATGACGTTATACGGATCCTTAATACGATATGCGGCTATTTCTCATTGAGCACTTACTGTATCAAATCCCGGGTGTCAAGTTTATAAGTTTTTCTCAGCCGTATGACACCGATAATAGCGCCGTTTACGTCGTGTTCCAGCGAAGATAAATCACATTTGTTTTCCATCTCGATTGACAATACTTCTTGATTAAAATCTGGAAAAAAAACTCAAAGTGTAACCTATATAAAATGTTTTAAGAATAACAATTAAATGTATCCCCAACATTGTTATTTTTCATCAATGTATACCTATTTAGAGTAATTGTTTATCTAGCCTCCGAAAGATGATGCTACAGAGTGATGTTGCACTTTGCTGAATACGTGTAAACCCATATGGCAAAGACAATGTATGCAATCAATTTAGGCGTTGATCAACATGTGTAATAACGAATATTATATGCGTCATATAATTGTGCAAAATATGTAGTATGTATTGGACATGGAACCATAAGAAATGTTAGTAGGGGCTTCCCTACTTGGTGCATAGAGTTCCTGTTTTAGCATTATGAGTGGTTCATCGGTGTCAGGAAAACAAACGCCGTGAAATGACTGATATACTGTTGACAATAGCGAAAATACCATATAAACAAAAAAATCAAAGTCTGGTTTATGCTCAAGCTTTTAAACTGATGTTTTATTTGTCTTAATTGATAGTGTAGGCGTGCATCCTGAAAGGTAATAGCCTGTGTCTCCTGTAATCATAGGGTGTAGCCGCGAAGAAATGTAAGATGGTAGCCATTCGCTGTAAGCAACTCGTCAACCCGTGCACTATATCAGTCACTTTCACCGTTACAACCCACGTTATCACAAATGACGTACTATTTCATAAATAATAGCACTGTCTTCAACAGCTGTATCTTTTTGACGCGTTATTGTTATCAGTTTAAATTGTAGAGATAGTGACATGTAGGTGTGTGTGATTATTCGAGAATAACCGTATAGTCCACCCTTTCGATTTAACTTTAGCGAACAGTGCTTGTTTTCAAATCTTTTTATAACTTCAGAAAGTGTTTTTTAGTATAATAAACAATTATCTTTCACATTGAGCAATCAATACTTGTATATTTTAAATGTGACATTATTATTTGTTTATCAATTGGGAAATAGATTTTACTTTTGAGTGATATAAGATCCGGTATATCACTCAAAAGTAAAATTATTTCCATTCTTACACATTTTTTTATAACTGTGTTCTGACGTGACATTGATTCCCTTGATAAAATTTCGTGTTGGCTATTTTATCTTAACTCCCCATTGTTTTTGTTTTGGCAATATTCACGGATTTTTTTTAACTTACAAAACATTTTGAAATCGGTTTTATTTACAGTTAATGAACATTTTATTCATATTATTATTTCAACACATGGTTGAATTAAACGGGTAAACAAATGGACGTCGTAGCCGGCGATTGTTTTCCCGTCCATAGGTATTAATGTATATGAACTTTGCTTTACCATGTATCCAAAAGTGGTGTCAAGAGAGGAGTTTTTGTTGCAGTTACAATATTCCTACGTTTAAATCGGATGCAAAGTAAATATCGAAACCATAAAGACTTATAATATAATAATGCGTACTCGATAAAGGAGTGAAAACACGTAATCTGATATGTGATAATTTGCGTGTAGTTACACTCGATGTCTATTTTTAAAATGAGTTCAAATAAAACTGATAAGGTTTTATTGAATAATCCACATATATATAATGGTGACGTCATTGTTTTATCGTTACGCAAATGATGAATAAATACCCAAAAGGAAAACGACGGAAATGATAGGAAATGATAGTTTGACTCGTCACAAATGTAGTTCCGTAAATTATGGAATTATTTCATTGAGGAACTTTATGAAGGGCATGTCAATTATTGTTTATATTTCATGGATTCAAAATCTTGGACATCTCTTAAAGTTGAATATATGCTTAACCAGATGATGATTTTTAGTTTATTTGCTTAGGACGGAAGGACTCGTAAATAACTTATAAGTAAAACACTGATAGTGCTGCAAGCAAGGGCTAACTGCAGATCACGGAGAATGATTTACCGATTTCACAAGGTAATAAAAGGTTAACCCGAAATAGGTTCCACCTATACTCATATTATAACGAAAGAAATACAACAAATGAGTCATTTACCTCCAACCTTTACCGATCTCCGCGTTGCCATTTGTTAGCTGTTGGAGATAGTTCCGGTGAAATGTTCATAACTGTTTAAGGCTTTAGAAGATACATTAACCGGGTCGTGTTGGAATTAGAAACACAGTCAGTGGCAATGAGTGAGGAAGTGATGTCAACGATTTGTTTACATCACGAGACTTCATTCGTAAAATGCCAAGTAGCGTAGTAACGCATGCGCACTAAGAAACGTTGTATGAAAAATACGCTGGAGGGAATTGCAAAAGCAAAAAATAGTTCCGGATGTTTAGAGTGATATACTGTGTAAGGTATATCACGCTCAAATCCTCCTTTGCGTATAGAAGAACAAATGTCAATAGTGTTGATTTAATCATTCATTGTTCGTTTGACATAAATATTATATATATGCAAAGAATGCACAGCTTGCCTGACAATGCACTGTGCGCAGATTTAATAAATCCCCTGATCAATAGATACGGTTAATTGGTTTTTTAAGTTTATGATCATAAACTGTGTAAAAAACATATTGTAATCCCGATTCTGATTCAAGCATACCATTTTAAAGATGTCTACTCACTTTGAAGTGCTGTGGTTGTCAAGCAATCACCACAATTCATTGTCTCTATAATTCTATTCCAGCCCTCGTGCATTCTTTTGAAGAATTTCAGAGAATTAAGTGGATTTTCTATGAAACTAGTCGCGCCAACTGCCTTTCCATTCTCGGCGAGTGCGTGTTGGTAAAACCTTCAATTTAAGAGAACATAATTATAAATATGAATTGGAACCAGTTTGGCTTTACGCAAGCGTATAAGGGCTAATGTAACTAAAATAACTGGAACGATATTTATTACAGTTAGTTCAATGTTATCAATGTCAATTCTTTGAAATAAATAGATAAAATATGAGAAAGTCTATTTAATTACGTTCTTAATAAATGAAATACATTGCTCCATTAAGAGAACATAAATATAAATATGAATTAGTTTGAAATTTACAGTTAGATCAATGTACTTTGAAATGAATAGATGAAATCTGAGAAGGTCTATTTCATTACGTTCTTAATAAATGAAATGCATTGCTCCATTACTAACGTGTGAATTATCCAGAAAACAAAATAAGCTGGAAGCAGAAATATGTCGCCTTATGAGATCACCAACATTGTGGACTCTGCGTAATGTATCGACCCAGATCAGCCTGCGCAGTCCACGCAGGCTAATCCGGGCCGACAAATTCCGTCTTTGGGGTATAAAGGTATAAAGTAATGATTCATGAAACAGAAAATCCACAGGAGGCAAAAGGTGTCTGTCCGGTTTATTTTCTATGGATTGTTTTAAAGCTTAGAGGTAACTCGTTTAAATATGTGTGTGTTCTACATGAGAACCGCTTCGAAAGTGTGACAATTGAGGACTGAAACTCTTCGATGTACATGGAAACAAAGAAGGTATTTATTTGCTGTATTGTAACCCAAATTTAGAAAAAAATTACGTATATCGTAAAGGGTGATCTAAAACAGCATTTGCGAATATAATAATGCCGGGGTGATCAATCATGCATGTTACGATTTTTCATCAATAATTTTAAAAGAAAAACTTGAAATGAGTTATACACGTATTTACATTTCGTTATTTTATTTTGATATAATATCTAAGAAATCTACGCTATGAATAAAACAAGATTACACCAACCATGTGAAAGTCAACCGAGTTCAAAAATAAGGCAGGGGAATTGGCAAATATACCGCACACTTTTTTTTCTCACCTGTACATCTCCATTATAAGAGTAAATGGCATTTTCAAATTTGTGGGACAATTAGGAAGACACCAAGCATAAACCCCAAAATGTTATTTTCCTTCGACCACGGTACAAATTTGTTCATGAAAGGACTGCTGACACAGCCACAAACTCGTGCCCGATACGATACACTAGTATCGTCACGTCCGCATACTAATAAATCACAAGACGAATTTTGATGCAGAGCATCAAAGGACGCCGCGCATGATTTTGAAGCATGACTTAAAGGAAGCAGATGTAGTTCAGTACATTTAAATAACGTGTGAAAACAGACAGGATGTAAATATTTCGAACAAGAAGGCCAAATGTCCCTTTATCATAACCAAAAAGGCCAATATGTGCCTATATTGCTCACCTGGCTACCATAGCCTATAATAAAAGGTTACCATACAACATGAAGTTTCTTAATTTTTTACCAATACACGGTTTCAAATCTGCTCTAACTAGATCAATGAGATAAAAAAAACATCACATAGGTGCTTAAATATTAACATGTAATGTCTCTAGTTGTAAATTAAGTGTGACACAAGCTTTGGAAGGAGAGGGTGAAGTATATTCTCCTTCGTGTTTATCAGAAGTATGATAACAACAAGAGGCCCAAGAGGGCCTGTATCGCTCCACTGCCAATTAAATCTTCAAACAGCCCCGCGCCCTGGTTGCCATGTTTTTTACCAATCAACATGGCTTGAAGGAATCTGATAGAGGGTCATATATATATATATAAAAGATTTTTTAAGTTTTCACTATAACCATATTATAAGGCAAAAATAGCTCTGCCCTCTGGCGGCCATAGTTTTCGACCAATCAACTTGGCTCGAAAAAATCTGAAAGAAGGTCACCCAAGCAACATTTCTACACAATTATTTGAAAATCGGCCTGATACCTACGGAGGAGAAGAAGATTTTTTAAGTCTTCACTACTACACAATTATTTGAAAATCGGCCTGATACCTACGGAGGAGAAGAAGATTTTTTAAGTCTTCATTGTTTTTTTCTTTCGGAAACCAGAATTTTGCATGGATCCCAAACAGTTTGAGGAACTAAGGAGAGATCATTGAGAGGATACTTCCTATGAAGTTTCATCCTAATTGGTCCAGTGGTTAGGTAGGAGAAACAGTTTGAAGCAAAACGTTTACGGACGGACGGACGCACGCATGCACGCACGTACGTCCAAAAGGCGTTTGTTGGGTGTTTTCCTTTGATGTTCTCTTGTTGGGTATACCCAACAAGCACATGGTTTATTCCGTAATTATCCCCCCTTTACGGAATAAATAGCAATAATATGTTAATTAGATACCCATAACACAATTGTATAAAAAAAAAACACTTATCAAAGTGTCTTATAAGGGTGGTGGCTGGGGTTTACGAAAAAACACTATCCAACAAGATTACTCTCGTAAGTACGCACTCACGCACGGACGCACTCACGCACGCACGAACGCAGGACGGACGATTCCCCATGACATAAGCTCGACTGGCTTTCAGCCAGTGGAGTTAAAAACGGAAGTATATAAACAAAAAATACGATATCGCAAATTTCTGAGATAACGAGAAAAAAAAAAATATAAAAAAAAATAATCGAGAAATCGAAATGTTCGAACATATTGATATATTTTTTTTTTTTTTTTTTTTTTCGATATCTCGAACTTTCCGATATCTCGAACTTTTCGAAAAAGAAAATTATATTTTTTTCGATATCTCGAACTTTCCGATATCTCGAACTTACCATTTTTTTTTCATATTTTTTCCGATATCTCGAAATTTTCGGTATCTCAAACTTGTCGATATCTCGTACTTGTCGATATCTCGAACTTTCCGAAAAAGTTCGAGATATCGAGATTTTTTTTTTAAAGATAATCGAAAAGTTATTGGAAAGTTCGAGATATCGATATGTTCGATTTGTCAATAAATGTTCAAGTTAAAAACATTCGTTTTATCAATGTATTCGAGATATCGATGTGTTCGAGTCATCGGTATGTTCGAGATAATTATTTGACCAATAAGACATTCGTTTTTTGCGTGTACAATGACCTCAGACAAATTTCGTACCTAAACCTCTTAATTTGCGAATGTCTAATCGAATGTCTAATGTCTAACTGATCAATTAGACATTCGTTTTTTTAATGTACATTGATCTCTGATGAATTTGGTACATAAATCTCTTAATTTGCGAATGTCTAATCGAATGTCTAATGTCTAATTGACCAATTAGACATTCGTTTTTTTAATGTACATTGATCTCTGATTAATTTGGTACCTAAATCTCTTAATTTGCGAATGTCTAATCGAATGTCTAATGTCTAACTGATCAATTAGACATTCGTTTTTTGCATGTATAATGACCTCCGACGAATTTGGTACCTAAATCCCTTAATTTGCGAATGTCTAATCGAATGTCTAATGTCTAACTGACCAATTAGACATTCGTTTTTTGGATGTACAATGACCTCCGACGAATTTCGTACTTAAATCTCGTAATTTGCGAATGTCTAATGTCTAACTGACCAATTAGACATTCGTTTTTTAATGTACAATGACCTCCGACGAATTTGGGTTATAGATCTTGTAATTTGCGAATGTCTAATCGAATGTCTAATGTCTAACTGACCAATTAGACATTCGTGTTTTGAATGTACAATGATCTCTGACGAATTTGGAACCTAAGTATAGTAATTTGCGAATGTCTAATCGAATGTCTAATGTCTAACTGACCAATTAGACATTCGTTTTTTGAATGTACAATGATCTCTGACGAATTTCGAACCTAAGTATAGTAATTTGCGAATGTCTAATCGAATGTCTTATGTCTAACTGACCAATTACACATTCTTTTTTTGCACGTACAATGACCTCCGACGAATTTGGTACCTAAATCTCTTAATTTGCGAATGTCTAATCGAATATCTAATGTCTAACTGACCAATTAGACATTCGTTTTTTGAATGTAGAATGACCTCCGAGGAATTTGGTACCTAAATCTCTTAATTTGCGAATGTCTAATCGAATGTCTAATGTCTAACTGACCAATTAGACATTCGTTTTTTGAATGTAGAATGACCTTCGAGGAATTTGGTACCTAAATCTCTTAATTTGCGAATGTCTAATCGAATGTCTAATGTCTAACTGACCAATTAGACATTCGTTTTTTTAATGTACAATGACCTCCGACGAATTTGGGTTATAGATCTTGTAATTTGCGAATGTCTAATCGAATGTCTAATGTCTAACTGACCAATTAGACATTCGTTTTTTAAATGTACAATGATCTCTGACGAATTTCGAACCTAAGTATAGTAATTTGCGAATGTCTAATCGAATGTCTAATGTCTAACTGACCAATTAGACATTCGTTTGTTGCACGTACAATGACCTCCGACGAATTTGGTACCTAAATCTCTTAATTTGCGAATATCTAATCGAATGTCTAATGTCTAACTGACCAATTAGACATTCGTTTTTTGATTGTACGTTGACCTACGACGAATTTGGAACCTAAATATCGTAATTCGCTAATGTTTAATCGAATGTCTTATGTCTAACTGACCAATTAGACATTCGTTTTTTGCATGTACAATGACCTCCGACGAATTTGGAACCTAAATCCCTTAATTTGCGAATGTCTAATCGAATGTCTAATGTCTAACTGACCAATTAGACATTCGTTTTTTGAATGTACAATGACCTCCGACGAATTTGGGTTATAGATCTTGTAATTTGCGAATGTCTAATTGAATGTCTAATGTCGAATTAGACATTCGATATTTAACATTTGCGATTTTTCTGAACGTCTAGTTGAATGTCTAATGTCTAATTAGACATTCGATAATCAAAATTAGCGAATGTCTAATCGAATGTCTAACGTCTTATTAGACATTCGAATATTTTTTTTGAATGTCTAATGTCTAACGTCTAATGCTCTGCCAACTTCACACACTTTTATAAATAGGCAAAAACATCCGGCGAATTTTGGGCCCGTAAACTAAACAATTAAAAACGCGTAGCCTAGAAAGTTTGGGAAAAGTGAACTTTTTCTCTGAGCTTTGATGAATTGGGTCAGGGCCGTAAACCAAACAATCAAAAACAGCGTAGCCTAGACAGTTGGGGAAAAGTTATTAAATACAAATTAAATGTGTATAAAGTTTTGTAATAACGGTAGAAGACAAACGTATTTTGTATCTTGTTGTTTCTTAAATCAGTTAATACAATTTATTGATTCATAAAGGTTGTTTTTTTCAATCAAACAACAGAGGTTTTTTTAACAATAATAACATTGGTTTCTCCCTTTTCGATTACGTCACCCCATGGTACAAAATTAAAACCTATCCCATACTGACGCCGCGCTCCCACGCGGCGTCAATGAAAGTTGATAACGATATTTAATCCTACGTTACAGCTGTGATTTCAACATGAACAGCGTAGGCATGAATCATACGAATTCAGGGCAAAATTAAACAACAACGGTTTTTTGTTTATACATGTACTTTATTGAATTATTCGATTCTGACCATGTTACAGGCTCTCGTACCAAAGGTCCCTGGTTCGAATCAAAGGGGCGTAGCTTTGCAATAATCAATGAGTAGGCCGTCTCGAGAGAAAATCAACAGTGTGGACTCTGCATAAAGTATCGACCCGGATCAGCCTAAGCATGCCACACAGGCCTACCCGGATAGACACTTTTCGCCTCCTGTTGATTTTCTGTTTCAGAAATAAATACTCTATACATCCCCCTAAGACGGAATGCGTCGGCAGGATCAGTCTGCGCAGACAGCGCAGGCTGATCTGGTCGATACATTACGCAGATGTCTATCGCCGCAGCTGCATTTTGGGGCATTTTGAGAAATAATGTGTAGGCACGTGCCTACAGTGCCTAAAGGGAGCTACGCCCCTGAATCCTGTGATGAGCGGGTTTTGCCTTTAGGATTTGTCCACACAAACGACGCAAGTGGTTAACTTACTGGTTAAGTCTACGGCAAGCAGACATCGATCGTTATTAATATAAGATGAAAGCTTGTTTCGCAATCGATGTAAAATAATAAGTTTAAATTAAACTTACAAGCTCAAACTAGCGGTTTGATCCCTAATGGCGCTAGATTGTTGCCTTGATCATATGTTTCTCTGTAAATATGTCGAAAGAAGACGTTAAACAGTGCGTTATTTATTACACACAAATGTTTGTTTTTATACTTAAGATATTACATTATTTTCTGTTCTTAGGTTTTCGTTTAAGAACTATATTTTAGGCAAAGTCAGTGCAGAAAACTGAGACAGACCACACCGTCTTAACATGCCACATTGCATGAGGTTCTGTGAGGTTAGCAGGCAGCCGAAGCGGGTCACTAGTATACTAAATGGATTCTCCACTTACTGGTACATGTATTTCACTGAGACAGGTGCCGTGGGTGGGAGTCTGCTTTATCAGCAATGATTTAGTTTGGCATGTCCCTTTCATTATGTAATAGAGGTCTGGTGGTGCCGATGTGGTCGGTGAAAATGCGTTATCTGAAGTCGGAGTCATTCAAAACCTACGCAACGGACCGAAATCAAGGGAGCCAACGTTACCCACTAGTACTTATGATCAGCGTCGGTCGACGTTATCTGAAGTCGGAGTCATTCAAGCCCTACGCAACGGACCAGGAATCAGGGGAGCCGACGATAACCCACTAGTACTTATGATCAGCGTCGGCCAGAGTCAATAAGACAATAGAGTTTTACCCCTTGTAGTTGAATTACATCATGAATTCGTCCTTCTTTAGTTGTATGACTACGTACTTCTCGCCCAGCGTGCCGACATTAAGCATGAGGAGTTACATGCTATATATCACCACTCGTCTGGTAAAGCGATGACGTTGAGGACCTCCTCGTAGTACTTTGCTACTAAGGTATTGTAAAATCATTTGACAACGTAGGAAATGGTGTTGTATGCCTCAGAATGAGATCATCAGCGACAGGTTACGAAGAGATGTCACGACTAACATACCAGGCGAAAGCGCCTTCTGAAACCAGATGCCCTTCTCCTTCATTCCGGTGTTCAGCTTGGCCATCAGCTCCTTAAATATGAGGTAAATTTTCGAATGCGATATCATCTTCTAACCCCAGCCTCTCGCAGATTGTGAAAATTCCCGCTAGGAACAGCACCCCGTCTTACAACATGTTTTGTCGATGTCATGAGCAACATTCGGCATTTGGAGATCCATAATAGTGATTCAGCACTTCGTCATTAGAAAGGAAGTTGATAACATAAACACAGCTGCATAACGTTTCAACAAACGCAACCGTACGTAGCAACTACCAAGACACGTTATGTTCACGTTGTGTGACGTTTCTGTTACGTTGTAGCTGCGTTTATCACATGTTTGCCGAGTTGTTGAACTCAGCAAATATTGGACATTTCCAAATTAATA
Organism: Serripes groenlandicus; assembly: GCA_031761405.1. NCBI lineage: Eukaryota > Metazoa > Mollusca > Bivalvia > Cardiida > Cardiidae > Serripes > Serripes groenlandicus. The sequence goes on along the minus strand of JASEVX010000004.1, from coordinate 77,630,542 downwards.
AAATTCTCAGTGTTTTGTCATAATCTTCAAACATAAGTCACGACATCATTTTCGGACCACTTTCGTGGAGAGTTCATAAAATACATGCAACCTAGACACAGCTCTTAAGTGATGATCCATTTTGGCCTAGTGGCGTAAACCATTTGGTCTCAAACGATCGATAGTCATGAGTCGACTTGATTCACATAATTTGTCTATTGTAATTCCATGTGCCCGCCATTTCGTGAAATGTCGGTTAGTTATGCGAGGCAAATGACATGACGTGGCGCAAACTACACCCGACACGATGGTTGTGTTGACCGGACTGCGTGGCACTTAACGCTCCGCAGTTATGAGGGGAAGTTCTATATCCAACATTGTTTCAAGTGTCTACGAAGCTTTATGAGATCAAAAACTTGTGATGCCGAGATCATATTGTTTACATCAGCTTTCAATGATGAAATCGAGAGGCTGGATCTGCAAGATCAGGCGTGTCTTTAAATAAAAAGCTGATTGCATATTTAGAAGTGAACCTTGAATATCAAGCACTTTCTCACTCGTAGACATTTTCTGACGCCTCTGCAGCAGACGACTTTTGAAAAACATTGTGACAAAAGTATAAATTGCTTATAATGAGCGATTTCTCCATTTGCCACAATGTTTTCAACTGAATTTAGTACTAAATCCCTGTTATGTACTTCTTAAAGTCGTCTACTGCAAATGTGTACAATAATGTCTTGTATTTAACCTTTTGAGAAATGGTATGAAATTAGACTGTCCATACTTTGTATTTAAGTATTTAAAGAAAGGGTGGGTTAGCGCACATTTAAGCAAGCTGTGACCACACATCTTTCCTCTCGTTCCTCTCCGAAGCATATAAAATCACAATGGCATTGCTGATAACAATGCTCTCTTTTGTCAAGTTTATTGTTTGTAAATATAATTTATGTTATATACAAATAATGTAATATGAAAGATATTAGGCGAATAAGATAAACGCATGTACGAGAAGATTGCGGACAACTATAATAAGAAATATGGGGAATTACATGCAACAAGCTGGATGACCAAAACTGACAAACCCTTTTAATATACAAAATAGTTCAAATGCGTATGGGACTTGTATACACGTTTACAGTTTAAAGGTCGCTATACACAAATTAATTCCTTCTTTGTTTCAATGTAAATCAACAAGTTTCAAACCTTAATTGTCGTACTTTCTGAGCGTTTTTCAGGGAGAACAGAAAAAATCATTGGAAAGAGTTACCTATGAGATTTTAAATGATTCCAAGAAAATGAGTGGGTCATGTTTCAGGCAAGAAAGAACTCACCCCGCGAAGATAGTTACTGTAAATTTTGGAGGAAAACGGTCTGGGACGATACTGGTTTTTCACGTACTCTACTCTCACTTTCAAACAAAGTCAAAATTATATAAATTATCAAATAATTTCTAGTGAAACCTATACATATTTGCAATTAATCAAAACTCAATCACATATTCCATGCATTCTGTTGGTTGAGGTTATACACTTATTTCTACACATGTTAAGGTTTTTTAGTGACTAATTGGCTCTAGATCCGCGAAATTTGACCTAAATAATTTGAGAATTTCGCAACACGGGGACGCAAGCATAAATAAAACAAGAAAAATCTTTAAAAAAGATAAACGGCGATCAAAATGAGAAAACACTAAGAAATGGAACATGCGCATATTATTTGACTTGAATATCAGAAAGGTTTTGTAAGTAATCAAAACAATCATTAATTGTCCATGATTTATAAAATGTGTGCAATAATGGTAATGAATTGGTAATGCATTATAATCGTGAACCAGTTGGAACATTGTTCGATTAGAAGATTGTTCTTTAAAATATATAGAATCGGTAATATCGAGTGTAGCTTGCGCGTCACATGACTGGAGATTACGCGAGGCTCCCAAGAGATGTATACATTTCAATTGACGATAAATAACTGAAAACTTATCATGTTTCAAAAATAATTAATTATATTTCATACGTTTTCACTGATTTGTTTTACTTAAAGGTTAGTATGCAGAATATTTCATTTTAAAACTTCACCTTAATAGTGCCTCTCGTAGGATCGCCAACTTAACTATGAACCAATCAGAACGTTTCATTTCTTCGACATTATTCATAAAATACAACATTTGATTGGTCTGCAATCTAGATCATTTGTTTAACATCTAGGTCAAAACCCACGTTAATCAGCTATCGCCGAAAACATACCCCAGTAGATTAACGCGACGGGAAAATATCCTTGACCACTTGATTGCTAGAACCGATGGTGTGGAACCTGTGTTACCAGTATAGCTGTTAGCTTCCCAACTTAACATGTTGATCTTGCTTTTTATAGACTTGGGCTATGGACTCGACAAAATTGAAAGCTGGACAGGTCAATTTTAACAATTTGGAGGGTTAAAACAGACATGAAATTAAAAATAAAGAAATAAAGAAATTTCATAATAGACACTTGATTCCGACAAAGCAGACCGTCAAGTCCATATTCCAGTAATCAAATTAAAACTGAAGATTTATATGGTCAAAGTTGCGTGATTTACCATTTCAAGCTTATCTAATAAATGTACCACTATTTGCAGTTCAGTTGCGTGAGTCAACTTAACAAGAATTTAACGTACATACTACTGTATATGGTAGATGACAGATGCATTATTCAATTTAACAGGAATAGTGCAAACCACGTATATAAATGATGGACTTAACGGAGGAGGAAATGGGGACTAGCCAGCTTTTGACTTCCTTTGTTTTGTTGATACCGGCACATGAAATAACATACTATTTAATATTGTATTAATATATTGTTACAGTTCGAATAATATAATGGGAATATGCTTTTAATTTTAAATGGTAAACAGTCTAATTTTACAACTGTTTCAGATGGGTTTATTTTCCTTGTACGCAATGTGTTCTAACATGGTTTAAAAACCTACATTTAATTATTCTGATTTTACAAGGTTCTATTATGTAGTCTGAATTCGGAAATGACCAGAATTGTGTGAGTAAGTTTTTACTAAATAAAAGACGGCCCGATACACAGAGTTCGGTTGTCGACTTACTCAAGAACGTCATTAGTCACGGAGTCGCCTGCCTTCTCTATTTCGCCAATGTAAGCTCCGAGAGCCTCTATCAGTTGAGACTCCACATAAACTAGCTCCTTAGTTTTTTGAACCGAGGTGAAATAGTAGGTTGTAGATTCTTGGAACAATGTTATGAGTACAAGAAATAAAGAAATAAATCCAAACACAGATGAATTCTTCATGGTTCTTGATCTGCTAGAACAACAACTACGTTAGTTTGTTAACTCTTTCCCCCCTTTACATCACATCTGGTGAAGACGAATTTTGGAGATCTAGGCAAAAATAGGAAAATCTTTATAAATGGTAATGTAATCATCAAATAGGGTTGAAATCATTGTGGCAAGAGGAGAAATTGCTCATTATTTGCAATTTCTCCTTTTGTCACATTGTTTTCAACTGCATATGCGTCAAAATGCATATATATATATATATATATATATATGTGTGTGTGTGTGTGTGTGTGTGTGTGTGTGTGTGTGGTGTGTGTGTGTGTGTGTGTGTGTGTGTGTGTGTGTGTGTGTGTGTGTTGGAAAGGGTTAAACAGTCTAAAACTTGAACGTACGGTAAATTCGCTTTATCCCTTTCCCTCATACGACAATTCTGCAGCAGACGACATTGAACATATTTTGTCAAAAAAATAGAAAATCTCTATAATTGAATGGATAACCTATGACTAAAAGTGGAAAACATTGTGGCAAAAGAAGAAGATTGCTCGTTCTGAGCAATAATTTCTACTTTTGTCACTATGTTTTCAAAAAGCTGTCTGCTGCAGGGGCGTCAGAAAGCGTTTGTATGAGGGGAAAGGGATAATTATATAAATACAAAACGCGTAAAGCAACACCGAAATAAATGGTCCAAATAGTCTTCTCGTAAAACAGCACAAATTACATTCACTTAAAAAATTAACTTCAACGCATCTTCTCACAACCTTTTAAACGTGTAAACCTATATTCTCAACGACGCATGGACATGAGTGTAATGACGATTGGGTGAACCAATTCGGATAGCCTTTGTATTGATGCTACAACATGTGTCACATGTGCTACATGTATTCAATTGAAATGCAGATAACAAATGTTTCGAGAGTCAATAAATAAAAACAATTACCTTTTACCTTTTACCTTTCGTATAGCCTCTTTGATCTGTCTTAACCCTTTCCCTCATACGACAATTCTGCAGCAGACGACTTTGAACATATTTTTTGTCAAAAAATAGAAAATCTCTAAAATTGAATGGGTAACCTATAACTCAAAGTGGAAAACATAGTGACAAAAGAAGAAATTGCTCAAAACGAGCAATTTCTCCTTTTGCCACAATATTTCAAAAAATAGAAAAAATTGAATGGGTAAACCTATTACCCAAAGTGGAAAATATTGTGGCCAAACGAGAAATTACTCGTTTTGAGCAATTTCTTCTTTTGTCACTATGTTTTCAAAAAATCGTCTGCTGCAGACGCGTCAGAAAGCGCCTACATGAGGGAAAGGGTAAGTATTGTGTTTAGAATCCGCTTCCGATCCATAAAAATCGGGCACACATTTTGATAACATTGTTCTTCTAGTGCTTGTTGAAGAAGCTTTTAAAGTTATTTACAGATTGATAAACTCACTTCTTTCTGACAACATGTGCCGTGTATTTACAACTCGACGAGAGAAAGTGTGCCTCCGTATATGTGCACTACTGTATCTTTTGAATATTTTTGGTTTGTGTCCTGAGTATTTTGAATGTTCAGACAGTATCTGCTGTGGGTCTTCTAGGTCCAATTACACCAACCATACTTAGCGCTAAGCAATACTCAAATACTTAAAACAATATTTTATAATTTTTGTTTCCCTTATAACAATGTCTCAACATTACATTTCTGAACAAGTATTGTCTAGTCAGCAAGGTAACGTTTTATGTCAACTTAGTCATTACTTAGATACATTCCACCATTCATGTTTTACAAAATATTAGGGAAACACAAATTATGAAATTTGCTGTTAAGTATTTAAGTCTTACTTAGCGCTAAGTGATATTGGTGGAATTGGATCCAGTGTACGACAACGTCGGTAGTTCTAACTTAATTGGTCTGTGTTAATTAGTGATTTTGTTTTGTGATTTTATATTTGTTGTGGCTCTTCTTTTTTTTTTCAAATTATATTGTCTCCGAGCTTTTTGTTTACGACCGACCGCACGGTACTTCCGTATTATAGGAGTGGTCTAATTATACATTTCGAGGGCTTGGCGTGAAACGGTTGTAACTAAAATTAGTATTTGTTTACCAAGGTTAATCACCTCGCCATAAAGTCTTTATAATCGTTAAATAATTTTTCTTGGTAAACAATGGAAATCGTTCTGAGCAATGGCACCTAAATTTGCATTGTTTACAAAGGGGTCAAAATTGCCCCTAAACCAGGGTTTTCAAAATAGGTTTTTAGTTACAACCGTTTCACGCCAAGCCCTCGATTTGTATATTGTTGTGAAAGATTCCATATCTACACGTTTGAAAGATCTTCTAATAAGGCATAACTTTTGGTTTCCTTTCTTGACTTGTAGATCAATATGTCCTTTGAATTTTGAATATTTATCTATTATTACATCTATGCATTTTTCTCCATTTACTAAATCTGATTTGTTTGTGTCAAGTGAATAACCCTTTTTCTTTGTTTCAAGTCCTAAATGTTGATGTTGGCATGTTGTCTTGTTGAAGTATAGTAACCAGTCACTCGACCAATCAAGTAAACTTTGTCTTTCGTAATAAGAAAATACCGAAAAGTGCAATCATATACTATGAACCGAAAAGGTTATATCTATATAATCTTTACTTTCGGAGATTGGAATCGGGCGTCACGGGTTCGATCACCAGTCGCGGAGCAGAGGTCATAGTGAAGTGCTATTGTCCAAGGCACATTTCCTAGCTAAGAACTAGTGTGTTAACCCGGTGATCACGAATAATTGAACTAACGCCGTGATATAACTGTAATAATGTTGAAAACTGTGTATAACGCCAATGAAACAAACATAAAGGATTTCAATACCCAATATTTAATCATGACCTGGTAAAGAAGATGTTTTGACTCCTCCTTTCATCTCCCCCACTTCCTCCATGCTCTCCTCCTCATCCTCATCCTCCTCCTCCTCCGCTGTTGTAAATGTTTAATAAAAATATACCGGAAAACAGAAGAAATTGTAAAAGGCACTACATATATTTGCTTTTTCCACACTGCGTATCACTCTTGCTCCTCATATAGCTATTACATATCAGTTGTAGCCCCTTCTCTGAATGTGCTTTTTACAAAGAACCCGACAACAGTACGTTTGTAAATAAGCCTGTCACTTGAACTGTGGCATGGTGAACACAATATGAGCCGTTCCACGAGAAAAACAACATTGAGGAATCGTAAAGTATCGACTCGGGTGGACTCTGCGTAAAGTATCGACTCGGATAAGCCTAAGCATTCCGCGCAGACTAACCAGGAGACGCTTTTAGCTTCCTGCGGATTTTCTGTTTCAGGAATCATTATTCTATACCTCTATCCCCCTTAGACGGAATGTCGGGTCGGTACATTACGCAGAGCCCATAATGTTGGTTTTCTCGTGGAACGGCTCATATGTACATGATTTACTGTATAGTTCTAAGCAGCTGTGATCCACTGTTCAATAGACGGTGATCGTAAAAGGACATTTTTAACATCCCCGTTTCCTGTATGTCAAACCCAACACAGCGGTTTGTTACAATTAATTTCAACAGTGTGTGCAATGATTTTCAAAGCGATGAGATAATTATACAGGCATACTGATGTAAAACCTTTGCACGCAAACATACGAGTCTTACTTTGATTTACTCTTGATAAACGATTTTGTTTACCCCTCCCACATGCAACAAATATGCAGCAGACGACTTTGAAAACATATTTGCAAAAATGTGGAAATTCTCGATCAATGAAAGTAGGCCTATAACTATAAAATATAAAAACTTTATGGTTAGAGTCTAGACGAGAAATGTGCTCGTTTTGAACAATTTCTCCTTTTATCACACTGTTTTCAACTCTATTTTATAATTATAGGCATATATTGTACTTTAAAAAATCGTCTGCTGAAGAATCCTCAGCAAGCGTCTGTATGGGAGAAAAGGTTAACACGAACAAATTTATATAACAATTTATGCTAACGACCTGTTTTGTCTAATCGTTTATTCTCACGTCAGTGAATCTCGAAGTAATGGAAATGTATGCACTCATTCAGTGCCAGTGGCATAAAGAGGTTTTTGCAAACAATATAGATTCATGTGAGACAGTTGGTAACGATCTGTCTAACCGGAACTCAGCATTGTTTGCAGTTTATTATCAAATTATAACATGACAAATAGAGTCGCCCGAATTTGAACATGGAATAGTTTACCTTAGTAAATTTGGAGCTGATGGGCTAAACTATGACATTATAGAAAGAACATGCTGTTTTCTCTCATTAAGTGAATTGGAATAAAACTAAAAACTCTTTTTTGATTATAGAGATTGCTTGGGAAGATTGTTGTGTGGAGTACTGGTGTGAGAAAACCAGGAAATGCATGAGTAGGTGAACTGGCCGCCGTGATATAACTGAGAAATTGTTAAAAACGGCGTTAAACCCCAAACAATCAATCAATCAATTGATTATAGAGAGACCAATTGCTCTGATTGAGCTTACGCCTATTAGTGTGTATTCCTGGGAAATACCAGTGCTTGACCTTTAGTTGAGTAGGAGACACTTGACCCTTTACCACATACAACATATCTGCAGCAGACGACTTTGAAAACATACCACAAAACACTTGGAAATATCCTTTAAATTAAAGTACAAGAATTGAATAGAGTTGAAAACATGGTGACAAAAGGAGAAATTGCTCGTTTTGAGTAATTTCTTCTTTTGTCGCCATGTTTTCAAAAAGCCGTCCGCTGCAGAGGCGTCATACAGCGTCTATATGAAGGAAAGTGTTAAAAGGACCTCAAATAAATCCAGACCACGGACCGTGATTTGAACACCGGACATTTGGATTGGCAGTCCAGCGTGTTACCACTAGCCCACCGGGCCACTTGTTGATTTATAACCTTATTATCGGCCGTATATATATGACTCCTGCAATGTGATTGTTGATCGAATGCGTAAAATTGTTTCTATTCATAAGTTACCAAAAATCGCACCTATTCGTGTGAACGACTCCTCATATCCTTTGTATCTCGAGCGATATTTTGTTTAAATTATTTTTTTACCAATTGTGGCGACTCAAATGATCTACCATTTTGAAAAGTTATTTTTCTTAATGGGAAACTGTAATGGTGCATGTTTAGACAATTCGGTGAAATCACAAAAATATTCAATATTGTAAAATATTTAACAATTTTTAGCAATATGACAAAAGATCGTAGCCTAAATTCTGGCTTTTAAATTCAAATGATTCAAATTATTTATTGATAAATGGCCACCGGCCTTTACATATAGAGAAAGCATAAACAAATACATTCAGTACAACCAATGAAAACATAAAGAAATAGAATGGGTTAAAGTGAAAATATTAAAGTTCGCTTATCAACATCTTTCGTTTCACTATAGCATAATATATAAACGTTGCAATAGTTGTTAAATCTTCCTCGTTCTTTCTTGTTAAGAGCATATTAAATTTCTGAATTATTTCATTATGGTGATATTTCGCTTGTATGTATTTACTTCTAAGATCAGATTAAGCTGGCCAGTCTAAAAGGAAATGTTAGACGTCTACTATGATATGTTTAAATTACAAATTGGACATAATCTATCGTCTACGTTAGTGTTACTGTGCAATCTGAATGGCAACTGCAATGGAGCATATTTAGACAGTTCGGTGAAATCACAAACACAGTTTAATATTGTAAAATATATAACAAATTCTCGCAATATGTCAAAAGATCGTCGACTAAATTCTTGCTATTATAAGTAGCACGGGTTATTTTTCCGATGCCACAGTAAAATATGCAGACGGCAATTTACGATACGCATTATGTGTTAATTGTAATGGAAGAATACAAATAGAATAGCTACGGGGAATATATGCTAGTTTTTGCGCAAATTAGAATCACCGAAAAGTATGAATTACCTTCCTTATACTTTAAGAAGAAAAAGCATTGAATTACCTCCCTTTGTGTTTTAGAAAATTCTTTATTTGTACCAGGGACATAGATAAGAAGGGATAGGCAACTCCCCCTGTACACCTGTTATCTGGTTAGAATATAACACATAGAAACAAATTGTCCAAATTTTCACATTTTGTAGCAAATAAAACTTTCAAGTCACATTTTCTGAAAGCTTAAAGGGACTGAATCCCATATGAGAAAAAAGCGAAAAAAAAAGAAATTGTTAAAAATTGCTATTACCTTGATGTTTTTGCATGTAAGGCATTGAGATTTGCTGACTGATGTACTACAATATATGCACACTATTAATATTGCGGAGATTTTTCGTTATTTTGCATTGTAAAATCTACTGGGTTAGTAACCCAGTAAATCTAAAAATATCGCTGTATATTTATCACGTGATCACACAACCAAATTGACAATCTCATTCCCAGAGTTGTTGTTCCTTACACTCACGCATACATGAATGTAATGAATCGATAGTGTTAGAGAATACCGAATTGAATCCACAAATTCAAATGACCAAGAGGAAATTCCACGGTATTTTTAAACGGGAAAACACGGAGCGGACGTTTTTTTAACTGCTTATTTCCTATGAAATAATGAAAAACAAGACTTGTACAACCTTCTACAACATTCCGTTACGTATATATCGACGTATTTTGGATTAATTAGAATAAGTATAAAATATAACGATTTTGGACCATTATGGTGTTCAGTCCCTTTAACATTTCAACTGAAGTTAGAGATACAATGAACAACTGGAATTTCTTTGTATTTTGAACACTGACTAATTTAAAAGACACAGATATTGGGATTTCTGAATTATATTATTTTTTCCCAAAAATTAATAGACTGACATTTTTCATAAGGAAAACATATTATCAAAACCTGTAGTATATTAAGATATTTTTATCTACTGCAATAGAAGAATGTTTAAAGTTCCAGAATTTTTATTTTTTATTGGAAGCCACCAGGAGGCGGCTTCCTGTAGGGATGCTTTTAATTTTCGGTCAAGGAGAATATTTAGACCTGCCAGCGTGACCACATATCTTGATTTATCTTTGTCCTTTCTAAGTACATTACTTTAAGGTAATGACTTTTAAAACATTCCTTTTACACTCTATATACATGTGTGAGTTTTACAAATTAAAAACAAAAGACAAAGGCCAGTATATTAATTGAATGTATGTACATTTTTATTTTAGCGAAATTCATACTGTATCTACTCTAGGCAGTAAAATAGAGAACCCTTCTATTGAATTTGTAAATGTAGTCTGGTTCCTTAAAATTACATGCTATGATACATTACGCAGTAATTAGACGAAGAAGCCTCGTCCCGTATTCACTAAACTTTTCAATTTAGATATTTGTCTAAATCTAAATCTTAATATTTAGTCCACGTTTTAGATGTAATCCGTATTCACCAACGCGTTTTAAACCGATCTCAATTTGGTCTAATGTGTAAATGTCGTAAGCGGCCACGCAGCGACTCTGGTTCCCGAATCAAGTTAAGAGCTAAAATAAAAGACAGTACCATTCATCTAAAGTCTATTTATAGATTTTCATTTTTATCGCAATTTCACATACATTTTTCATTTGCTTTGCTTTTAATAATCTGACTTTCATGTTCAGTACATACTGGATTCAAAGTTAACTTTGAGTACAATTGTCATCGCAAAATGCAGACATGAACAGATTTAAACCACAGAAATATCTGTTTCAAGATCAATTTCGTTCTTTCGTTCACATTTCGTTCGCTGTTGCAGTTCCACATTTCAGGAATATCGCGGTAAACACGATATCGGTGTATTTTGCCTAGACAACAACATGTTTTATCACGGATGCGATGTGAACATCCAGAATACTTAAATGAAATGAAATCTTCTGGTTCTTACAAACACAGTGTGATCGGATTAACTGAACTGTATTTAACTTATCACTGTAAACAGCATTTCAACTCTTATATCAACTGGTAAATTTACAGTTTGAGAAATAAATTCAAGCACTGGTTTAACGTTTTCAAAAAAAATGAAACTAGTTCCTATGTTAAGCCTTTCCCTTATACGTAGCACATTAAGTAAAACATTGGAACATCTTGCTAAATGAAGGTATAATTTATGGACATAAAGTAGAAAACATTGTAGCAAAAGGATAAATTCCTCGTGATCAATTTCTCTTTTTGTCACAATGTTTTCAAAAGTCGCTGCAGCTATTGTCAGTCTTTCGGATTACGTGTACATAGAAATACGTTTACTTGATTTTCTGAATGCTAATCACGACACGAGTTCACATCAGTTTCGTCAACTCGAGACTGTGCGTTTGTAATCCGACAGCTTTGCTTTTCAATTGCTCAATTTGCCACAATAATTTCAACTCTTTTCAATTATCTTACAATCATTTATAGAGATTTTCTATGTTTTGTACTTGATGATTTTAAAGTCTGTCAGAGTAAACATCATTGAAATAATTGTGGCAAAAGGAGAAATTGCTCATAATGAGCAATATCTGCATTTTCCACAATAATTCAACACTTTTCAATTATCATACGATCATTTATAGATATTTTTTTACTTGATAATTTCAAAGTCGTCCACTGCAGATTTGTTTTATGTGGGAAACCCTTATCCATTATCATGAATTACCGATACAAACGAAAAACAGATTTTCTGTGTGTCAGCATTATTTGATAAAACGTTATCATAACAGGGCGTGTGTTCAATACAAATAGTTGATTGTTTTTGGTACTAATTTAAATTTATCATAACCTCTTGTCCATTTATCTTTAGTATTATATGTCACTTTTTATGATCAGCTTAACTCTAAATTATCTCATTCACTTAAAACACAGACCCTGCAGGTTAACTATCCTACATAAAACTTATATCTTCAATAATCGATATCAGCATTACTGACTACAGATTAAATTGTTCTAATGTTTGTGGATTTAAATGATCTTTTTTCTTATTTCTTCATGTGAAACGAAATATTGCGGCTTCTCTTTGATGCTTTGCATCAAACATCCGTCTTGTTTTCCTATCTTGAATAGTTTTTTAGTTTTACTTGCTACAAATGTTGGCACGGGTGATATTTTAGTATACAGTTCAGTTACCTATCCCTCTTATCTACGTCCCTGTGTGTACTTGTAAGTACACAAAATGCTGCAAAATGCAGCAACAAAAAGGTTGCGCGGTGGAGCGAAGGAGTCTCTATACGAAATATACCCGATTCGCTTATTTCATAGACGGACGCACATTGAAACATGTGCAGTAGACGACATTTTAAAACATTGTGACAAAAGGAGAAATTTCTCATTATTTCCATAAACCGGAAACTATGTGAGGACCAGTAGGTGTTTATAATATCATCGCAATAACGAGAATTAATTAAACAGATTCTAAAAATATTTGAAATATTTGTTTCATTTTAAATGAACCATAATTAAATCTTTCTTATAATCAAGAGTAACTTTATTTTGATCAAGGCATTAACATTTAGTTTATCGTAATAATAACGTCTCCTCTGATGTTCAACGATAGTAAAAAGTTCAAAGTAATATCATAAAGCCTGGTGCGTGATCGCACCGGGCAATCATTTCATCTACTGATAATTTTGTTTGTGGATCACAATTGTCCATGTTTAAAGTAACAACTGTAGCTTCTTCTTCTTCTTCTTTCGTGATTTTTGGAGTCTTGATTTCTTTTATCAAATGATGACTTGTGATAGATACCGGGACACTGTATTGTAATAGTAATATATTGTCCTTGATAGAAAATATTGTTTACCCAGGGATCATGAATAAGTGGACTCTCGCCGTGATATAACTGAAATAATGTTGTATATAAATTAATTCATAGAAAATATGAAATGTGCAAATATTTCTTCATATATGCCAAAAACTGATCCGAAAATTCGCGAAGTGCCATTTTAAATCATGACGATTCAGGTGAGCCGTTTGCTACGGCAACCAAAGTACATAGCAATGTTGTTGTTTTTTGCCAACTTCCACGACCATAATGTGCCACACTCCCTATATGGAAGTGTAAATGATCCAGTCCCTGCAGAGAATGGCTATTAAATACTCCCAGAGTTTTCAACACAAATGTCGCGAGTACTGGTAATGTTTCCAGCAGAGACATAAAATAAAACAGATCACGTGGATTAAAAGCAAATAAGTTGAATTGAAGGTAAAAGGTGTGGCTATATTTGTGTGTATTTGGTTAATTAATCCTGGGACGAATATATAATCTTTATATCATTGCTCCTGATTAATAGCAATATATAGATAATAAGCTTAAGGTCACTGAAACTGGGCAGAGACAGATAAATACATGTATATGTTTCTCTTAACAGGGCAGTCGGTGATCTATTATTTCGAAAAGGGGAGTAACTCTTACAATAGACTTCTCTCATCAGATCTTTATTAACAGTTTTAAGATTTTGCCTCGATTTCGTACGCCGGTAAACCACGTGATCAACCAGATAGAATGTCGACCAACATGGCTTCTGGCGACTCCGAAAGTCGAGAGGTAAATTGTGTTAAAAACATTGTTAGATATGCTTTGATTTAATTACGAACTCGACAATTCAGTTCACATATTAACTGTCTTTCTTTTCATGCCACATAAGTAATCAACACGTTCCCCGAATAGCGTCATGTGACCGATTCTGTTCATTGCCGTATGGTTATATTTTTTGTTAGACATCTGTTGTGTGTCCAAAATTGAGAAAAGAAAACGAAACTAACAACTATTGAAGTACCGTAGAAACTTGCCCTTTGGCTTCATCTAGTAATTTTTATTTCGATTTAAGGTTACCTGTTGTATTTTGTGGATTAAATCGAGTTAATTCACTTGTATCTAATTTTGAAGTTTTGACTTATTTAACGGATAGATCTTTAACTGACTTACCAAAATGATTTAAGAGTTCACGACCTCTTGGACAGTTTAAAAAAGAGATAAGTTCGACATTTAATGCATTACATTATATATTTATATAAAAACGCTCAATGAAAACTATTAAAACGCCCAAGGGCAACGAGAAATTTATGTAAAACCAGGAAACCATAACCACATTTCCCAGTCCCACATCAAAGAAATCTGCAGCAGACAACTTTAAAATTATCTAGGCAAAATCACTCAAAATGTAGGTATAATCACTGATAAAAGGTTGAAAATTATTATGTCAAAAAGAGGAATTGCTTGTTTTGAGCAACTTCTCATTTTGTTAGATGTTTTCAAAAGTTTTCTGCTGCTGAGGTGTCAGAAAGTGTCTATATGAGGGAAAATGTTTAAAGTAAAAGTTTGATACAAGGTAGGTAACATTGCAGAAAGAAAGAAGTTGTTCATCAGAAAGTATTTCTCCCTTTCCCAGAACATGTATCAAACATTACCAGCTGCAAGGACATCAAAGAATGTTTTATAAAATTAACATATTGAAAGAAAGTAAAGGCGATTCCAGGAAATAAACATATTTCCCATCATGTACATGAAACACTGATTTTTGATCACAATGTAAACAATTAGATATGAATTCAATCTTCTGTTTAAATAGCATTAAACAACTGATTAAAGGTAAAATGAACATCAAAACTGACTCCAATCTTCTGTTTAAATAGCATTAAACAACAGATTAAAGGTTAAATGACCATCAAAACTGAATCTAGCATTAAATGAATGGCAACAGGAAGGAGATTGTCTGTCTGTATGAGCCTTGGCTTATCTGTACCTGAGAAATCAATACCAATAAGCAAAAATCTGGAGTGATTGAATGTTCTGCCGACTTAACATTTACACTGTCAACTAATTTTTTTTAAATTAGAGATCATGTAACAGTAACAGTCACAACATTTAGGACATCTAGGATATCGCAGCAACACATAATCATCCGTTCTTGGTTGTGAAAACAAGTTACATTGATCAGGGCTCTAGATTTATCAAAATTCTTGTACAGTCAATATCGTCGAAGTACTTTGAAAATTCCTTGCCTGGGCTCAAACACAACTAGCCCGAATACATTCTATCAAAGTATCATGCTATATACAGAAATATGCAAGAATAACTAAAATAAGACCTTATCTTTTGTTTAGAAAGTTCTCCGCGCAATTACCCTCTACTTCTGTTCATGATGACCATTTAGTCAAACACACTTTCTATGTTATAAAGATAATGTGTACAAGTTTGGATCATTATTAGATCTTGTTAAATCTTTTCTCTTAATTAAAGACCTGTCTTTTTAACATTGTGGCCGTCCAAGTTGACTTTTGTTTAGAAAGTTCTCTGCGCAGTTACCCTCTACTTCTGTTTATGATGGTCAGAACAGTTAGCCAAACACTCTATGTTATAAAGTATATTGATAATGTGTACAAGTTTGGATCATTATTAGATCTTGTCTTTTTAACATTGTGACCATCCAGTTTGACTTTTGTTTAGAAAGTTGTCTGCGCAATTACCCTCTACTTCTGTTCATGATGACCAGTTAGTCAATGTCAATAATGTAGTCAAACACTCTTTCGATGATATAAAGTATATTGATAATGTGTACAGGTTTGGATCATTATTATACCCCCGCAAACGTAGTTTGAAAGGGGTATACTGGAATCAGCCTGTCATGCGGTCGGTCGGTCTGGTTGCAAAATCTGTTCCGTTGTACTCCTCCTTCAGTTTTTACCTGATTAACTCGATACTTGGCATAAATGATAATCAGGAGTAGTAGATGTGCAAGACGCAAATTTCATGTCCCTGTGACCTTCACCTTGACCTCTGACCTTGAAATAGGATTTTTTTTTTGTTAGAATCTAATCTAATCTGTTCCGTTGTACTCCTCCTTCAGTTTCTACCTGATTTACTTGATACTTGGCATAAATGTTAAACCGGAGTAGTAGATGTGCAAGACGTAAATTTCATGTCCCTGTGACCTTCACCTTGACCTCTGACCTTGAAATAGTTTTTTTTTTTAAAATCTAATCTGTTTTACTCCTCCTTCAGTTTCAACCTGATTTACTTCATACTTGGATTTCATACTTGGCATAAATGTTAATCAGGAGTAGTACATGTGCAAGAGGCAAATTTCATGTCCCTGTGACCTTCACCTTGACCTCTGACCTTGAAATAGGATTTTTTTTTTGTTAAAATCTAATCTTTTGTACTTCTCCGTCAGTTTCAACCTGATTTACTTCATACTAGGCATAAATGTTAATCAGGAGATGAGTAGTAGATGTGCAACAAGCAAATTTCATGTCCCTGTGAGTGTGACCTCTGACCTTGAAATAGGATTTTTTTTTTGTTTAAATCTAATCTGTTGTACCTCCTTCAGTTTCAACCTGATTTACTTGATACTTGGCATAAATGTTAATCAGGAGTCGTAGATGTGCAAGACGCAAATTTCATGTCCCTTGACCTCTGACCTTGAAATAGGATTTTTTTTTTGTTAAAATCTAATCTGTTGTACTCCTCCTTCAGTTTCAACCTGATTTACTTGATACCTGGCATAACTGTTAATCAGGAGTATGAGATGTGCAAGATGCAAATTTCATGTCCCCGTGACCTTCACCTCTGACCTTGAAATAGGATTTTTTTTTTTGTTAAAATCTTATCTGTTGTACTCCTCCTTCAGTTTCAACCTGATTTACTTCATACTTGGCATAAATGTTAATCACGAGTAGTAGATGTGCAAGACGCAAATTTCATGTCCCTGTGACCTTCACCTCTGACCTTGAAACAGGGCTGTACAAATCCCATAGCCCGACGTCCAGGACAAGTCATAAATCGCATCGGGCAAGTCGCTAATTGCAACATCTCGATCCCGGACAAGTGGCATTTTCCAAAAATCCACGTCCCATTATATAAACCATTTACGTAACAGTGAATGTAAATTCCTGTTTCTGGTAGACCGGCTTAATTACTAACACACATGTCTGTCGTGTATAAATTTGACTGTATGTTACATGCGAGAAACCACTTGAGCGTGACCATAACAAATCAATAACAGTAGGCGGAGTTACCCACCTGTCAGATCGAGTGATTTCAGCCAACCGAATCGCGTCAGTAATAGTCGATTAACATGATATATATGTACTATCCAATAAGGCTGTCCAATCATAAGTGACAATTGTTCCTTGGGGCTGTGTTATTTCATGAAAGCTAGGGAATTACCTATGGATCGGTCTTATTAAAATATTCCCTTAAATGTATTTTGATCCATATTTCTACTTTCGGTATGCGATGTTTGCAAACTGGTGCAAACCGGTTCAGAAAGACTTGGAAGAAATTTTCGCCATGCAGAAGTTAATAAAATGAATTCGATTCAAATTAAAGACAATACGACGACTGCTAAAAATTATCTTGCCGTTTATCAATTTGAAATACCTTCAAGATCGACATAATATTCGTAATATCAGGGACACAAAGAAAATTGTTTGGAATGAAATATATAAATGATTCCCCCCAGAGTATGATAAGGCCTAAAAAAAAAATAGGTTTGTTTCTGGTAACCCGACCGACCGTCCATTTTTACCGCCGACCGAAACTTTTTTACGGACCAAAAAAAAAAAAAGGAATAAAAAGCCGACCGGTTCCGGGCGATCCGCGATTTAAACCGTACCGGAAGCCGCGATGTCGTATTGTTGTCAGATAACAACAAAATGTCTGCGCCCCTCCTACTTGCCAGCATTATCAACGCTGCTGGCAATTAAAATTGAGAATTGTTGACCGGCGATTTTTTTCCTTCTTTAGCTGGTACCGTTTAACGGACCCATTCACAATTAAAAACGGCTCTTCACAATTTTCCAAAAGGGTCCGTCGGAGACATTCACAATTCTGGCCAAAAGAGTCCGACAGACCCATTCACAATTCTGGCCGTCTAGCCTAATTTTAACTTTGTAACTTGCTTTTCTGACAAAATCAAAAACATTCTCGGCCTGTATCTGTTGTTTACATTTTAAAACAAATCGCAACATTTCTCAGTGACATATCCATTCAGGTGTCGCAATTATTTATCCGAAACAAATATTTAACGAAGTAATTATATTTCTTCTTCGTACAATAAGTATTGGGAGTTGGGTGATATTTCGTTTATTTATTTTTACCCGTTTCGTCTTGTCGACTTAACCACGTGTTTTTAAGAAAAAACATGGCGTCTGACGAAATTTTTCGCCGATGTGAATTGGACTTTCATGTATTTAAATGTTAAGCTGCATATTGTTTAGACTCAATTTAATGTTCAATATGATTTATTTAATCGTTGCAATAGCTGTCTATGATGTTAACATGATGATAACGTTAACCGCGCCGGCAGATAAATGAGAACAAAATTACTTATTGAAGACGCATGCATTTATAACTAAAGCGTCTAGATGATTACGATAAAAACGATTTGACAATGTCGAGAAATAATAAATATTATCAGAAAAAACTACCATCAGCGCCTGAAAAAGGCTATAAAATGATCGATTTGTTAATTGGTAAAGCAAAATTGGACACTAGCCATGATACTGAGCTGCGTACAGAACCTTCACCAGGACCAAGCATGGAAACAGTTTTAACTGAATCGATCCTCTAGAATTAGGGTCCATATCGCCCACATCTAAATCTCAAACCGTATCCCCTGCTACTCAAACTGACGATGATCGTAGCTAGTAATGCAAGCCTTCAAACAGACAACAGCTTATTATTAAGTTACATAGCTGTAATATTTAAATTCACAATTTTATGAAAACAACCACTATTTATACCATATTATAACAAAGCAAGCCAACCCAGTTTAAACAGGCATATCCTATTTAGTAGAGTGGAGGAGTGGAGTCTAGTTTTGGAGTGGAAATCAAATTTATTATTTGATACTTACTTTTGCAAACTGGAAGTTTAAATGTGGAGTAGATACCACTTACTTATACATTTTACATTTTCTTGTACCAGTTGGCTGAAGCCTAGTCATCTGTGTGTTACTTTATGGGAGATAATGAATCCCGTTGGGAGTTAAACTGGATGGCAGATCTAACATGTCATCAATGCCTCATTATCTTAGGACATTAAATACTCTCTTGGAGGGTTAAGTTAGAACAGTTATTTCATGGGCACAGTGAGTTTTAACATGTTATATCTCTGTGGTTTATCTTTTTGAACTTTTAATTACAAACAAAATATAAGGTAATCAGACCTTTTATTACAATATTGCTTTATTGCACCAACATAAATACATGTATATATTGTTTATTCTGTAAAGTATTGTTCGCTAGCAAAAATATTGATGGTAAAATTATCAATTATTTTTAACTAGACCTACAATGGCAGTACTATGACTGTTATATTATATAAGTGGAGAACCTTATTAAAATAAATAAAAAAAAAAGGAGGAAGAAATGTGAATGGTCACTTTATATTTTATACTTCAAAAATCCATTCCACTCCACAATTCCACTCCAGCCCATGACTCCACTCCACCCCAGCCCATGACTCCACTCTACTAAATAGGATATGCCGTTTAAACACTGGATTTATTAGTTTTTGTGGAATTACAGTTAAAAAGGCAGAGTGTTTTCACTTTTATTATTGTGGAAACTTATTCTGTCCTTTCATAAACCTGTCAGAAAAGATATAAAGGATAGTTTAAGATACATAGTTATGAAACACTGATATCAAAATAAGCAATACAGAGAAACTGGTATACATAGGTTCACTCGGACTTCGTCTTTTTATATTTAAAAAAAAAAAAAAAAAAAAAAAAAAAAAAAAGCCTACCTACCGACCCATACTTTTTCCTAAGATGTTACCAGAAACAAACCTATTTTTTTTTTAGGCCTAATTGCCCAATCACGGCTTTGTTTACCAAAATTAATTAACATAAAGGGCGGGAAAAAAATCATATGACTTAATAGTTGCGACTTCATTTGATGAAATGAGAAATTGGGTAAATGACATTCGCGACCTGACGACCCCGATGTTTACATTCAGCGCTGTTTACCGATTTCTAATTCCCAAAGTAGGGAACCATGATTAACATTGTGCAATCATCAAAATGGCGGCTATTTTGCGAATAATACCGCAACACCAATCTGACTAAAGTACACGCTCTGACTAAATGTAAATGCGTAGCGTTAATAGGAGATGATTTAAATGAGATTGACCGCAACACATGAAACAAATTTAACGTTTTTTATTTTTTTTGACAATATTTTGTTATTTAATAACTACATTGTACCTGATAAATTTGACTTTTGGTTAATAAAATTTAATTTATTTAATATGTCTTTGTAAAACTGACCCTCGTATCGAACACTGCCCTGTTTCGGTGAGGGACCTAGATCATTGACCTTATTATTTTGTTATCTTCAATTTGAAAAGTGCATCATTTGACTATGTTGTCTCAAGATTAACATTTCTGTCAATAGCTTTTTGAATCTTTTGTAAATATGGATAAAATACATACATTTTATGCAGAATATTTCAAATAACCTAGTGAAAAATAATCTCTTTTCCAAATTTCATTTTTTTTAAATGAATGCTGCACTACAGGTCTTTTGCAATAATGTTATTTGAATTGGTCACTACCCTTAAATCATGTACATTGTGTGCTCTTAATGTTATCTTTATACAGAACTAGAAAAACAACCACTAAAAAACAATTAAAACACTCAAGAAACTGCGATCCGGGCTACCACACAATTCTTAAATTTGTCGCATGTTAAACTTGGTGTTCAGAAAAGTGGGATAAGTGAGAATCTTTGCAGGAAAAGTGGCATTCTGAAAGTCACTTGTCCTGGACAAGTGGCTGAATTTTTTTTTTGTACAGCCCTGTGAAATAGGATTTTTTTTTCTTAAAATTTAATCTGGTGCGACATACTCCTCCTTCAATTTCAACCGGATTTACTTGAAACATGACAAAATGTCAAGATGTAGAACATGATATTATATTACATTATAGCTACTGTAAACTACCTAAATTACGTAAGGATTTTATATTCCCTAATATTTGCAAGCTGACCTTGCGAAATTAATACCTTGTGAAAATATATCGATCAGGAGTGAAATTTAAACTTCTGCTACTTATTCTCAAAATTAAAATATCAAAATCATGAAAAATATCGAGAAAAGGTAAAACAATGACAAAACTTTAAAATGATTCTCCTTTGAAACTGCTGGTCTGATTTCAAGATTACTTGGTGGAAATGTTTGTTAAATTAGTGTTCAGTTGAGTTCGTCAGAATAAATGATTGTTCTCTAAATATTGATCGTGTCATAAAGAGCACATTCCCAGTTAAGCGATTCATGACCTAATCTTCTTTTTCAGGAAACAAAAAGCGCTGATGAAGGGGAACAGATTGATTCACTGGAAACCTTTGGTCTGAAACACCCTTTACAGAACAAATGGGCAATGTGGTTTTATAAGAATGACAAAGCGAAAGAATGGACTGCCAATCTCCGACTAGTAACCACATTTGACACTGTAGAAGACTTTTGGGGGTATGATAACTGATATATTTTAACCATACATGTATATATAGAACTTATTATTGAATAAAAGGCTTGAAGAAGAAAAGCAACTTCCCATCAGCAGTTTTCCACATCTCTTGATTAAAATTTGATTGATTTATTGGAGTCTTTATGTTGTTTGCAAAAGTAATCAGTATCACGGCGACCAGTAAAACTAATGGTAATTCTGTATCACAACAATACTCGGCACAACAATTTTCTCGGGCAACTGGCTGGCTACCTTCTCACATACTAAGTCTTTTTTTAAGCCACTTGGTGGAAGACAAATGACGTTAATCATATTGCTTGTTGGCAATCATCTGAAAGAGTAAATGGCCAAGCCAGGATTCAAACTTGTGACTGCTGGATCGATAGCCCAAGTTGTTACCAACTATTATTTGAACTAAGCTTCATGTTTTGTCACTTGACTGGATAATTTTGAGAAAGGGTTATATATGGATTTTTTTTTTGTATTGAATAAATATGGTATTGTTCACTGTAACAGAAATCAGAGGTCTAGATAAGGCCTTAAATGACTACACGTTTTTAAATGGACATAAACTTTTATTTCGATATCGAAATTTACTGTCTATCGGTCTAAAACACTCATTAAACTCGTTCACTTTGTCCGTTTTGTTTGATGACGTAAATAGAGTAATCGATAAAAAATGATAACATTTTGTTATTGAAGTGTGCAACAATTGGTCCTTTATAAATAGCCCTCTTCATCTGTGACCAGTGCAACTCATCGATTAGCTTCAGTTGAATACTTCCATAGAAGAAAGCTGTCAATACGCAGTCAATATTGAATGAATTAAGTATTGTAACTACTTGTATTCTCATAACAAACGAATGAAATGTATGCTTGCATTTGTGAATTTCCTTTTTATTCGGTAGCTTGAACAATTGTAACTTTTCTGACACAAGCACCCTCAGTTTTATTTGGTTGTTTCGGTTTTAGTCCTTATGCATTATATGACTCAGTTGCTTTTATTAAAACCTCGATTCTGATTAGATTTACTTTTATTTATGTAGCAAATGATTAGCCCCCTTGCGTAATGATTCCAACCCGTATTCAAATTCAAAACAACCATCTAGCGTAATGGAAATTACGTCAAGCGTTTAAAAAAGGCGTCCGGCACATCACAGAAAAGTTTGCTTGAGCTTTTTTTTTTCAATCTAAAAACTGTCCGGCTTCGGTTTTCAATACAGAGACAACATTTGACCTTGGCAACACTGATGATTCAACAGAGCAAACCTCTAAATCAGCCCATAATATTGACCCTGTTGATCATCCCATTTCTACCACAAATTTTCTTCGGATCTCGCCAATACTAAGTCCCTAGAACCAGAACCAATGGAAGTTTCAACCCCAACCTCTGACCCATTTCAAACATCAAACTGTTAATTCAGCTATTAACCTGCAGTGTCCGACAAATTTCAGAATTGTTTGGTAGCCCACTGGGCTACCAGATTTGGAAGCTGGTAGCCCGAAATATCACTTTCTATCAGATTCCTTCAAGCCATGTTGATTGGTCGAAAAACATGGCCGCCAGGGGTGGCGGGGCTATTTTTCCTTATATGGCTATAGTGCAAAAAAATCTTCTTCTCCAAAAGTGTCAGGCCGATTTTCAAATAAATTTGTAGAAATGTTCCTTGGGCGACCCTCTATCAGATTCCTTCAAGTCATGTTGATTGGTCAAAAACATGGCCGCCAGGGGGCGGGGCTATTTTGCCTTTTATGGTTATAGTGCAAACTTAAAAAATCTTCAACATCTTCTCCTCAGTAACCGGTGGGTCAATTGGGATGAAACTTCACAGAAAGCATCCTCTCAATGACCTCACCAGAATTCCTTCAAATTTTTGGGATCCATGCAGAATTCTGGTTTCCATGGCAACGAAACGAAAAAAACTTCAAAATTCTACTTCTCCCTAACTGGTTGGCAGATTTTGAACTTATTTTGTAGAAATGTTCCTTGTGTGACTCTCTATCAGATTCCTTCAAGCCATGTTGATTGGTCGAAAAACATGGCCGCCAGGGGTGGCGGGGCTATTTTTCCTTATATGGCTATAGTGCAAAAAAATCTTCTTCTCCAAAAGTGTCAGGCCGATTTTCAAATAAATTTGTAGAAATGTTCCTTGGGCGACCCTCTATCAGATTCCTTCAAGTCATGTTGATTGGTCAAAAACATGGCCGCCAGGGGGCGGGGCTATTTTGCCTTTTATGGTTATAGTGCAAACTTAAAAAATCTTCAACATCTTCTCCTCAGTAACCGGTGGGTCAATTGGGATGAAACTTCACAGAAAGCATCCTCTCAATGACCTCACCAGAATTCCTTCAAATTTTTGGGATCCATGCAGAATTCTGGTTTCCATGGCAACGAAACGAAAAAAACTTCAAAATTCTACTTCTCCCTAACTGGTTGGCAGATTTTGAACTTATTTTGTAGAAATGTTCCTTGTGTGACTCTCTATCAGATTCCTTGAAGCCATGTTGATTGGTCGAAAAACATGGCCGCCAGGGGGGCGGGGCTTTTTTGCCTTATATGGCTATAGTGAAAACTTAAAAAATCTTCTCCTCCAAAAGTGTCAGGCCGATTTTCAAATAATTTTGTAGAAATATTCCTTGGATGACCCGCTATCAGATTCCTTTAAGCCATGTTGATTGGTCGAAAATCATGGCCGCCAGGGGGGGCGGGGCTTTTTTGCCTTATATAGCTATAGTGCAAACTTAAAAAATCTTCTCCTCCATAAGTGTCGGGCCGATTTTCAAATAATTTTGTAGAAATGTTCCTTGGATGACCCTCTATCAGATTCCTTCAAGCCATGTTGATTGGTCAAAAAACATGGCCGCCAGGGGGCGGGGCTATTTTGCCTTTTATTGCTATAGTGAAAACTTAAAAAATCTTCTCCTTCAAAAGTGTCAGGCCGATTTTCAAATAATTTTGTAGAAATGTTCCTAGGGTGACCCTCTATCAGATTCCTTAAAGACAAGTTGATTGGTTGGAAACTATGCCCGCCAGATGGCGGGGCTTATATAGCTAAAGTGAAAAAAAAATCAGGTGAGCGATTCCAGGGCCATCATGGCCCTCTTGTTATGTGAATGTTGACCACGAGACCATGACTGTATGATTAAAGCTCCCTTTTTTAACAAAGTTCAGTTTTGCAGAATATATTGACATGTCCCTGATATTTCATGACACAACATGTAGTTTTTAGCTTGACTTTTGAAAAAACGAGAGCTATTGTCATGACCCTGGCGTCGGCAGCGGCGTGGTCGTCCGGTTAAGGTTTTTTTGTTCAGCTCAGCTTTTTTAGTTCACCTGTGCACGAAGTGCTCAGGGTGAGTTATTGTGATCGCCCTATGTCCGGCGTCCGTTGTCCGTCGTCCGTCAACATTTTCTCCTCTGTAACCGGTGGGTCAACTGGGATGAAACTTCACAGAAAGCATCCTCTCAATGTCCTCACCAGAATTCCTTAAAATTTTTGGGATCCATGCAGAATTCTGGTTTCCATGGCAACGAAATGAAAAAAACTTCAAAATTCTTAAAAAATCTTCTCCTCCGAAAGTGTCAGGCCGATTTTCAAATTATTTTGTAGAAATGATCCTTGGGTGACCCTCTATCAGATTCCTTCAAGCCATGTTGATTGGTCGAAAAACATGGCCGCCAGGAGGGGGGGGGGGGGGGGGGCTATTTTGCCTTATATGGCTATAGTGCAAACTTAAAAAATCTTCTCCTCCAAAAGTGTCAGGCCGATTTTCAAATAATTTTGTAGAAATGTTCCTTGGGTGACCCTCTATCAGATTCCTTCAAGCCATGTTGATTGGTTGAAAAACATGGCCGCCAGGGGGCGGGGCTATTTTGCCTTTTATGGTTATAGTGAAAACTTAAAAAATCTTCAACATCTTCTCCTCAGTAACCAGTGGGTCAATTGGGATGAAACTTCACAGAAAGCATCCTCTCAATGACCTCACCAGAATTCCTTCAAATTATTGGGATCCATGCAGAATTCTGGTTTCCATGGCAACGAAACGAAAAAAACTTCAAAATTCTTCTCCTCCCAAATTGGTTGGCAGATTTTGAACTTATTTTGTAGAAATGTTCCTTGGGTGACTCTCTATCAGATTCCTTGAAGCCATGTTGATTGGTTGAAAAACATGGCCGCCAGGGGGGGCGGGGCTTTTTTGCCTTATATAGCTATAGTGCAAACTTAAAAAATCTTCTTCTCCAAAAGTGTCAGGCCGATTTTCAAATAATTTTGTAGAAATGTTCCTTGGATGACCCTCTATCAGATTCCTTCAAGCCATGTTGATTGGTCAAAAAACATGGCCACAAGGGGTCGGGGCTATTTTGCCTTTTATGGCTATAGTGAAAACTTAAAAAATCTTCTCCTCCAAAACTGTCAGGCCGATTTTCAAATAATTTTGTAGAAATGTTCCTAGGGTGACCCTCTATCAGATTCCTTCAAGCCAAGTCGATTGGTCGGAAACTATGTCCGCCAGATGGCGGGGCTTATATAGCTAAAGTGAAAAAAAAAATCAGGTGAGCGATTCCAGGGCCATCATGGCCCTCTTGTTTCTGTTTTCTATCAGTCGAGCGTCTGTGCCATACGCGGTGCTCTTGTTTCTTCATCATATTGTGATCTCGCGTGTTTTTTTTTTGTGCACAATTTGCGATCTCGCACATTGAATTTCACAAAACCAATAGACGAGGGAGTCTTCACAAAATTGAGTGGAAAGGTGCTGATATTTGATCATTTTAATTGCAGGGGTGTAGAAATGGGGAGGGAGGTGGTAAAATCACCCTGGTACTTAAGCATCCTCACCCGGCAACTTTTTCGGTTTGCCCCTTGTTACCTATTTGGTTAGACCCTTTAACATCCGGCTACTTTAAGAATTTACCCTGCTTCTTTCAATCATTTCTAAACCCCTGTAATTGGCTTGTTTCACAAATTTTCATGGTATCTGTTGCACTGTTTAATAGTTTGATTTCTGTTTCAGGTTATATAATCATGTACAGAAAGCAAGTAAATTACCGTCAGGCTGTGATTTTTCATTGTTTAAGGTAAGAGCTCTAAAGAAACAAATATTTGTTTGGAGATAGAAATTTCTTTTTGAACAAAACTTGAAGAAGCATCCAGCAACTCGCCATTAATTGTGAAAATGGGAGAATTTGTGGTATGATGCATAAATCTGTTCCTGTGAAAAGGTACCAAGTTGACATATGTAAAAAGCGTAGGTTCAGATCAGACTGTGAAGTAGATTTATCTTAATGCTTACAACTCAACAGAAGATTCTCAAAAACCTTTTTATAAATGAATAGTGAATGATGTAGATCTTGCACTACACTGTTCACAGACGTCAAGTTGTATCATTTTGCATGGACAGGCTCATTAATGAAAATGAAATTAGACACACATCTTGTATGGTATTCACCATGGGACAGAGAACAGTCTTATGTCACAGAAGCCACAGGAAACAAATGACATCTTCTAACAAAATGAGCCAATTTAAACCAAACTCAACAAGAATTTCTCATTTGTGGTGGTCTGCTTTCAAAATGTTACAAAGTTTTAAATGCTAAATTTTAGTTGCTGGTGACTCAGAAACGGGGAACACTGCCATAACTTTAAAATTCTCCTCCTCTGAATTTGCTCGTCTGATTTCGCGACAATATGGCAGGAATGTTCCTTAGGTGACTAACGTAATTGATTAAAGCCATTTAAATGAAAAACAGTTATCAGACGGCATGAGGAAAGGGAGAAAACGGTAAAATTACATTACTTTAGAATGTTTTCTTCTGTGAAAATGTTTGTCAGATTTCAAAAATATTTGGTAGAAATGTTCCTTAGTTATCCTCTACAAAAATTGTTCTAAGTCATATTAATTATTTGTAAAACATTTAATTTGACAAGTCTAATATTACAAAAGAGGATACCACAGTATTTGTAATGTAACACAAAATCAAAGACACAGTATTAATAATTATTGCTCATGTCTTATTTCAAGATAATTTGTTGGCATGTTCCTAAGGTGACCCCCAACCAAAAAAAAGCTCAAGCTATGTTGATTGGTTGAAAACCCTGTAACCTAATGCCAGGTGTTGTGTGTAGTACTGGTGTGAGCAACCTAGGAAACACATCAGTAGGTGAACATGATATGACTGCAGAATTGAGAATTGTTGAAAAAGTCGTTAAGTATTGATCAATCAATCAATGGGGCTAGCTTATTATATTATTTTTATCTTAAATCATGTTAGAATGTCATTTACTGAAGTGCTGTTTTGTTAACAGTATCTGCTCCTTGCATCTTCTGCAACGTTCTTGATCAGCATTTACAAATTTGCTGCATACCATTATTCAGGTGATTGATATTAAGAAGCATATTGGCTCTCTTGTTATTTGTGGCAAGTTTTTAAATCTGCAGCACAGTGTCCCAGGAGAGCTGATGTTAGCACCTTATTGTTGGTGTTGCCAAGATGATATAAGTTTTAATATCAAGATTCCCCCCTAATACCTAGTTCACTTACAGCTTTAGCTCGGGTCTATAAACTATTTTGAGAAAGGAAAAAAAGAGGAATTCTATGAACCTTGTGAAAATAATATCGAGGGCTTGGTGTGAAACGGTTGTAGCTAAAAACCTATTTTGAAAACCCTGGTTTAGGGGCAAATTTGACCCCTTTTTAAACAATGCAAATGTAGCTGTCATTGCTCAGAACGAGCAATGGCACCTAAATTTCCATTGTTTATCTAGAAAATTGATTTAACGCTTATAAAGACATTATGGCGAGGTGATTATCCTTGGTAAAAAAATACCAATTTTAGTTACAACCGTTTCACGCCAAGCCCTCAATATATGGTGTTAGCATGTGCTTTGATAAGGAGGGGGCAGTTCTTTTCCCAACAATATTTTCCTTATCACCCAACATAGCCCTATTTATTTATGGTAATATAAGGATTTTATAACATGAAATGTGCACCTTATACAGTTCTGCTGTTTTCTCTTCCAGGATGGCATACAACCTATGTGGGAAGATACACAGAATAAACTTGGAGGTAGATGGCTTGTAAATCTCAACAAAAATCAAAGACAAACAGAATTAGATAATTTTTGGTTAGAAACTGTGAGTACCAAAACCCAATATATAAGTTCATTTGACTTCTCCATCACCATCTGTCCAGTCTCCAATGCATGGGCATTTCACATTGTAATATCTTGAAACTATTATACAATAAAATAAGTCTGCAGTGGTTATTATATTTAATAAAAACAATAAAAGCATCAAGAATATATACAAGTAAAACGGAAGCTGCTACACTTAAGAACATCATGAAATTGACAATCTGAGTGGAACATGATTGGAACAAAGTTGAAACGTTTTAAGAGCGTAACAGAATTTTGAGCTTTGAACGAAACAATCGCAATAAATGAAAAAACCCAATCACATGAATGCTAAAATGCTCATTGAGCAGTTGCAACAATTTACTCGATAATTATTTTACAAAACTACTTAATTCAAATTCATATTTGTATACTAAAGCTTTGTTTTATAAGGCACTTTTAAAAGTATTCGATTGTAATAAGTTATTTTATATATGATTATTTTCGTAATAAAATTTGCTTCGCAGCCCTTTACGTTAACTTGCCATTTTTTTCCAGATCCAAACACGCTTCATTTTAAGACGTACTTTTTCAGTTACTCATATGAATTAAAATCATAAAAAGTTATGAGTTTTCCAACAAAATAGCAATGTGGCGTTCACGCTAGATCGTATGTTGATATTTAGGGTTAAGTAAGCGAAATTAATTTAAGCCAATCAAATCGTTTTTGATCGAGAAAATAGACGTTCCCAGAAATAGTAAAAAAGGGATCAAATTGAGCGGAACGGGGAAAAGGCAATCACAATGATTTGAACATCTGAACGCTTTAACAGCGGTTTAGAACGGATCGTGAACGGTAAATTTATAAATTTCATTATGTTCTTAACTGTAAGAAGCAAGCTTATAAAACAATATATACTACATGTTACTTGATATGTACTGTATGGAAATACTACAAACATGAAATAGGGCTTGGTGAATGTTGAGGCTAGATGCTTTATTTGAATAATTTTTGCTATTGCTGTTAGCCCTTTCCCACATACAGATGCTTTCTGACGCATCTGCAGCATACACTTTTGAAAACATTGTGGCAAAATGAGAAATTGCTCATAATGAGCAATTTCTCCTTTTGCCACAATGTTTTCAGCGCTATCCAGTGCTTGCACTAACTTTTTGAAACAGGAAGTCCTGACTTCCTGGGTCTGAATTTTGGAAGTCCTGCTCATAATTCTTGGAAGTCCCAGGTGGCACGCTGGCTTTTTTCGCATCTTGCACATTCTATTGTGTTTCCCTTCGTTTTATTTTTAAATACATTATTGGAAAAGAAGCTAATTAATACAGAAAGTGGATATTGCTCCTTTGTCAACAATGTTATTGTTGGTTCTATCATAAAACCAGTAGGTTTTTATGTGATATAGAATGCTTTTTTCCAGTCATGTGTCAAAAGCTATCCAGCATAAAATTCATCAAAAGATTGGCATGGCCATGATTCATTACAGTCACATTAAACATGAATTATGTTGTTAAATCACATTCAGTATGGCAAAAGGAATGATTTCTGTTAATGAGTTATTGATTTTATTTTAAACACCAGTAAATAAAGTGTTCTGCAGTGAGACATATTACAAACACACATTAAGGGCACTAAACTTTCATAATAGTCAACTTTAAAACAAATAAGAATGAGTGTGAGTAATACTTTCTTGAATGACATTTCCGATTTCCAAAATGCAGAAAATGCACGAAAACCCATTACAAATTACAATATGTATTTTCACCTCCAGACTTCAGTTTCTTTTATATTTAAAAAATATAATGAACTAAAATGGGCCTATATGCAATCTATTTCATACGCATGTCCTTTTTGACAGCTGGCTGTGATTTTGATAGATCTTCATGTCAACTTTGTTTTTAAAAAATCGGCAATTAAAAAGTGTTTCCTTTGGATTCAGGCAAACAAAATAATAATCTTTAAACAGTTAAATTAATATAGGGACATTCTTTAATCATATCCTAGTATGTTTTTACATGGGTTATTGAAATTAATTACCCCTACGCTGTTTATAATGAAAAATAGAATTGATTGGTGTGAAGTCGTTATCAAGTGTCAAATCTGGGGGTGGGTGGGGTACGCATTCTCGATCGTGATTGGCTTAAATCTACCAATTGATAACTACCACTGTCCATAATTGACACTTCATAAAACACAATACACAGTGTCTTTAGATAATTACACACAATTTCTAGTGGACATATATACGTCCTGTGTTTTGATTGTCGGCGTATACCCTTAATTCCTGGACGTACTTGGACGTCTCCCTTGTCAATTTTGGGCGTACGGGATCGATTTTCGGGCGTAAAAACGCCCAATACGTCCATTAACGTGAGCGCTGGCTATCAATTTATTATACTTTCATTTATAGATATTTTCCATAGTTTTGTCGATATTTTTTTCGAAGTCGCCTGCTGCAGATTTGTTGTATGTGGGAAAGGGTTACAGGTAATTGTCATTTTCAACTTTGAAATAAAGATTTGTGTTTTCTCTTTTCAGCTATTATGTCTAATTGGTGAGGCATTTGAAGAAGTATCCGACTATATCTGTGGTGCAACTATAAATATTAGAAATAAAGGTGACAAATTAGGTGTATGGACAAGAGATGCTCGCCATCAGGAGTCCAATGTTAAAATTGGGTAAGTTTTGTCTTTAGTTTCACTTTGTAGTAGTCAGATCTTTACTAAAAAAAATCAGGAATCTCCTGCACGTTAGTAAAATCATTTTGTGCTAAAGCAAAAAGTTTTAGATATTCCTTGTTGCACTGATATTGGCTGCAAGCAGCCAATATCATGACACTAATACAGCCCGTTATACCTCAATTACATGGTATCTTTGGGTAGCATCTAACCTTGTCGAGCTTGATTGTTAATAATTACCAAAGTAACAAAAAACAACACAGCTGTCTAAGTCTGATCGTTCAGAAAATTAACAATAGTAAATTTATTTGTGGTGGCAGTCTTCTATGGCCAAAATTGTCCTGCTTTAGTTCAAAATCAGATGCTAAGACTTTGAAAATGGTTATAATGGCTCCCATTCTTGGCATATGTTGTTTTGGGGATAGCATTACAACAGATGTACCGGTGTCGGATTAATAA
The DNA here is from genome assembly GCA_031761405.1 of Serripes groenlandicus. Classification (NCBI taxonomy): domain Eukaryota; kingdom Metazoa; phylum Mollusca; class Bivalvia; order Cardiida; family Cardiidae; genus Serripes; species Serripes groenlandicus. The sequence goes on along the minus strand of JASEVX010000004.1, from coordinate 77,598,604 downwards.
TGTTGGTAGTACTGTAAATTTACCCAGGAAATATCAGCACATGCTGATATAACTAAATAATTATAGATACAGGAGATATCTCCCTCATTACAAAACCAAACCCTATGTTGTTGGTGAGACAAATCAGTTTGTAAAAAGAGAACTGCCTCGGTAGTGTCGTGGTAGAGATTCCGCCCTTGGTGCGGAAAGTTGCGGTAATGATCCAAAGCCAGGCAGGGCCCGCGCTGTCGTTCGCCACTTTCGCCAAATGCGAAGATTATTTTAAAGTGGCGAAGTTATTTCATGAGTGGCGAAAGGTTTTTAGCATCAACATTTACCTGTTTTGGGTATCAGTTTACGACATACAATGACTGGTTCCGTTAATCTAATATAATGCACTGCCATTTGATTCAATGTCGGGAACCAGTGACCACTTTATGACATTTTTACGACACCCATTTTTATCATTTTGACAGCTTGTGTATTTCACACTTGTGTTATTGTTGTGAAGTGTTAATTCAACCTTTTAATCCGACTGACCAACAACTCTGAGCGATATTGATACATTTAAGGCCGTACATATGATAATTGGCAATTATAGATGCATTAAATATATCGGCACGCTTTTTGAAGCAGGTTTAGACGATCGACGTAGACCTTTCATGATTTTTAATGGCAATGTAAGTTTGTCATTTTTGATTGGGAAAAATCTATTTAATTATGGACGAGTACACACAATTAGTGGACCAATTGATGAGATTTCATATAAATATTTCCTCTCTTGAAATTAAAGAAAAGTGGCGAACAAATGGCTAAAATATTTGTCAAAAGTGGCGAAAATGAAGGGCTCCTTTAAATTAAAAGTGGCTCCTAAAACTTAAAAGTGGCGACCTTTATTTCAATGTGGCGAAAGTGGTGGCGAAAGAAAGATTCAACCCAGAGCAGGCCCTGGCCAGGTCATACCAAAGACCATAATATGGTAGTAATGGCTGCCCCTTTGGTGCTCAGGGTTAGCATAGCAACTGACTGGCTGGTGTCAGGATAAATGGACCAGTAGTATCAGTCGATAATTTACCCAGGAAATGCTGTAAAAAGAGAATAATCCCTGCATGCATGACATTGTTTACATTAATGATCTTTCATTTCTTGAACTTTAATGCACTTTATTTGTGAGTGTATTGAAACACATCACTCTACATGTATGTATCATCCATCTATGATCTATGTCAAATAAGTATGTCAATGTCACTACTATTTTGATTTCATCACAACACTTTATTTTCTGGAACAGATAATGATAACATGTTCTTGCTGTTTAATTTAAAGGTTATTTTAAAAAGTGTCTAATAATTGTTCCACACTCATTACAAACCTAGTGATCGTTCTCTGTCCATCGTCAGTCGTTAACTTTTAGCTTTTAAACATCATCTCCTTCTAAACCACAGAAACAATTTCAACCAAACTTCATATGAATGTTCCTTTGGTTGTCCTCTTTCAAAATTGTTCATAGATTTTAAATTCCATGGAGAACTTTGGTTGCTGCAGCATCAGAAAGAGGGCAAAATGTCCAAACTTGAAAATTCTTCTCCACTGAATCTGCCTGTCAGATTCCAATATAATTTGGTAGAAATTTTCCCTGGGTAACCCTCTACAAAAATGTTCAAGCCATATATTGTTTAGTTGAAAAATATGGCAACCAGGCCGCATCAGAATACGCGCAAAATGACAAAATTTAATTTACCATCCTTATAAAAGTGCTTGTCTGATTTCACGATTATTTTGTAGAAATGTTCTATCATTGATCCTTTTCTTAATTTTTAGATCACCTAGAGCCGAAGGCTCAAGGTGAGCTATTCTGATCACTTTTTGTCCGTCGTCTGTCGTCCGTCCGGCGTTAACTTTTAGCTTTAAACATCATCTCCTCCTGAACCGCAAGACTAATTTCCACCAAACATTAAAGGAATGTTCCTTTGGTGGTCCTCTTTCAAATTTGTTCAAAGATTTAAATTCCATTGAGAACTTTGGTTGCTGCGGCATCAGAAAGGGGACAAAATGTCCAAACTTTAAAAATCTTCTCCTCCGAATATGCATGTCAGATTCAAATATAATTTGGTAGAAATGTTCCTTGGGTGACCCTCTATAAAAATTGTTCAAGCCATACTGATTGGTCGAAAAACATGGCAGTCAGGCGGCATCAGAAAAGGGGCAAAATTACAATATTTGAAAATTCCATTTTTATGAAAGTGTTTGTCTGATTTTAAGAAAATATAATACGAATCTTACTGTAATGATCCTCTATTTAATTTGTTTAAACCGTTTTGGTTACACAATCATATTAACCAGGCGTCATCACAAAAGGGGTAAATTGAACTTTTAGCTACAAATGACAACCAACTCCTACCATTCCAATAGACCAATTCCCACAAAACATCACAGGAATGTTCCTTTGGTGGTCCTCTTTCAAATTTGTTCAAAAATTTAAATTCCATTGAGAACTTTAATTGCTGCGGCATCAGAAAGGGGACAAAATGTCCAAACTTTAAAAATCTTCTCCTCTGAATCTGCCTGTCAGATTCAAATAGAATTTGGTAGAAATGTTCCTTGGGTGACCCTCTATAAAAATTGTTCAAGCCATACTGATTGGTCGAAAAACATGGCAGTCAGGCGGCATCAGAAAAGGGGCAAAATGACAAAATTTGAAAATTCCATTTTTATGAAAGTGTTTGTCTGATTTTAAGAAAATATAATACGAATCCTACTGTAATGATCCTCTATTTAATTTGTTTAAACCGTTTTGATTGGTTACACAATCATATCAACCAGGCGTCATCACAAAAGGGGTAAATTGAACTTTTAGCTACAAATGACAACCAACTCCTACCATTCCAATAGACCAATTTCCACAAAACATCACAGGAATGTTCCTTTGGTGGTCCTCTTTCAAAATTGTTCAAAGATTTAAATTCCATTGAGAACTTTGGTTGCTGCGGCATCAGAAAGTGAGAAAAATACCCAAATTTTAAAATCCTTTTCCTCCATAATCTGCTTGTGCGATTGCAAGATAATTTGGTAGAAATGTTCCTTAAGTGACACTCTAAATAAACTGTTGAAGCCATATTGATTTCGTTGAAAAACAGGGCAGCAAGGCGGCATCAGGAAAGGTGCAAAATGACAAAAACTTTATAATTCCATTCTTATTAAAGTTCTTGTTAGATTTCAAGATATAAATGGCCTTTACTGATAAGCTGTTTCTTGAGAAGTGTCCACTCCTTGCAGTTTCATTTGCAATCCTTGATCAAATTTTTCCAGATATTTGCAGTTAAATATTTGCTACTAATTTACTATCAATTAGGTGATCGATTTAGGGCCATCTTGGCCCTCTTGTTTCAAGTCATATTGATTGGTTTCAAAATCATATCAACCATGCATCATTACAAAAGGGGTAACTTGAGTTTTTAGCTACAAATGACAACTACCATTCCACTGGGCCAATTTCAACATAACTCACAGTAATGTTCCTTTGTTGGTTCTCTTTTAAAATTGTTCAAAGACTTGCATTCTATGTGAACAGTGGTTGCTGCGGCATCAGAAAGTGAGAAAAATACCCAAACTTTAAAATCCTTTTCCTCCACAATCCACTTGTCCGATTCCTTAGTAGAAATGTTCTTTGAGTGACCCTCTACGAAAACTGTTCAAGCCATATTGATTTAGTTGAAAAATAGGTCAGCAAGGCGGCATCAGGAAAGGCGCAAAACTTTATAATACCATTTTATTAAAGTTCTTGTTAGATTTCAAGATATAAATGGCCTTTACTTTTAAGCTATATCTTTAACAGTAACAGTGTCTACTCCTTGCAGTTTTATTGTCAAATTTTCCCAGATTGCTACTAATTTACTATCACTCAGGTGATCAATTTAGGGACATCTTGGCCCGCTTGTTGTTTTCCACTGTTAACCCTCTCCTTCGTGTAGACGTTTTTTGATGCCTCTGCAGCAGACGACGTTTGAAAACTTTGAACAAAAGAAGAAATTGCCCCAAACAAGCAATTTCTCCTTTTGACACAATGTTTTCAACTCTATTCAATAAGTACGTCTTCATTTAGAGAGATTTTCCACTTTATCGTTGAAATGTTTTCTAATTCGTCAGCTACAGATTTGTTGTATGCGTGAAAGGGTTAATAGGTTATGGTTTTTGTTTCTCCTTCCATGGCATGGAAAGACTTATGGTTTATTTACCATTGACCTTTTGATACAGGTATTCTAACACAAGTGAAATATTTTCAAAGAAAAAAGTTGAGGTATTGTGAAAGAGTGTATGTCAAAATCCCCTCAGTCAAAATCCCCTCACTCTGAAAATGGCATAGTAGTCAAAATCCCCTCAACCAAAATGATAGGGTAGTCAAAATCCCCTCGACCAAAATGATAGGGTAGTCAAAATCCCCTTGATGAGTATTCATAATCCGCTCAATCTAAGATCATATATTTTCTTGTAAAGCTAAATGCAAATTTAAATATAGTACATCATTTCCGTTTACAGTCAAAACTACTCGTTAAAAATGCATAGTATTCAAAACCCATATGATTGAAAATGCAGGGTATCCAAACCCATATGATTGAAAATGTAGAGTGGACAAAATGCTTCTTTGAAAATGCAGAGTAGACAAAACCGTACTGATTGAAAATGCAGATTAAACAAAACCCCAATGATTGGTGATAATTCAGTCACATGTTATAAATGAATTGAGGTGATAATTGCTTTAATCCTGTTTGTCACAACTATAAGTCCCTTCAGGAATTCTTGTCCGTGATTGGACAACTTATAAGAATAAGATAAACACATGAGTGTCTAAATATGGTAGAAAGTGGTTAGTTAAACTGTGAAAATATAATATGTCCTAGAAACATTAAAATGATTTAAATTACTTACTATGTTATTTGTCTTTTTAGTGCAATGTTATGTTAGCCTTAGACACCTTGGATGTCTCCTAATGTCAAACATTATGATTACCCTGCTAATCCCATCGAGGGGATTTTGACTACCCTATCATTTCGGTCGAGGGGATTTTGACTACCATAACATTTTGGTCGAGGGGATTTTGACTACCCTATCATTTTCAGGGTGAGGGGATTTTGACTGAGGGGATTTTGAGTGTCTCCCATTGTGAAACCCTTGGCGTCATCATCATCACAAAACTTGAGCCTTTCCTTATAACTGGAAAACCTTTCAACATTTTCAAATGAAACTTTGTACACATTTTCATGGAACAATATGCATGTCTATATCAAATCACATAATTCTGTCTTTAATGATTATTCGGTAATGCTGCTTTTTTGACTTAGAAAAAGGCAGACAAGCGTTGGCATTCACTTGCGGTGCTCTTGTTTGCAAATGTATTGAGCAAAAATGATTGAGTACAAATTAGTAATTAAAGAGTAAAACAACAAGACATAATAATTCTCTTATCAAGCATTCAATGGTAAATAAATAATATTTTTTATATTTTGCTATCTATGAAAATGGATGACATTTCTTGAAACTGAAGTTGTACTAGAATTATAACTGTTAATAATTGCAATTGCACTTTCAAGAGGTCACTATGTAACACTACATTGGTGGTTACATAATGAGAGACATCATTTCATATATATTAAAGAGGAAACTGATAAACTGGACATTGTGATTTCTGTCGTCCCTGGATATTTCTATAATTTGAAGTATATGCAATATAAAGGGATCACATTGCCATTGTTTGTCTGTCCCTTACTGTTTTATCGATAGGCGACAAATGTGCTCATTGGAACAATCTTGTTATCTTTATCATGTGCATTACTCTGAATAATTATATATATTGAAAAAAAAAAAAAATTATTTTCAGGCAAAAATTAAAAGAAAGACTAAAAATACCTCAAAAGATCAGCATAGGTTTTCAGGTAATTCTTCTCTTTTCAGTTTTTATTTACAGCAAAACATTATTGAACTTTTTTTTAAAAGGAACATATTTAGGAAGGTTTGCCCTTAATTAAGTTGTTGTTATTATACTCCCTTCGAAGAAGAGGGGGTATATAGGAGTCACTGTGTCGGGCAGTCTGTTGGTCGGTCGGAAGCCATATTTTGTCCGGCCTATTTCTTACAAACCATTCGATGGAATTCAATAAAATTTTACATGAAGCTTCTATACCAAGAGGAGATGTGCATATCCTAAAGGGGTTACAATTGCATGATATTTCACAGACAGTGCTTGCACTAACTTTTTGAAACAGGAAGTCCTGACTTCCTGGGTCTGAATTTTGGAAGTCCTGCTCATAATTCTTGGAAGTCCCAGGTGGCACGCTGGCTTTTTCGCATCTTGCACATTCTATTGTGTTTCCCTTTGTTTTATTTTTAAATACATTATTGGAAAAGAAGCTAATTAATACAGAAAGTGGATATTGCTCCTTTGTCAACAATGTTATTGATGGTTCTATCATAACACTTTTAAACCAGTAGGTTTTTATGTGATATAGAATGCTTTTTTCCAGTCATGTGTCAAAAGCTATCCAGCATAAAATTCATCAAAAGATTGGCATGGCCATGATTCATTACATTCACATTAAACATGAATTATGTTGTTAAATCACATTCAGTATGGCAAAAGGAATGATTTCTGTTAATGAGTTATTGATTTGATTTTAAAGCCAGTAAATAAAGTGTTCTGCAGTGAGACATATTACAAACACAAATTAAGGGCACTAAACTTTCATAATAGTCAACTTTAAAACAAATAAGAATGAGTGTGAGTAATACTTTCTTGAATGACATTTCCGATTTCCAAAATGCAGAAAATGCACGAAAACCCATTACAATTTACAATATGTATTTTCACCTCCAGACTTCAGTTTCTTTTATATTTAAAAAAATAATGAACTAAAATGGGCTTATATGCAATTTATTTCATAGGCAAGTCCTTTTTGACAGCTGGCTGTGATTTTGATAGATCTTCATGTCAACTTTGTTTTTAAAAATCGGCAATTAAAAAGTGTTTACTATGGATTCAGGCAAACAAAATAATAATCTTTAAACAGTTAAATTAATATAGGGACATTCTTTTATCATATCCTAGTATGTTTTTACATGGGTTATTGAAATTAATTACCCCTACGCTGTTTATAATGAAAAATAGAATGGTGTGAAGTCGTTATCAAGTGTCAAATCTGGGGGTGGGTGGGGTACGCATTCTCGATCGTGATTGGCTTGAATCTACCAATTGATAACTCCCACTGTCCATAATTGACACTTCATAAAACACAATACACAGTGTCTTTAGATAATTACACACAATTTCTAGTGGACATATGTACGTCCTGTGTTTTGATTGTCGGCGTATACCCTTAATTCCCGGACGTACTTGGACGTCTCCCTTATCAATTTTGGGCGTACGGGGTCGATTTTCGGGCGTAAAAACGCCCAATACGTCCATTAACGTGAGCGCTGCACAGAGTTATGGCCCTTTTACTAATTAAGTTTTGGTGTAGGTCAAGGTGCTGTTTAGGGGGTATTTTGTCCGGCCTATTTCTTGCAAACCACAGGGTGGAATTCAATAAAAAAAAATTACATGAAGCTTCTATACCAAGTGGAGATGTGCATATCCTAAAGGGGTTACAATTGCATGATCTTTTACAGAGTTATGGCCCTTTTACTATTTAAATTATGGTGTATGTCAAGGTGCTGTTTAGGGGGTATTTATCATCTTCAGTGATAGTTCTAGTTTTTATAAGCTCCACTGGCCCGTCAAGCTTATGTCATGGCGAATTGTCCGTCGTGCATGCATTATTTTTATGTCTCCCCCTGTATACAGGGGAGATATATTGTTTTTGTCCTGGGCGTCTGTCTGTCTGTCCTTCTGTCTGTCTGTCCTTCTGTCTGTCTGTCCTTCTGTCTGTCTGTTCTTCTGTCTGTCTGTCCTTCTGTCTGTCTGTCCGTCTGTCCGAAATCGTGTCCGCTCCATATCTCCAAGACGGCTTGAAGGATTTTCATGAAACTTGTGTCAGATGTTCACCTCATGAAGGCGATGTGCAGAACCCATGTCCCGACCATACAGGTTCAATGTCAAGGTCAGACTTGAAGGTCAAAGGTTTGAGCCTTAATTTCGTGTCCGCTCCATATCTCCAAAACGGCTTGAAGAATTTTCATAAAACTTGTGTCAGATGTTCACCTCACGAAGGCGATGTGCAGAACCCATGTTCCGACCATACCGGTTCAAGGTCAAGGGCAGGCTTGAAGGTCAAAGGTTTGAGCCTGTTCTTCGTGTCCGCTCCATATCTCCAAAACGGCTTGAAGGATTTTCATGAAACTTGTGTCAGATGTTCACCTCATCAAGGTGATGTGCAGAACCCATTGTCTGTTTTATAGGTTGGAATGTTTTGAGAGATTTTGACAGATATTTGAGGGGGAGACATCTGTTTTTTCAAAAACATTTCTAGTTTTCCTTTAAACAACTTCTTCTCCCTTACCACTTGGCCATTTTGGTTGAAACTTCATAGGAATCATCCTCTCAATGTCCTCTCTTAAATTCCTTCAATTTTTTTTTATCCATCCAAAATTCTGGTTTCCATGGCAAATAGTGAAAACTTAAAAAATCTTCTTCTCTGAAAGTGTCCAGTTGATTTTCAAATAATTTTGTAAAAATGTTCATTGGTTGACCCTTTATCAGATTCATGGCCGCCAGAGGGCAGGGCTATTTTACCTTATATGACCATAGTGAGGTTTTTTGTTCAGCTCAGCTTTTTTAGCTCACCTGAGCTTTGCTCAAGGTGAGTTATTGTGATCGCCTTTTGTCCGTCGTCCGTCAACTTCTTCTCCTCAGTAACCAGTGGGTCAATTTGGATGAAACTTCACAGAAAGCATCCTCTCAATGAACTCACCAGAATTCCTTCAATTTTTGGGATCCATGCAAAATTCTGGTTTCCATGGCAACGAAACCGAAAAAACTTCAAAATTCTTCTTCTCCCAAACTGGTTGGCAGATTTTCAAATAATTTTGTAGAAATGTTCCTTAGATGACCCTCTATCAGATTCCTTCAAGCCATGTTGATTGGTCGAAAAACATGGCCGCCAGGGGGGGCGGGGCTATTTTGCCTTATATGGCTATAGTGCAAACTTAAAAAATCTTCTCCTGCAAAAGTGTCGGGCCGATTTTCAAATAATTTTGTAGAAATGTTCCTTGGGTGATCCTCTATCAGATTCCTTTAAGCCATGTTGATTGGTCAAAAAGCATGGCCGCCAGGGGGCGGGGCTATTTTGCCTTTTATGGCTATAGTGAAAACTTAAAAAATCTTCTCCTCCATAAGTGTCGGGCCGATTTTCAAATAATTTTGTAGAAATGTTCCTTGGGTGACCCTCTATCAGATTCCTTCAAGCCATGTTGATTGGTCCAAAAACATGGCCGCCAGGGGGCGGGGCTATTTTGCCTTATATGGCCAAAGTGAAAACTTAAAAAATCTTCTCCTCCGAAAGTGTCAGGCTGATTTTCAAATAATTTTGTAGAAATGTTCCTTGGGTGACCCTCTATCAGATTCCTTCAAGCCAAGTTGATTGGTCGAAAAACATGGCCACCAGGGGGGGGCGGAGCTATTTTGCCTTTTATGGCTATAGTGAAAACTTAAAAAATCTTCTCCTCCAAAAGTGTCTGGCAGATTTCCAAATAATTTTGTAGAAATGTTCCTAGCGTGACCCTCTATCAGATTCCTTCAAGCCAAGTTGATTGGTCGGAAACTATGACTGCCAGGGGGCGGGGCTTAAATAGCTAAAGTGAAAAAAAAAAATCAGGTGAGCGATTCCAGGGCCATCATGGCCCTCTTGTTTCTGTTTTCTCCCTATCAGTCGAGCGTCTGTGCCGTATGTGTGCTCTTGTTTTACTACATATTTTCAAAGTCAACTGCTGCAGATTTGTTGTTTGCTCAACCTTTTTCCTCATATAGACGATATCTGATACATGTATGTTGTATGTATATGGGCTGGTGGCCTCAAAATACTAAAAACTCAAGACGAGCAATTTCTCCTTTTGTTTCTATGTTTACCAATCTATTCAATAGTTATATAATTACTGATAGAGATTTTCCATATTTTTGCCTCGTTTTCAAAGTCGTCTGCTGCAGATTTGCTGTATGTGGGAAAAAGGGTTTAAAGTGCATATTTTATTTTTCTGTCTTTTTTTCCCCCACAGGCACACACAGATACAATTTCGAAAGCAGGCTCTACGGCCAGAGACCGGTATAGAGTGTGACATCATCAAACTTGTTACTGTATGCTTGAGCCTGTACATAGAGAGGATGCATTGTTCTGCCATAACACCCTCCACCATCCATCCAGCGGTTTAATACCCCATACCATTACCAGGGTGACAGTCATAGCAAGAAGCTTCAGTTTGCAACTCCTACTATCAGAGATTTAGATATGATGAAATACATTTGCATTTTCCCATAATTTCTTAATACCCAACAAAAAAAAACTATTATGTTGTGGGTACTTAAAAGTATAATCTCAAGTGTGACCATTCTTTTTGTGTACCAACAATAAGGGTTTGAGGGTCTTACTAATAAAAGGTCTGAAAGATGCCTCTTATCTAGAGCTACTGACAGTTATGTCCGTGTATCATATACATGACTGTCAACGACTGGATGAATAATGTCACAAGATATTCTTGTGACTGTTCTATAAAAGGGAAAGTGGCATGAAAGATTCAACAACAAAATATTTGTATACACCTGACAAAGACAATTTAAGACTTCAAAAACCTCAGATGATGGTGCAACAAAATCAAGATTAATTTAACCCTTTTCCACTTGAAGACTCATTCTGATGCAAGTAGCTGACTACTTTTGCAAACATTGTGGCAAAAGAAGGAATTAAATCGAGCAATTTCTTTTTTTGCCAAAAAAATGATTAGATTTAAAATGGTAGTAAAATGGCTGCCCTCCTTGGAGCTCAGTGTTGCGGTGTTGGCATTACAACTGACTGGCTGGTGTCAGAATAAATGGACCAGTAGTACTGGTAACTTACCCAGGAAAAGGAGTGAGAAGTTGCTGAAAGTGGCGTAAAACACCAACCTATCAATAGATAAAACTAATTAGAAAAATCACAATGAGTGTGTACTTTACATGTATACTCTGGAATTCATACCTGTTTTTCAATTATGATTGGGAATGCAGCCCACCACCTCCCCCTACCTGTTTCTTTATAACATTACTGACTAGTATCATTCAATTATAGTTAATTTATATGCTGGGTTACCGAAGCAACCCTTAACCACAGAAGAATTGAAATAGTATCCATATTCAAAAAGTGCACTCGAAGCCAAATTTTGAAGCCGCACTTAGTAGCCTGTGTTAAGGTGTCTGTATGAATTGAAGGGCTTCAATTATGTTCAGTTATGAAGGCTTATCACGGTTTTATTAGTTCTCTTGACCTAATACCACATACAACAAATTTGCAGCAGAAGACTTGGCAATCATATATACCAGAATATAGAAAATATCCTTAAATGAAAGTATAATTGTAGAACATAGTTAAAAACATTCTGGTAAAAGGAGAAACTGCTCATGAGGAATTTTATCCTTTTGTCACAATTTTTCCGAAAGTCATATGCACAATAAAACACCCATCATTTTACCTACTCATTTAACCCTTTCCCTCATACGGCAATTCTGCAGCAGACGACTTTGAACATATTTTGTCAAATAATAGAAAATCTCTATAATTGAAAGGACAACCTATGACTAAAAGTTGAAAACATTGTGGCAAAAGGAGAAATTGCATGTTTTATGCAATTTCTTCTTTTGTCACTTTGTTTTTAAAAAGTCATCTGTTGCAGAGGTGTCAGAACATGACGATTACCAGTAAGATGGTACCTTCTTGTTTGGGACATACAGCTATTTATGCATGTGCTTTGTTTATGATGGGTTTCTGAAAGTATTGCAATACTAGGCTTAAATGACGCAATGTCACATAAAATCAACCCTCACAGGTATATAAAATTATGAATCTTCACATATGACAGATCTGCATCCGACAACTTCGAAAAGACTTGAGGAAAAATGTAAGAAAGCTTTCTAAATGAAAGAACCATTTACGAATAGAGTAGCAAACATTGTGACAAAATCTCAAATTGCTCATAATGAGCAATGTTTTTAACCCTTCCCCTCATATAGACGCTTTCTGACGCCTCTGCAGCAGACAGCTTTTTGACAACATAGTGACAAAATAAGAAATTGCTCCTTTCGCCACAATGTTTTCCACTTTTAGTCATTTTATTTTATCCATTCAATTATAGGTGCTAACAGTCTATGTGGAAAGGCAGCCAGTTGCTTGGAAAGTATGTTGTGTTGACTACTGGTATGAGGAAACTCATGAAAAGGTGAACTGGCCGCCGTGATATGACTGAAAAATTGTTGAAAACGGCGTTACACCTCAATCAATCAATCAACCATTCAATTGTAGAGATCTTCTATTCTTTGATGTTCAAAGTTGTCTGCTGCAGAATTGTTGTATGAGGGAAAGGGTTCAAGGTCCTCTGCTGCGGATGCGTCTATAAGTGGGGTAACTGGAAATATTACAGAATTGTATCGTGTTGCTTCTTTGTAATATCAACTCTCTAGAGACTCTGGATGCTAAAAGGGAAGATACTGATCAGATGAGGCAGAGGTTCAGGCTGATCTGGATCTTCACTGAAGGTTTTTTTTTGTGTGACATGGCATTTATATTGGGAAATCCTTCTTGCTGTAATAGTGTATGGAATTTTTTTACCCTAACCATATAAGTGTCTTTTTAATGAATGGAAAGTGAATATATATATATGTCTTCTTTTCCTCAAAACAGTTGGCTTTTGATGAGCCTGCTTCTCAAAATAAGCTTTAATTTGTTCAGATTTCCACTATTTTCTCAAGATGTTTTGGCAGATTTTACGATTATGAGGTACATTTAATGAGACAAAAAGAACATTTTGTATTTAGACTTGAGAAAACATGCCATGATGTTCAGATTACTCTAAAATCAAAATATTTCATGAAAAAAATGTAATATCTGCATTGTTGAAAATAAATGGTGAAAATTAGTATAAAATAGTGTTGCATAAGGAGTAATCGTTTTGAGCTTTGTTCATTTATACAGGTAATTTCAATATTATAATGTCTTGCCTGTTTGAAGAATAATCACCTTTGTTTTTGAAACATGTTGCTTTAGTATGTATAAATTTATATATAAAAGAATTAGTTCAGATTTTTTTTTTTAGTGCTGCCTGCAAAATAAAATAGCCTTTTAATCCTGTGGTTAATGAATGTAATAAATAGATTTTGTTATTCAAATGAAAGTAACTTGAGTGATATCTCATTGCATTGTATGACATTTTTTTTCTCCAAGGTGTTCATTTTACCGTGGCTGAAACTGACAAAATATTAGAACATGTATGTAATTTTTGTTGTATTAAATATTTAGTTGTAAACAGATGACGGACTTGGCAAATCATCTTTTATCAAGGAGGTAACACTGCCGGGACATAGGGACTGTCCCTTTGCAGAATGAATCGTAATGAATATTTCTTCTTTTCTATCAATGTTTTCTGCTCTGAAGGTCCTGTTTTATTAAAAGTTGGTATTTTTTTACATTCATGAAGAATTGGCTTAGTCTGTAATGGGTTAACCCTTCCCACATACAACAAATCTGCAGCAGACGACTTTGAAAGCATAGTGACAAAAACCGGAAAAATCTCCATAAAAGAAAGCTTAATTGTTAAATAAAGTTGAAAACATTGTGGCAAATGGTAAAATTGATTGTTTTGAGCAATTTCTCCTTTTGTCACAATGTTTTCAAAAGTAGTCTGCTGCAGAGGTGTCAGAACGATTCTAAATGATGGTAAGGGTTAAAAATTTTCCCTGATAAAGAGGACATTATGATAACTTTGCCTTTGCAGCAGAAGACATTTAAAAACATTGTGGAAAAAGAAGAAATTTCTCAAAGCAAGTAATTTTTTTTTTTTATAATGTCGGTTTACTGTTCTTTTCCTGATGTTGATTTTTTTTACACAGATTATTTCAAAACAGGCGACTTAAATATCAAATCTGCTAATGGGTTCAAGCATTAAATGCCAAATCGACTCTTGAGTGTTTTCCCCTAATTTTTGAAGTTAGATATTTTGTTGTTTCACAAATTCTTATAAAATGCACTTTCAGTGTAATCTCTTGAAGCACTTTTGGTTTAGCACATTACAGCTACACTGATATGCAATTCTTGATATTTTTTGTAGAGTTAATTTTTTTATGTAAATCTGTCTTAATAAAAACCACATCTTCTAAATGTTTGTGAATATTGGCATGACTTGTTCATTGTTGCTGTTTTGCATCAAAGGACTCCGCTGTGGCCAGTTGATATGATGGAGTTCTCATGGGCAAGGCACATTTCCTAGATTATTACTGATAAACTGATAAGAATTCCTTACCAAAAGGGGTTTAGTTGCTATGAAATAACTGAAATACAGTTGTTAACAGCTTAACCCCTTCCCTCATACGACAATTCTGCAGCAACGTATTTTGTCAAAACATAGAAAATCTCTATAATTGAATGGATAACCTATGACAAAAAGTGGAAAACATTGTGGCAAAAGGAGAAATTGCACGTTTTGTGCAATTTCTTCTTTTGTCACTATGTTTTCAAAAAGCTGTCTGCTGCAGAGGCGTCAGAAAGCGTCTATATGAGGGAAAGGGTTAAAACCACAAAACTAATACATCATAGAATATCTTCAAATAAAAACACAATAATTATTCTTCAAAAGAGACCAAAAACCCCTATAGATTCTAAAAATGTGCAGACTCAATTCATCCAAATATGTTTCACTATCACTCTTGACTTAAACCCTTTCCTACCTACAACAAATCTGCAGCAGATGACTGAAGACATTTAGCCAAAATTATGAAAAGTGTACAAGTGAAGTATAATTATTGAATCTGCTACAGATGTGTAAAAATGTGTGCAAGTGAGAAAGGGTTAAGACATGAATTTAAAAATCTTGACAATCTAAAATGTAATTGCGAGACTTGCAAAGAGTAAGTTTTCTGATAATGATGATTTTGAAAGTCCATCTGTTGCATGTCCATTAAATTGCATTTTTATTAATTGCCCAAAGGGTGAGTCATCACTGAATAATTGCTAGTAAATGCTGGGGTTGATTAATTGCTCACTTCTCTCATAGTAGTTCCTATTTATTCTACATTATTTCAACTCTTTCAACTGGTAAAACAGTAATGCATTCACTGTCGTGATATTGATTGTTCCTACATTAGTTTAAAAATGGCATAGGCATTAAAAGCTTTCTTATAGTGATTGGCTAATTTGTTTGTACATTTTTCTTTTTGTAAATAGCCGTGTGATTGTTATTGGAATTCAAACAGCCCCAATTCTTAGCCTGTTTCAAAGGATGTGTACTTTTCTTCTAAAAAGTTAAGACAAATAAACAAGCTCACTTCTTTGTTTTAGGGAAGGGAAGGAGACTTGTCATTATCTCAAAGTAAACAACACTTTAATATATTGTATCGGAGAAACTATTAAATATTTACAAATGCCTGCAAATAAGAATAAACCAACCGGTTACACGTAATGTATATAAAAACAATTTAAAGGTTTTTTTAACAATTTCAGAGGGAAAATTAGTATAATATTTCTAGACGGTCGTATTACCAGAAAAATGCTGATGTAATTTTTTCATCAGTTTCAAAATAATATTATTTGCTGTTTCTTTACATTGAGCTAGGTAGAAGCAAAAAACTATACCAATTAATGTATGAGTTTCAATTTCTTATCCAAGTTAATATATTTAGTGGGCTGGGTATTTTACCATTTATTGTTGCTTTAGATAAGATTAACAAAGTCATGCAAAAAGGGACTATTGTACACATGCACTTTGGTATCCATCCTACTATGTCTTTAAAATTGCAAATGGGACTGAATTGCATGTCAAATCATAGAATATTTCACTCTTTTTCCAAATCTTCTCGACAGTTATTTGCTTTTTAACTGCGTTACATAAATTTTTGAATTGAAAATACTAGACAAATATAACTTGGATTTTGGGACATTATTTTGAAAAAAATCAGAAATTTCTACTTGTGAGCAATATGTTAAAAAAAACCTCTTCTGCACTGATGAGAGGCCAGATTCATTTGTCTTAATTGCATTTACAGTTCAATCAAATGTGTTTATTCAGTTTAAAATATGAATTTGTATCGATTTTCATCCATGTTCACTATATTTTTTCTGAGAAGACATGAGCAGTTTTTCTAGAAGTTGTTGCAGATTTAGTGGGTACATGTCCTTTTTTGCATGGCATCGTTCAGATAGCTTGCTGTTGTGAATTTACTTTGAGAGTATGAATAGATGTAATTTTGCTGAAGAGTGTCTTTTTTTTTCAGTTGTTGATAACAAATGAGTGCTGTCGGTTACTGTATATTACAGACTATATTAATTTTTCCATGCAATTGCAATATGAATTATTAAAAGAATAGATGAAAAAATGGGTCGTTATTTTTACCCCTTGCCCACAAAAAGACACTGTCTGAGACCTTTGCAGCAAAAGACTGTTGAAAACAATGTTGCAAAAGGAGAAATTGATGAGCAATTTCTCCTTGCCCACAATGTTTTCATTAATAGAAATTTGACATATTTGTGATTTTAAGTTTTCAATATCGTCTGCTGCAGATTTGTTGTAAAGGGTTACTGTTATCTAAGGCACAACTGATATGAACTAGAATGGAGTGCTCCCCGGAGCATTTGGGACCTTGTCAGAAATTTTAATTTTTGACAGAAAAGGGGCAATAACTATTTTGGATTATCCCCCTTTTGTGAACCAATCACACACAGTGATATAAACATTTGTCAGAAGTTTCAATGTAATCCTTTGAGAAGAAAAAAAGTTATTTGAAAACGTGACGGACAGACAGATGCCGGACAAAAAAAAAGTAATCTCTAAGTGCCTACCATGCTACGCACCATGGTTCAACATCTGAATGAATCCGCCTTTTCATTTAACCCTTTCCGACATACAATAAATCTGCAGCAGAAAACTTTGACAATATGGCAAGCTATAAATGAAAGTTAATAGCATCTTTATTTTGGAAAGGGTCAAACGTCATTATTAACCCCTGAGCAGACAACTTTTGAAAACAATGAGGTAAAAGGAGTTTCCACACATTTTTAGCTTGACTGGCCAAAGGCCAGAAGGGCTTATGTCGTGGCGAGTTGTCCGTCGTCCTTCCGTAAACAATTTCTTGTTAACACGATACAGTCTTCACTTTTGATTGTATCTCAACCAAACTTATACAGTAGTTAGATATCCATGAGAGCTTGGTTCCTTTCGAAAACCAGCCACAGATCCGCCCATACATGACTGGATTATGGCCCTTGAAATTGTCAAAATTGCTATAATAGAACTTGTTAACACGATAGTCTTTATTTTTTATTGTATCTCAATCAAACTTATACAGTAGTTAGATATCCATGAGAGCTCGATTCCTTTCGAAAACAAGCCAGATCCGCCCCATAACTGAATTATGGCCCTTGAAATTGTCAAAATTGCTATAATAGGGCTTGTTAACATGAAACAGTCCTTATTTTTTATTGTATCTCAATCAAACTTATACAGTAGTTAGATATCCATGAGAGTTTGGTTCATTTCTAAAAAACGGCCAGATCTACCCATGCATGGCTGGGTTATGGCCCTTGAAATTGTCAAAATTGCTATAATACAGTTTGTTCACACAAAAGAGCTTCCATTTACTATCTGATCTTCACCAAACTTAGATGGTATTTGAATATTGATGACATATCGGTTCCTTTTGAAACAAGCCAGATCAATGCAAGTAGATCATAGGCCCTCATGGGCCTCTTGTTTACAACCATATCAGATAATCATATTTACTTTTGTGGAGATATTCAGTATTCCTGCCTAGATCTTTCAAAATTGTCTGCTGCATATGTGTTGTATGTCGGACACAGCATAATAAAAGAAACTAATTACTTACACATGCCAACTTGTTCCATATCACCAGGGATGAAATTGAAATTGGGAAAAGAAGCAGATGTAACAAGCAGGGTTCACGCTGGGCTTCGCAAACGGCGCCAATGGCGCAAGAAATAAGAAAGTGGCGTCAGAAAATAAGATTCGGCGAAAATGGCTGGCGCCAACCTATTTTACATCAACTTTCGATCGAATCGAGTCGGCCATTTTGACTGGTTCCCGCATTCAGCGATACGGCTTTATCAGTCAACGCATGTAGCGAGTACCAGCATTGTTTATCGATGTCCGATAGCTTTACGATACGATAATGGTTGTTTTTCACACCTTGGCGATCAGTTTATCTGTTAATCGGTAAGTTTGTTAGCGATGACACGTTCCTGTGTATATCGGCATCGTGTTATGTATCAATTATATGTTGATGCGAGATTTAATTAGATGTCTTTAACGTGAAAGTTTAATACTTAATTACAGTGCAAACCTTTGTATTCTCTCGCATTTTTGTAGCTGTTTGTGAACATTTTGTCTTTCAGGGGTATTTTTAGATATAGCTACAAACTTTACATTGTTTAAAAATATATCCCAGTATGTTTGAAGTATCGACAAGGCTGTATATAAGACCCGTAGTTTTTTTAAAAAATGTCAGTCAGACTTTAGAAATTCTAAGAATGGCTAAGCAATCTCTTGAGTCCGTGGATTTTCCACCTGCTAAGAAAGTTAAAATATCTGAAAATCGACTGTTGAAAGAGTCTTGGAAAAATGGAAATAGCTGTTAAGATATGAATCAAATGTAAAAGCCATGTACTGTGATGTCTGTTTGAAATGTCAGATTTCTAATAGTTTCACAACTGGTTGCTTTGTTCTGAAGAAAGAGTCTGTGACTAAACATGCCAAAAACAAAGGTAATTGCCTATAAATTAATTTACATCACTTCAAGTCTTGATATCTAAATTACAAATAAATTATAATGAAAACATTATGTAAAATTTAAAAGAAAATGTTTGTTGATGAGTTATATCATGATTTTCAAAAGTCAATGATAAAAAGGGTTTATAGCAATACACTATTCAGTTTACAGTCATGAACAAAATGTTAACATTTCTTTTTTTTTTTTTTAGAACATGTTCCCTGCCACTGCTGAAGCAGCCAGAAGATTTCTACTACTCCCAGTGTCTACCTCATTAAGACAGCAATCAGGAATAGAATGAAAGTGAACACTTTGGAACAATTTATGAGAATTCATATTGATGGGCCAGATATAGATGTTTTTAATTTTAAACTTTCATTCAAGCACTGGGCTTCAATGAAATCACGAAGAATTTTAAAGTGATATAAACAATAAGTGTTAATAGTCAATACTGTGCTTGAAAATGTGCCTGAAAAAGAGATTTAATATATATATAAAAAAAAGAAAGAAATATAATATATTTTATGCTTAATAAATTTTTTAAAAAGGGTATTTATGTGTATTGTTTTTAATACTACCCAATAATCCGTAATCCATGATAAATAAACAACTTGAAATTGAGGGTACCAGTATTTCCCAAAGTACTCTTAATTTAGGTTTTTAAGAAAAAATGGTCTGGCTCCATTTTGGCTCCAATGTCTTGAAAATGGCACCAACTTTTTGAATTCGGCGAAAGTGTTGGCGCAAAGGAAAAATGAGCCAGGGTGAACCCTGAACAAGCATTTTCAGTGAAAAGATATCCCCCGCCAACGATGGCTTGCTTGTGCATGAAGGTCTTTATGTTTAATGTGCAATTGACCTTTAAATTTCAACTTCTTCGCACAAGATCAAGGGGAAAGAATAAAGTTATGACACTGGTTTATCCCGTTCCGCGCCAAATTATAAAATATCGACTGGGATTACTTTATGATAAAATATTTTAACGAAATAAATCAGAGGGACGATTAAATAAAACTATTTTCCGAAACTGCTTACTCGGGAACATCAATTATTGCAAAATAGTGCAGTCCAAGATAAGACGCCACCTTTAAAAGCGGCGTCTTATCTGGAACTGCACTATTTTCAACAGAGTATTTATGCGGTGAAAGGGTTAATAATCAATATTACAAAACGAAAGGGGTGTCATTTGTTATTTCTTAAATAACACAGGAAAAATGTGAATACTAGGTTTTGCTTCTTAAACCAACAGTGACACAAATACAATAGATATCTTTACTCTTCTTAAAGTGGAGCTAAAATGCATGGATAATTATGTATCAGACAGTGTTATAATAAATGTAAATGATTTGATACCATATTTATTCAGAAGTTCATTGCAGGATGTTGGTTCATCTCACATTCAAGTTTCATCAAATTCTAGCAACTAGTTACTGAGAAATAACTGTAGGCGTGGATTTTTTAATAAATCAGGGGCAGTAACTCTAAATAAAATTAAGGAATCCAAAAAAGAGTTGGAGGGGAATAATGGCAGGAAGTTGGTTAATATTACATTCAAGTTTCATCAAATTCTAGCCGCTAGTTACTGAGAAATGGCTGCGAACGATTATTTTTTAATAAATCAAGGGAAATAACTCTGAGAAAAATTGAACAGGCATCATCATCCCAGTATAGTGGTTCATATTTATTTTAAGTTTCATGAAATTCTACCCGCTAGTTACTGAGAAAAGGCTGAAAACGTAGATTTTTAAAAAAATCAAGGGCAATAACTCCAAGGAAAATTGACTAATCAAAAAAAGTATATGAAAAATGAACAGGCATCATCCCAGTATAGTGGTTCATATTTATTTTAAGTTTCATGAAATTCTACCAGCTAGTTACTGAGAAAATGCAGGTGACGGACGGACGGACGGAAGGAAGGACGGACGGACGGACAACGCCATTTCAATATCAAATAATAAATAAGAGTATTTAAAGGATTAAGTGTCATCTGCCAATATGTCAGAAGCATGATGTACCAAGAAGTGAGCCCTGTGTGTTTTCCTACCAAGTTGAGCAACAACAAAAATAATATTAAGGATTATGTTAGCAAGTTCTTCATGGAAAACTGTAAGAGAAACAAATTCTAAATATAACAAGAGCATCACCTATGATACTTATCCCCTCTCAGTGTTGTTTAGTTTAAAAGATGGTATTATAGTCACTGACCTTGACCTTTGACATAGGTCAGTGAAATGGGAACCCGTCCAAGCTTACTTGACAATAAAGTATTGAGGAACTTTGCCCCCAAATGGAAGTGCTAAAGCAATGACGTCGTTTCATACAGACGTCACCTTGACCTACATGCAGCTCAGTAAAACGAAAACCCTTCAAGTTGACACAGAACTTGTGAATGGAGTATCAAGCAATTCGGTCAACAAATGAAAATGCTACAGCAATGTACACAAGCATTATTGTCACTTACCTTGACCTAGGTCGTTGGAACGCAAAACTTGTACAATAGACAATGCTGTGAACATAGTTATGATTTAAAGTTTCATAACAATTGAATAAGAAATAGTCAAGTGATGACATTGTTTCAGTAACGTAGTCACTGTGACTTTGACCTTGATCTAGGTCTGTGAAATGAAAACTCATAAAAAAACTCAGAAGATTTATAAAGGGTATCTACACCTACCCATGGCAGTCATTTTTAGCTTGACTGTTTTTCGAAGATTGTGATTCCCTTTGCATGGTTGTCCGTGTCTTCACATAACTTTAACCTCATAACAACAAAAAGTTCAACATTTTCCATTGAAACTGGTACACATGTTCTTACGAACAATACACATGTCTATACCAATTCACATAACTCTGGCTTTAATAATCATTCAGTAATGCCCCTTATTTGACTTAGATAAAAGCAGACGAGCGTTGGGTTTTTGCTTGCAGCAATCTTGTTTTGATGGATAATGTGACTGACCTTGAAATATGTTCCTACACCTTACAAGTTATATTGGTGTAAAATTGCCTGAAATTACTATTACAATCTAGCATTCATAACAAAGTTACACAGAATGTAGATGGAAAGGGAGTGGATCATTCATGTTCTTGACCAATCACATTAAAACCAGACCTTAACATTGCTCGCTCCTATATATATCTGTTAACTATGAACATGTCGGCTTGGATTGACATTTAAGTAACCCAGTTAAAACGGGTAAGATAACCCTTGTAATAAATTATATAAATGATAGAGAGAATAGTATAGAATCATGTGTTTGTATCATGTGATTTCACTGCACGAAATGAGCACCTGCTCATGAGTAAGACAGTGAAAACGGTCAATTCAAGACGACCTATTATGCGGTGTAATCAAATCCAATATACATACAGCAGTTTCTTGGTCTAAATTTAATGAAAATGGATCTTGACTGAAGGCCTTTTCCCTGTGGTTCTGTTTTAGCTCACCAGAGCACAAAATGCCGAGCTATTCTGATCACTCCGTCCGTCGTCTGTCGTCCGTAAACAATTTCTTCAAACAACATCTCTTCCCAAACCGCTTGGCCAAGTTTGATAAAACTTCACAGGAATGTTCCTTGGGTGGTGCCCTTTCAAAGTTGCTCAAAGAAAATAATTCCATGCAGAACTCTAGTTGCAATGGCAACCGAAAGGAGTTTTAAAAACCCCACTTTGAAAACCTTTTGTCTGAAACCAAAAGGCCTAGAGCTTAGATATTTGGTGTGTAGCATTGTCTAGTGGTCCTCTACCCAGATTGTTCAAATTATGCCCGTAGGGTCAAAAGTTGCCCCGCCCTGGGGGTCACCTGTTTAACATAGAGATATATATGGAAAAGCCTTAAAATCTTCTTGTCTGCAACTGTAAGGCCTAGAGCTTAGATTTGGTGTGTAGCATTGTCTAATGGTCCTCTACCAAGTTTGTTCAAATTATGCCCCTAGGGTCAAAATTCGCCCCGCCCTGGGGGTCACCTGTTTAACATAGAGATATATAGGGAAAAGCCTTAAAAACTTCTTGTCTGAAACCGAAAGGTCTAGAGCTTAGCTATTTGGTGTGTAGCATTGTCAAGTGGTGCTCTAACAAGATTGTTCAAATAATGCCCCGGGAATCGCATGTTTTACATAAAGATATATATGGAAAACTTCGAAAATCTTCTTGTATGAAACCGAAAGGCCTAGCGCTTAGATATTGGTCAGTAGCAATATCTAGCGATCCTCTTACAAGATTTTTCATAGGGAAATCAACAGTCGGCGACATCTTGAAGATGACAGATAAATAGTTAGCTATTGTTGAAGATTCCTAAGACATTTGTTGAATTAGAGAGCATAAACATCAACAGCTGGACGACGCAGTATTCATGTGGTTTTCTGACGCCGCTGTGAACAACGAGATGCTGCTGATGAAAGATAGATCAATGACAGTTTTGTACAAAAGCATTATAGTCACTGACGTTGAACTAGGTCGATGGAACGCAAACTTGTACAAGAGACAATGCTTGTTAACAATATGATTTCAGTTTCATAACAATCGAATAAGAAACAGTTGATTGATGACATCGTTCCAGTAACGTAGTCACTGTGACCTTGATCTGATCGGTGAAAAGCAAACTCATAAAAGAGGAAATAGAAAAGTTTCAGAAATTATCACATGAGGTTAAGATTTATAAAGGGTATCTACACCTACTCATGGCAGTCATTTATAGAATCATGTGTTGTTAGTATCGTGCAATTTCATTGCACCAAATGATATATGCGCTATAGTCCAATATACATACAGCGCAGTTTCTTGGTCTTAACTTAATGGAAATGGTTCTTGACTAAAGGCATTCTTCCTGTGGTTCATATTTTTGTTTTCTGTCTGAAAGGCACGGAGACACTTATAGAATATATTTATAAAGCCTGAGCTGGTAGCACGGTCCCTCATGGGATAACCCTTTTCCATAAACAATAACTAGAATTGTTTTTGCAAAAAACAGATGTCTCGCCCTCAAATATGTCAAAATCTCTCAAAACATTCCAACCTATAAAGCAGACAATGGGTTCTGTACATCGCCTTGTTGAGGTGAACATGTGACCCAAGTTTCATGAAAATCCTTCAAGCCGTCTTGGAGATATGGAGCGGACACGATTTGGGACAGTCAGACAGACAGACAGTCGAGACATGGGTTCTGCACATCGCCTTGATGAGGTGAACATTTGACCCAAGTTTCATGAAAATCCTTCAAGCTGCTTGGAGATATGGAGCAGACACGATTTAGGACAGACAGACAGTCGAGACATGGGTTTTGCACATCGCCTTGATGAGGTGAACATGTGACCCAAGTTTCATGAAAATCCTTCAAGCCGTCTTGAGATATGGAGCGGACACAAAATAAAGCCTCAAACCTTTGACCTTCAAGTGTGACATTGACCTTGAACCGGTATGGTCGAGACATGGGTTCTGCACATCGCCTTGATGAGGTGAACATTTGACCCAAGTTTCATGAAAAAGACCCCAAGGACAAAAACAATATATCTCCCCTGTATACAGACGGAGACATAATTCTGCAGCAGACAACATCCCGGCAAAAATATGGTAAATGTATATAAATGAATTGTTTGTTTGATGAATAAAACTTTGATAATTTAGATGAAGTTAAATCATCACAAAAGGATAAACTGCTAATTATGAGCAATTTCTCCATTTACCACAATGTTTTCAACTTGATTCAAATATTGAACTTTTATTAATCACTTATTATCATATTTTTGTCGAGATGTTTCCATAGCCATCTTTTGGAGGTTTATGTTGAGAAGAGATAATAACTGTTGTAAATGCTTCAAAATGCATCTTTAAGTGGGAAAGGGTTAAGACAATTTGGTTTTTTCCGATGAATGATTATTCATTGTGAGTGAGATCCTTTGTGTAACACCAATAAACTTCACAATCTAGTTGCATGGGAAGAATATTGTGTGGAGTACTCATTGATTGATTGATTGGGGTTTAACACCGTTTTCAAAAAAATATCATATCACGGGGGCCAGTTCACTTATTCATATATTTCTTAGCTTTCTCACTCCAGTACTATTCACAACATACTTTAGACGCAACTGGCTGCTTTTCCACATAGACTTTTAGCCCATTGTTGAAAGACGATTGACGGAAAGAATGTTGGCCGAGCTGAGATTTGAACTCACAACCTGCAAATTCCTCAAAATTTTATTTTGATACAAAGTTGAAAATATTGTGATTTCACATTTTCCAATAATGCTTTCAAATAATGTTATCATAAGTTGTCTGCTGCAGAGACATAACAAGACATTTGTATGAGAGAGAGGGTTAAAACTCATGAAGAATAATTCTTAGCCTTGTTATTTTCTATTTGCCTTTGGGAAATATGCCATGATACTAGATCCAGATGAAGGTGCAGGACTTTTTACACTGATTGAAGTGTTGTTCTGTTTTCTCCTCCAGTCTTCAATAAGCTCAGTCTGTATTTCAATTGGTAATGTTTCAAAAATGGCTTTATCTAAATGTGGTGGTACTTCCTCTATTCTTGAATCTACTGTCTTTTCTTCAGAAACATTTATCTGTGATGAAGGCTGTTCACTGCCACAAGGAGCATCAGTTGTAACATTACTATTTAAATCTGCAGACTTTCCTTTGCTCATAGTGCAATTTGAAGTACTCTGTAATTCATTTCCTTTTTGAAACTTTGAGAAGAAAGATGAACTTTTAAAGTGTGTTTCAGAATGCACACTATTTTTAGGTATTTCAGATCTAACATGTTCATGTAAAGTGTTGGTATTACTGGCAGAAGCGCTTGCAGTTTTACCTCTTGTCTTAGATTTCAGTTTTGATTCTTCAATGATTTCTCTCTGTATTTCAGGTGGAAGTTGTAAAAACACACCTTTATCTATATTTTCTGGTATAAAACCTCCAAGTTGTCCAGGAGAAGCTGAATCTTCTGTCTGAATATAAGATTTCAAACGTTTAATATCTGTATCATAATGAAAACCATCACTCTTCCTTTTAGTTGCTTGTGATTCAGTTATTCTGGTGTCTGTATCATTACTGTCCGTATCTATGGATTTTCTAAACCACTTCAATAAACCTGACTTCCTTTGGTTTTTGCATGAGGTTGTAACATTCCTACTAGTACTAGATTTGTCTAAGAAGGGTTCACAAAAGTTACTTTCAGCCCTAGTTTTCTGGGATGAAATATCAGAGTTGATTGCTTCATCTGTCAAATGTCCCATCTTTTCTATGTTTCTTGCTATTGGCAACTGAACATCATTTTCTGGGTCTTGTAACATTGTCATTTTTTCACTATTTTCAACACTGATTTTAGACTTTTTTGGAGAGAAAAAGTTTGTGATTGAGTTACTTGACTTCTGTTCCAGCTTCGCAAAAGCCACATTGATTAGTGTAAGATGAAATGGTTGTTTGGTGTCTACGAGCTTCACAAATAAATTGAAGGCCTGGGTTTCTAACTGACTGCACACATTTGATACATTTTCTACAATAAAAAGTAAAGTAAATCAGTAAAAGTCCTGTGATCCATATAATTCATGTAACAAGAACACAGACCTTTTTGAAAGTAATGCCAATTATGATCAAATTACATACAGTTCAACCTGTGTTTAAAGATCACTTATGGGAAGAGACCAATCTGGTCATTCTCACAGGTGGACTTTAACCCTTTCCCTCATATAGACGCTTTTTGATGCCTCTGCAGCAGACGACTTTTGCCAGATGGTGTATATATTTTTGCTGCAGGTTGCAAAGTCGTCTGTTCAGAAATGTCGTATGAGGGAAAGGGTTAAATTGCAGGGTCATTTATGCAGGAAAAGAGTCATTGGGAAATTAAAAGTGTGGTCGCTATAGACAGGGAATTGCTATACAAAAGGTGGTCTTTAGCACAGGTTTGACTGTACTTATATAGTTGGACGTTTGTATGAAATCATTTCTCAGAGACATTCAGGATATTTGTATGACTATATATGATGAACATGGACGATTGGGACACAACTGCAAGGAGGAGCAGGCTGATATGGGTCTTTACTGGTAGCAAATTTGGTTGAATAATGGTTTGATGTATTACGCTGGTTTCAACAAATTTTCAGTTATAGTACAGCCTTTCCTGGGTAAGTTACCAGTACTACTTGTCCATTTATCCTTACACCAACCAGTCAGTTGTAATTCTAACCCCGCAACCCTGAACACCAAGAAGGGCAGCCATTACTACCATTTTAAAAGTCTCTGGTATGAACTGGCTGGGATTCAAACCCACACCCGACACTCTACCATAACACCATCAAGGCGGTTCACCCAGTTTGGTTTTCATGTGAAATTGAACATGTATAAATAAATACCAAGCTATGGTGATGAAGACCTTCTTAACCTTTTCATTGACCCACTCTTAGACCAGTACATAATTTAATTCAGAAAACTCATGCAGTATTTGCTTTTCCCGATATATGTTCTATTTTCTTTATGTATTTATGTTCAGATTTTCATTTCCTGTCTTCAGATGTTTTCAATTAGGAAAATTATTTAAAAGAGTACATTAGGCAAGGCTTTTCTTACATTTTCCCACAAACAACAAATCAGAGGCAGATGATTTTGATAACATGAAGCAAACAAAATCTTTTAAAACAAAATTACAATTATTGAAAAGAGATAAAAACATTATGGCAAAAGGAGAAATTGCTCATCATGAGCAATTTCTCCTTTTGTCACAGTGTCTTGCTTGTTTTCAGAAGGTGTCTGTAAGTTGACACAGAAGGGGTTAAACAATTGTGGACATCACAGGCTCATATTATTCTGCCAAGATTCAATTCTATAAAAGTCCAGAAATCATCTTACCTCTGGAAAATTTACTGAACAATGATGATGACAGTGGACATTGTCGACTTTCTCTGTTCGAGTATTTATGTTCGGTGGACAGTTTTCTGACAGTCAGACGAAATGTTTGCGGTGTTCGTCCATCAGTAAGCAACCTGCAGCAAAAATATATGCACCATATGGCAAAAGCAAAAAATCCCAGATGTTCTTAAGGTTAGAACTTGTTCCTGGTCTTAACGCATTTTGCTGCAACTGAAATGCAGGCTAATGAGTTGTAATTATACAAAGCCGCCTTCCAGTACAGATTTTCTACCAATTGTTTGAACAAACAAGAATTACACATAATCAAATGTCACGCTGTCACCTGCTTTGAACATCAATGCAATTGTAAAAGACAAGAAGTGCATGCAAATATTTCACAAAAAATGTTAAAATTCTCAAATGAACTGAAATTCAAGCATTTTTATGTCTACAACAAATAATGTGATGATGAATATTATATATAATAAGGATCCTTTTAAGGCCTAGCACCTGTACTTTTCCATGATTTTTTTCTTTATGTTGAGCTCAACACATGTTTGAATGAATGAATGTATATTGTTTTATGGCGCATCGACAGCTAAGGTCATTTAGCGCGCAATTAAATTTAATTATTCATGATCCCTGGGTAAACAAACCAGTACTAGGCTAGAAAATGTGCCTTGCCCAAGGACACTCCACCATGAAACACATGTTTGAGGAACCACTTTTATTCCTTAATTGTGGCAAGACAATAACTATGCTCTAACCATGAATATCTTTCAAGTAATGAGAAAGAATTTGGACTGGACCACTGTCTTGATTTACGTAATTGTTTTATTTGATAAACATTAACCATTTCCCAAATATAAATACATTCTGACAACTCTGCAGCAGAAGGCTTTTTGAAAACATGTTGACAAAAGAAGAAATTGCTTAAAACAAGCAATTTCTCCTTTTATCACCATGTTTTCAACTCTATTCAATTATTGTTCTTTCATTTAAAGTAAGTTTCCATTTTATGTTCGGGTCCAATATGTTTTTAAAGTCGTCTGCTGCAGATTTGTTGCATGAAGTCATTCTACCTCTCTAACAGGCTTGAAATTAACTCCTTTAGTTTATTTTTAACCTCAATAACACTGCTACATTTCTTAAACGAGTCTTCATCACTGAGAGTCTACAACAGAAAAAATATTCATTGTATTAACACTTTCCAACATACAACAAATCAGCAGCAGACGACTTTGAAAACATCTAAGACAAATTATGGAAGCAAATTCTCCTTTCGCCAAAATGTTTTCAATAGTTGTCAGCTCCTTTACCATATTTAGACGCATCTTAGACCTTCCCCACTTATAGATGCATTTTAACACATTTGCAGCAGATAACTTATAAAAGCAATTTTACCTTTTGCCACAATTTTTCAGCATTATCAAATTACTATACTTTTGTTTGTTGAGATTTTCCATATATCTGCCTACATGTTTTCAAAGGTTTCGGCTGCAGCTTTATAGTCTGTTGAGAAGGGTTAACCTTCTCCCTCATATAGATGCTTTCTGACACCACTGCAGCAGTCAGGTTTTGAAAACATGGCAACAAAAGAAGAAATTGCTCAAAACAAGCAATTTCTCATTTTGTCACCATGTTTTCAACTCTATTCAATTCCTGTACTTTCATTTAAAGGGAGTTCCTCAAAAAATTGTGGATATGTTTTCAAAGTCGTCTGCTGCAGATTCGTTGTATGTGGGGAAGGGTTAAAGCAGACAACTTCAGAACAACAATGTGGCAAAGCCACTTAATCAGATTTTCTTTGGTGACCATAAGAGAGGTATGGACATTCCCAAGCATATAGGAAAACACTTTGCAGGTAAATTGGAGGAAATTTGATGATGGAAAATATAACATCTTGGCAAAAGAAGAAATTGCATTTTCTCTTTAAATAATGATTTCAAAAATGTCCTGATTCAAGGGAGTCACAATAAAACACCCATCATTTTACCTACTCATTTAACCCTTTCCCTCATACGACAATTCTGCAGCAGACGACTTTGAACATATTTTGTCAAACAATCGAAAATCTATATAATTAAATGGATAACCTATGACTAAAAGTGGAAAACATTGTGGCAAAAGGAGAAATTGCTCGTTTTCTTCTGTTGTCACTATGTTTTCAAAAAGCCGTCTGTTGCAGTGGTGTCAGAAAGCGTTTATATGAGGGGAAGGGTTAAAAAAGTCTGTTACGGGTTGGATTTTTTTAAATTGACCAGGTCTTTCCTTTTCTTACAATAATCTTTTCATACTTTACCATAATTTTTATTTTTTGTAGCAGACAACTTTGAAAGCATATACACAAAAACATTTAGGAAA
This sequence comes from Serripes groenlandicus, assembly GCA_031761405.1. Taxonomy (NCBI): domain Eukaryota; kingdom Metazoa; phylum Mollusca; class Bivalvia; order Cardiida; family Cardiidae; genus Serripes; species Serripes groenlandicus. The sequence continues at coordinate 77,568,480 of JASEVX010000004.1, read as the reverse complement.
AGGGGAAATTGCTAAATAACAATAATATATAATTTTCTTAAAATGCTTTCAAGGTTGCTATATCTGCAGGTTGGAAAGGGAAAAGTTTGAATACTGTAAGCTATAGCTCATTATAATATTTCAGGTAATGGTTTCATTTGGTGGCATTTGTTTGATGTATGGAAAAACGTCATAACCTGAGGTAATCCAAATGCTATGACGGGGCTTTCATCAATACCAAAGCAGAGTTTTTTCATATTTTCAGCAGTTGATGTCCCAAACTCCTCTTCCAACACTGTCTTTTCCACATTCTGCAAGTCCTGTACAGTATGAACGTCAACGTCCTTCAATCTTCTCCCTGTTGTGTGTCCAATTCCTGAAAAATGTTTCGAGTTTATCAGGCTATAAAATAATGAGCTATTTCTCCTTTCACCAGCGTTTTCAACTTTATTTGATAATTAACCCTTTCCCTCATACGACAATTCTGCAGCAGACGAGTTTGAACATATTTTGTCCAAAAATAGAAAATCTCTATAATTGAATGGACAAGCAAATTCAGAGAATCATGGTCCCCCGCCAGGGTCAAGGTCACAAAAATTGGTATTGATGGAAAGGGGTTGTCACAAGGAATACACATGTGAAATATGAAAGCAGTACCTATTACGGTTCAGAAGTAAGGGCCATAACTCCGTGAAAAATCATCCAACCGGAACGCAAACACGATATGCGCATCTACACTTGGTGGTGATCCTTCCTATGAAGTTTCATAAAATTCCAAAAAGCGGTTGCAGAGAAATAGCCCGGAAATGAATTTAGTCATACATAGCCTGATGGTGGAGTAAAGGGCCATAACTCCGTGAAAAATAATCCAACCGGAACGCAAACACGATATGCGCATCTACACTTGGTGGTGATCCTTCCTATAAAGTTTCATCAAATTCCAAAAAGCGGTTGCAGAGAGATAGCCCGGAAATGAATTAAGTCATACATAGCCGGATGGTGGGGTAAAACTCCGTGAAAAATCATCCAACCGGAACGCAAACACGATATGCGCATCTACACTTGGTGGTGATCCTTCCTATAAAGTTTCATAAAATTCCAAAAAGCGGTTGCAGAGAAATAGCCCGGAAATGAATTTAGTCATACATAGCCTGATGGTGGAGTAAAGGGCCATAACTCCGTGAAAAATAATCCAACCGGAACGCAAACACGATATGCGCATCTACACTTGGTGGTGATCCTTCCTATGAAGTTTCATAAAATTCCAAAAAGCGGTTGCAGAGAAATAGCCCGGAAATGAATTTAGTCATACATAGCCTGATGGTGGGGTAAAGGGCCATAACTCCGTGCAAAATAATCCAACCGGAACGCAAACACGATATGCACATCTACACTTGGTGGTGATCCTTCCTATGAAGTTTCATAAAATTCCAAAAAGCGGTTGCAGAGAAATAGCCCGGAAATGAATTTAGTCATACATAGCCTGATGGTGGAGTAAAGGGCCATAACTCCGTGAAAAATAATCCAACCGGAACGCAAACACGATATGCGCATCTACACTTGGTGGTGATCCTTCCTATGAAGTTTCATAAAATTCCAAAAAGCGGTTGCAGAGAAATAGCCCGGAAATGAATTTAGTCATACATAGCCTGATGGTGGGGTAAAGGGCCATAACTCCGTGCAAAATAATCCAACCGGAACGCAAACACGATATGCGCATCTACACTTGGTGGTGATCCTTCCTATGAAGTTTCATAAAATTCCAAAAAGCGGTTGCAGAGAAATAGCCCGGAAATGAATTTAGTCATACATAGGGGTAAAGGGCCATAACTCGTCAGGGTCAAGGTCACAAGGTCAAAAAAATTATTGATGGAAAGGGGTTGTCACAAGGAATACACATGTGAAATATGAAAGCAGTACCTATTACGGTTCAGAAGTTATGACCAAGGTTAAAGTTTTTGTGACAGCGTGACTGACGGACGGACAGACGGACGGACTGACGGACTGACTGACGAATGAGAAATAATAGTCCCCAGCTTTCGCTAAAAGCGGGGGACAATAACCTATGACTAAAAGTGGAAAACATTGTGGCAAAAGAAGAAATTGCTCGTTTTGAGCAATTTCTTCTTTTGTCACTATGTTTTCAAAAAGCTGTCTGCTGTATGAGGGAAAGGGTTAAACTCTCATTTATTTGGATTTTTCACACTTTTGCCAAGGCTTAGATGTATTCTGTTCTATACTACAGATATGTGGAAAAACATTATCCAGATGTACATGTAGGTCAAATTACGCTAAATACATCCGCTGACTTGCTGGTCTACAGTACTATAGTCCCTAAAAAAACCTTTGTTTGCGTAGAAATGAGTGTATACCATCACCAGAATGTATTGAGTATATGACATTGAGTTTAAATGCATTGTGAATGCATTGTGAATGTATATAGGATGCACTGGAAATGATTGATTTGATCACTTTTATTATTTTGACCTTGTTTGAAAGTGAAAGTAGAGAATGCTTAACACCGGTTTTGTCCAGGCCCAATTTGGTCCAAAAAGACGGTTACCATTTTCGCCTAGTGAGTTCTTTCTTGCATAATGCATGACCCCACATTTTCTTTGGATTGTTTTAAAGCTAGGAGGTAACTCTTTTTAATGATATATGGTGTTATACATGAGAAACGCTTAGAAAGTGTGACAATCAAGGACTGAAACTGGTCGATTTACATGGAAACAAAGGAGGATTTTTATTGGTGTATTGTAACCTGTACGGTCAAGCTTGTCTTAGGCAGCCATCAAAAGGAAAGTCAAAATTTGGCTGCTGAACACAGGTGGCTGCTTAATTAATAGAAGTCAAATAAAGAAGAAAATGTTGTTTTGGTTAATCTTCAAGTGGCTGCTTAATACAAGTTGGCTACATAACATAGGTGAACACTTAAACAAGTTTTACTGTATATGAGCGCATACATGAAAACTAACCACTGGTGATTCTAGTCCGAGTTCATTTAACCCTTTCCCACTTATAGACGCAATTTAACACATTTGCAGCAGACGACTTTTAGAGCAAAAAGGAATTATTGCTACTTTTGCCACAATGTTTTCAACCCTATTCAATAATCATTCATTCTTTGTTAGAGATTTTCAATTCTTTTACCAAGAGGCTTTCAAAGTCATCTGCTGCAGGATAGTTGTATGTGGGAAAGGGTTAAATTTGCAATGAATTATGAATCACACCTCTGGTATTTATGTAAATAGAACTAATCCTTTCCAACATACAGACCCTCTTCAAGGCCTCTACAGAGAACATTTTGAAAGCATTGTGGCAAGAGGAGAAATTGCCTATGATGAGTATTGTCTCATTTTACTAAATACTTTCAACTCTTACTGTATCAATAATTAAACGATCCCTTATTAGAGAGTTTTATATTTTTACCTAGACATCATCTGATGCTGCTTTGTTGTATGTGGGAAAGGGTATCTTCTGTAGTGTATAGAAGAACCTTAACAGACATACCCCTTTCCCAGAACTATGGAAAATCTCTTTAAATGAAGTTATTCTTATTGAATAAAGTTGAAAACTTTGTGGCAAATGGAGGAATCGCTTGTTTTGAGCAATTTCTCCATTTGGTGCAATGTTTTCAAAAGTCGTCTGCTGCAGAGGCATCAGAAAGCGCTTTAATGTGGTAAAGGGTTAAAATATGGTCGCGCATACAAAAAATAGTAGATGAAATTAAAAGCATTTAGGTAAAAATATGGAAAACCTCCTAAAAACGAAAGCAGATATATAAATTACAGTTATCATTATATCTTTCATGAGCAATGTCTCCTTTTACCACAATGTTTATATCATTCATGAGCAATGTCTCCTTTTACCACAATGTTTACAAACGTCATCTGCTTATTGATTTTTTTATGTTTTTGCTACTATGTTTTGAAAGTCGTCTGCTGCAGAATTGTTGTATGTGGGAAATGGTTAATCCATTTCAACATATAGATGCATGTTGCATATATTTGCATTTTGATACATCTGCAGAAGACGGCTTTATGAGCAATTTCTCCTTTTACTAAAAAAAAATTCAACTACATTCAATATACTGGTACTATACTTTCTTTTATACCTGGAATCTGCCTCACATTAGTGAGTTCTCCCATTAAATTTCCTATCAACTCTGGATATAAAGTAGTCTGTTGATTTGGCTTGTGTTTTCCAGCTACTAGCTTCGATAGTAACTTGTTAACGGCAATTCCTCCACAACATGTGATTCCCAGCTCACTATGTATTCCTTCTCTGATGTCTGCAGCAACTTGGGAACCAACCATCAGCCTCTTGTGGCAGCCACATCTACACGAGTCTAAATTAGCAAAGTACTCCTTGATTTTAAAAAAACCTTATCCTGCTTTTTTTTTTGCAACTGGTATCATCAGCTTTGATTTTTGATAAATTCTTATACATTGAAACCTGTGCTACAGACCACCTTTGTATAGCATTTCCCTGTCTACTGCAGCAAGTTTGATATAGGCAGAAAAATCAGGCCACTTAGCCCTTTCCCTCATACGACAATTCTGCAGCAGACGACTTTGAACATATTTTGTCAAAACATAGAAAAATCTCTATAATTGAATGGATAACCTATGACTAAAAGTGGAAAACATTGTGTCAAAAGGAGAAATTGCTGCAGAGGTGTCAGAAAGCGTCTATATGAGGGAAAGGGTTAAATAAGTCAGTGCATCAAAATCCAATATGAAATCTTTAACTTGTTAAAGGTAAAAGTTTTACACATTTCCCACATAAAACAAATATGCAGAAGACGAATTTGAAAACATCTAGGCAAACATATGGATAATCTTGATGTTAGAATTATTAGAGATGAATAAATTGTGGCAAAATTAGAAATTTCTTATCATAGTTTTTAAGCATTTTCTGTGGTTTCAAAAGTCACCAGTCCTGCTGTAGTTACATCAAAATGCCTCACTTCCCACATTCAACATATTTGCAGCAGACAACTTTGAAAACATACCCAAAAAAAATTGGAAACACCATTTAAATGAAAGTACAATAATTGAATCGAGTTGAAACATGGTGACAAAAGGAGAAATTGCTTGTTTTGAACAATTTTTTCTTTTGTCGACACGTTTTCAAAAAGCAGTCTGCTGCAGAGGCATAAGAATGTGTCTAATTATTGAAACCGGTCTGGTGAGTTAGAATTCGGTCCGGACCGGCACTTTTACCGGTTTTCCGTAGCCCTGCCGTCTATTTACGGTTAAGGCAGGTTCTGATATATCTACTAATGGTTGTTTTTCTCTACAGTATTAATACCTTTTACTGGACATTTATAAAACAGAACAACAAATACTTTATTCGAAATTTCATCATGTGCTACACTTACTTCAATAAAGCTTTTATATAAATGTGTTTTCCTTTTAAACCGTGCCCTTACCCACATACAAAAAAATCTGCAGCTAACATATTTGAAAACATCTAATTTTAAAATATAGCTAATCCATATTTTATAAACAAACACAAAATATAAAGTTTATTGTAAAAGGACAAAATTGCCACAAGCTGTTTCTGTCAGAAAGTGTTAACCTATATCAACATGCAAGCATATTTGGACACCTATCACTTATTCATGATCCCTGGGTAAACAAACCAGTACTAGACTAGGAAATGTGCCTTGCCCAAGCGCACTCCACCATGACCATCATGATGTGACTGGGTATCGAACCTGGGACTCCCCGTGGCGGATTCCAAAGATGCAGATAGATGTGGTGAAATTAAATTCACCAAAGAATTAACTGATGCTTCATCAATAGAACAAATTGATGTTTATTACCTTTAACATCCTCCTCTTTATACACATGACCTTTGACCTCATTATCATACGTATTGGCCAAGATCCTGTCATTAACAAGCTCTGTGATATCTAAGAAATTCTCATCAAACCCCAATCGCTCTACAAGAGGGCAATACTTTTGTAGAAAATCTGAAACAAAAACGTTTTGGATTAATCTTACCCATCTTTTCTTCACCTTCCTTAGATAAGGTATCTTAAGAGTTTCTAATTAAAATATTCAAGACTCTGCCCCTATGTAGGCGAGAATAAAAACAGAATCACACATGTTTTTAACAAATTATCTGGTATATTATATTGTATATTTATTAAGACTTCTTATGCTCATCCAATTTGAGCAATTTATTCTACTTCCAAATTGTTTTTATTATGTTGCCTGCAGAATATGCACCACAATGTACTAATTTGGAATAAGCTTGAATCAGTTTATCCAATGCCTCTGTAACAAATAACTTTTGAAAACATCGTGGGAAAAGAAGAAATTGATATTATGATCAGTTTCTTTTTTTTCTCACAATGCTTTCTACTCTTTTCTTATATTATACTTTCTTATATAGAGAGTTTCCATATTTTTCTAAAGTTGCTTTCAAAGTCATATGCTGCATAGATGTTCTATCATGTGATATCAAGATATGGTTAGCATACACAAACTAATAGATAGTACTTTGTATATTATGTCTTCACAAAGAGAATTAAGTCAGTAAAACACTTTATATCATTAAAACTCTTTAACCCTTTCCCTCATATAGCAGACAGCTTTTTGAAAACATAGTGACAAAAGAAGAAATTGCACAAAACGTGCAATTTCTCCTTTTGCCACAATGTTTTCCACTTTTTGTCATAGGTTATCCATTCAATTATGGAGATTTTCTATGTTTTGACAACATACGTTCAAAGTCATCTGCTGCAGAATTGTCGTATGAGTGAAAGGGTTAATAATCAAATAGATAGTAAGTCTATGAATTATGATTTTGATAATAAACTTTTTTTTAACTATTTGCATACTTGATATTTTATAAGACATTTCCCTGTAGTTTGTCAAGTCTTCCCCACTAACTAGTACCAGATTAGGGCACTTCTGTTTGGCATCTGTAATGAGCATCAGTTTAGTGACTCCAAGTGCCCTGGCAGGGTAATTGCAGGTCACCACAATGTATTTCTGTTGTATACCTTTAGTAAATGAAAAAAACGAAAGTAAAACAAGAGCGCCGCAAGTGAACACCAACGCTCGTCTGCTTTATTCTAGGTCGATAAAGCAAAAATTACTGAATATATATATAAGCCAGAATTATGCGACTTGGTATGGACATGTGTATTGTTCCCAAGAACATGTGAACCAAGTTTCATTTGAAAATGTTTAATGTTTATTGAGTTATGAGGTAAAGCAGAGATCTAGATACGGGTCGTTTTGCATGTTCTAAAATCCTTATTTGACAATAATATAACCCTATTTTGTGCGTACTCAAAAGAATTGTCTCATTGAGACGATTCTTTTGAGTACTTACACCATAGCGTTTGGTTGGATGATAAGAAAGATATTGTGGGGAAAAGAGCTGTATACGCCTTCTTATCTGGACCTCTTGGTAAGGTTGAAGTTTTGGAATGAGGCAGACGACATCGACGCAAAGGGTATCACAATACCTCAACTTTTTTTCTTCAAAAACAGACGAGCTAATAAATGATATTCGACTTTGAAAATATTGGAGGAAAAAAAGTTATATTTAAAAAATTTAACCCTTTAACGAAATCCTGAAAAAATCTCCATACAAGATAGCTTAATTGTTAAATAAAGTTGATTTCTCCTTTGGCCAAAATGTTTTCAAAAGTCGTAAAGTGTGCTTTTTGATACAAGAATGAAAATATTCTTGGGGAAAAAGGAGAAATTGCTTATTTCTAACCATATTATCCTTTCCTCAAAATGTTTTCAATAGGCATCAAATATTGTCTATATATATCAGGAAAAGAGTTAATCCATTAGACTGAAATACAATGAGTAAATTGCGCACTGTAAACAGTATAAATTTTGTCCTTTCTCTCTTGCAGACGCATTTGAACACATCATCAGCAGCAGACAACATTTGAAAATATTGCGGCAAAAGGAGAAATGCTCATAATATGGGCAATTTCTCCTTTTGTCACAATTGTTCAACTTAATTCAATATTAAACAGTTTCGATATTTTGTTTCCTTTTTTTTTTCAACGTTGTCTGCTGCAGATTTGTTTTACTAGTATACAAGTCATGTAGGAAAGGGGGGGTTAAAAGTAGAATTTTTGATTAGCATAAGGATGTTATAAGTTTACGGAATATCAAGATGTCTGAAGAAATTACCATTCATTATGGAAAGACATGCTAATAACAAATTCCATGTGGCCACAACAGACTTGGTTTACTGGTGTTATTACTTGATTTAACCCTTATCCACAATTCAGAAGACTTTTGAAAACATTATTGCAAATGTTTAAAAATTTCTCACCATGAGCAATTTTGCCTTTTGCCACAATGATTTTATCAAGTGCTATTTTAATAATATCATACATTTATTTATTGAGATTATGCATGGGTTTTTTAATGTAATGTTAGATTTGTTGTATGTCGGAAAAGGGTTAATATTTCAAGAATCATTTATCTCATAAACCCTCCAGGATGAAGTAAACTGCTGCATCTGGAGACATGGAAATTTAATTTTGATACACTGTTAAAAACATAACTTAGGAAAAGAAGACATGGCTTAAAAACGTTTTCAAAACTAATCAGCTTCAAAGGTCACAGGTGAACAGGCACCAAGCTCTAGATAAGGTTTTTTTTCATGTTCTAAAATCCTTATTTGACATTAACCCTATGCTGTGGGTACTCAAAACTTACTGAGACGATTCTTTTGAGAACCCACAGCATTGGGTTTGGTTGAGTAATAAGCAAGCTATTAATGAGAAAAGACCAGTTTACTCCCCTTATCTAGCCCCCGAGGCAATATGTTCTATATCAGACAAATGGTTAATTATTTAATTGTTACCTAGTGGCTTATCCCTCAGATCTGGATTCCTTATCATTTCAACCTGGGCATAAAAACAGTCTATATCAATGTGCAGTATAACTCTGGAGTGGTCTATATCTGTAACAAAATGATAAATATAGACACATATTTCTGGTTAAATTGTTCCTGGCCCAATAGCTCTAGATGGGAATTAAATAAACAGACACATAGAGAGAATAAAAGAAGGAAGAGAGAGAAGAGCGGGGTGACAGAGAGAGAGGGGTAAGATAGATATAAAAGAGGGAGAAAAGGATGAAAAGAGATAGAGCGGGGGTGATATATATATATATATATATATATATAGAGAGAGAAATGTAGAGAAGAGAGAGAGAAAGAGAGAGAGAGAGACAGAGAGACAGACAGAGAGGAGAGAGAGAGAGAGAGAGAGAGAGAGAGAGAGAGAGAGAGAGAGAGAGAGAGAGAGAGAGAGAGAGAGAGAGAGAGAGAGAGAGAGAGATAGAGAGAGAGAGAAAAAAGAGAGAGAGAGAGGGTTAGGGGGAAGAAGAGAGAATTGAAACATAGGTGGTTTTTGTTTTACGTTATTCACCATTGCAATTTGTGTTAATTTTCAATTGACAAGCAATTGGTCCTTTGCTAAATGCAGCCTTTTGCAAATGTGAATCAACTGGTTTATCCCAGTCTTCGTTTTCAGCTTCGTCACTGTCACACATTGTGAGCTTTGCAGATCCAATTTTGTTGTAAAAATGGCGGGTAATTTAACAAGGGAGAAGACTTTTGGAATCATATGCATACAAAGGGAAGCAACTTTTAAGTAATTTTAGGATCAATTTCTGAGAGACCCAAAATACAATGCAAAGCTAAAATAGATGAAAGAGCTCTCTTTCTTTTAAGCTTGTAAGGTGTCAAATCCAAACTGTAGTCTTTTGCAATTTTATCTTAACAAATTAAATGCAAAGTTGGTTTCCGCTGGGCCCCGGTTTCCGTTGGAGTATCTTAAGCCCAAGTATTGCCCTTTGAGTAAGGATATTTTGTAGGTTTCACCGTTACCACTCATATTCTTCACAGTAGATGCAGATTTTACAATAAATTACTTGTGTGTAGTTGTATCATGATAAAATTCAAATGCGCTCGGATACATTTCTTGTTTGTATCATTACCACATGAAGATAAACCTGATTAACACTAATACCCACAAACAACAAACCTGCAGTAGATGGCTTTGAAACAATAGGACCAAGATGGTCCTAAATCGATCACCTGAGTGATAGTATAGTAGAAAATATCTGGGATTTTTTTTATCAGGAGTGCAAAATCTGACCAGAACATTAATAAAAATGGAATTAAAAAGTCTTGTCATTTCCCCTTTTCTGTTGCCGCCTTATTGCCCTGTTTTTCAACCAACCAATATGGCCTGAACAAATTTCATAGAGAGTCACCCAAGGAACATTTGTACCAAATTATCTTGGAATCCGCCAAGCATATTTTGGTGGAAAAAAATGTTAAAGTTTGGGCATTTTTCTCACTTTCTGAATCCGCAGAAACCAAGTTTCTACACAGAATGCATGTCTTTGAACAAACTTGAAAGAGGACCAACAAAGGAACATTCCTGTAAAGTTTAGTTGAAATTAGTCAAGTGGAATTGTAGGAGCTGTCATTTGAATCTAAAAGTAAATTTTACCCCTTTTCTGATTTCACTTGGTTGCTATGGCTTTCAACTTATCAATCTGGCTTGACGAAGTACGTAGAGAAACAATGAAAGAACATTTCTACAAAATTATCTTGAAATCAGACAAGCACTTTCATAAGGATGGATTATTCAAGTTTTGTCATTTAACCCCTTTTTCTGATGCGGCCTGGTTGCCATGTTTTTCATCCAATCTATTTGGCTTGAACAATTATTTGAAAGGGTCACCAAAGGAACATTTCTACCAAATTATATTGGAATCTGACATGCAGATTCAGAGGAGAAGAATTTTAAAGTTTGGACATTTTGCCCCCTTTTTGATGCTGCAGCAACCAAAGTTCTCCATAGAATTTAAATCTTTGAACACTTTTGTGAGATGTCCACCAAAGGAACATTCCTGTGAAGTTTGGTTGTAATTGGTCCTTTGGTTAAGGAGGAGATGATGTTTAAAGCTAAAAGTTAACGACGGACGATGGACAGAGAGTGATCAGAATAGATCTCCTCGAGCCTTCGGGTCAGGTGATCTAAAAATCCATGCTTAAATATTGAACATGCAAACAGCAATATTTTCAAGTAATATATACCAGGTTAACGTCCGCAAAAGGCAAACCTGTTTCTTGCTTCCACAGGTTTTCACCATAAACTTAACCCTTTTCAACATATGTCAAGTTTGCAGCAGATAACTTTAATAACAATCGGACACAAATATGGAAAATATCTATAGATTAGAGTTTCGTTGAATATAGTTGATAATCGCTCATGATGTGCAACTTCTCCTTATGCCAACATGACTGTTTCAGAGGCATCAGGATGCATCTGCGAATGGGAGAGGGTAAAAGAGCCATGGATGAACACATGAAAGTTGATAAAAAACACAAACATAAGAAAGTTTCATATACTTAGTAATCATTACTTCTTTATTGCACAAGCTCATTCCATAATAAATATAACAATTATGTAACAGTTTGTTTTTCATAAATTAGTACTTTTGGCATCAAAATCAACCTTTATCCCATTGTATGCTAAACTATTACATATTTAACCATACACCATGTATAAGTCAATCTTTTCCCGCATATAAAGGTTTTCTAATGCCTCTGCAGCAGACAACTTTTGGCAACATTGTGGCAAAGTGAGAAATTGCTCATAATAAGCACTTTGTCCTTTAGCCTAAACGTTTTTAACTTTATTAAATTCTTGTTCTTTCATTATGTAAGTTTTTCCATTATTTAGCCTAGATGTCGCCTGCTGTTGATTTGTTGTATGTGGGAAAGGGTTAAACAGAATTGTTAAATCAGTTACTACATGTATTTGTATAGAAAAGATTTAACCCTTTCCCTCATATAGACACTTTCTGACGCCTCTGCAGCAGGCGGCTTTTTGAAAACATAGTGACAAAAGAAGAAATTGCACAAAACGTGCAATTTCTCCTTTTGCCACAATGTTTTCCACTTTTTGTCATAGGTTATCCATTCAGTTATGGAGATTTTCTATGTTTTGACAAAAGACGTTCAAAGTCGTCTGCTGCAGAATTGTCGTATGAGGGAAAGGGTTAACCCTTTCCCACATAAACATGCTTTCCGACATCAAGGCAGCAGACGACTTTTGAAAAAATTGTGACAAAAGGATATATTACTGAGTAATTTCTCCTTATAGCCACAATGTTTCAACACTATGCAAAAATTAAACTATCAGTTATAGCAATGTTCCCTGGTTTTGTCTACATTATTTCAAAGTGGTCTGCTGCAGATTTGTTGAATGTGGGAAAGGGTTAAAAAAAAATAATAGTGTACCAATTTTCTCCAATTTATGTATAGATAGTAGTAACTCTTTCCTACTTACAGCGAATATGAAGCAGGCAACTTTGAAAACTTGTCTTTTATGAATTGGTTTTCATCAAAAGTTCAAGAAGTCCCTCATTTTCAAATCAATTTGAATACTAAAGCAGAACTAAGAGAAACTGTTATAATGACAGATAGAAATACATATATTTAACTATAATAAAATTTAACCATTTCCCACATACAACAAATCCTCAGCATGAGACTTTAACCCTTTCCCTCATATAGACGCTTTCTGACGCCTCTGCAGCAGACAGCTTTTTGAAAACATAGTGACAAAAGAAGAAATTGCTCAAAACGAGCAATTTCTCCTTTTGCCACAATGTTTTCCACTTTTCGTCATAGGTTATCCATTCAATTATAGAGATTTCTATTTTTTGACAAAATATGTTCAAAGTCGTCTGCTGCAGAATTGTCATAAGAGGGAAAGGGTTAAAAAACATATTGGCAAAAATGTGAAATATCTCGATAAATGAAAATTTAATCATTAAATAGATTTGAAAATATTGTGGCAAAAGGGGAAATTGCTCATGAGCAATTTTTCCTTTTGCCACAATGTTTTCAAAAGTTGTCTTCTTCAAATGCGTCAGAATGTGTCTGCAAGTCGGAAAGGGTTAATTAAGTGTTTTACAAACATGCCTGCTTAAGTTTTTTTGGCAAATAAGTCAAGTTCATATTTAACAGTCTGCAAATATTTAATAGCACAAAAACTGATCCGAGTGATCTACATACAGACGCCTTCTGAGGCCTCTGCAGTATATGACTTTTGAAAACATTGTGGCAAAAGGAGAAATTGCTCATAATGAAAAATTTACAATAATAGTTCATATATATGGAGATTTTGCCATGTTTTCCAAGATATTTTAAAAGTCGTCTGCTGCAGATTTGTTATATGCGGGAGATGGTTTAATATACACATTGACTAACTACCTATATGAAACACAAGTGTTCGAAGAAACAGTCATGTTTTTCCTGCCAACATGTCAGTAAATGAAAGTGTGACTTAATCCTTTCCCTCATATACCGGTAGACGCTTTCTGACGCCTTTGCAGCAGACGGCTTTTTGAAAACAATTTCTCCTTTTGCCACAACGTTTTCCACTTTTAGTCGTAGGTTATCCATTCAATTATAGATATATTCTATTTTTTGACAAAATGTGTTCAGTCGTCTGCTGCAGAATTGTCGTACAAGGGAAAGGGTTAAAGAGATGATCCCTGGGTGTCTCCCTGCCAAAAATATAACATTTAAGTGGTACAACAACTTACAGTACATAATATGGCATCATGAGATGAATATCAGAACCACAGAAAAATATATTTTGAACATATATGACTCTTTAGAAAAATAAAATGTTTTTTAACATTGGCTACAACTTTTTAACAGTTTTAATCACAGAATAAATACCCTAAGAATATTAAAATTACATGTGCCAAAAACAAGAGTGTTTAACCCTTTCCCACATACAGCAAATCTGCAGCAGAAGACTTTGAAAATGTCTACTCAAATGTATGGAAAATCTCTATAAATGACTTTGAAATCATTATGGCAAAAGGAGAAATTGCTCAAAATGAGGAAATTTTCCATGATTTGCTGCCACAATAAATTCAGTTCTAATAAATAATTATACTATCATTTATAGATTTTTTATATTTTTTACTAATTTCAAAGTCATCTGCTGTAGATTTATTGTATGTGTGAATGGGTAAAACCTACCGAATCAATGTCTTATGAAAACAGAAGGGGTAAAACAATTTGATCAATCTAATATCTTTCACCTGTTAAAAATATGCATTTTTCCTTCATCTAATACATGTATAATTTATAAAGATTTAATTGAAATATATATACATGTCTGAAATAAGTGGAATCACAGCAGTAACATAACAAATATTGGAAAGAATTTAGAGTACAGAATTGTGATTCCTATTATAACATTGTTCCTAATACCAACACTTTCTATGCCAAATCATCAGGTATCTCTTGAAAAATTTGTGGGACAATTGTTTTCCTTTTCACTAGATATTTTCATGTTTGTATCATAATTCAAACTTTTTCTAAAATTGATTATTATTGGCAAGACCACTTTTTATGTTCTTAAATCTTTATTGACCTTTAACCCTTTCTCTCATATAGACGCTTTCTGACGTCTCTGCAGCAGACGGCTTTTTGAAAACATAGTGACAAAAGAAGAAATTGCTCAAAACAAGCAATTTCTCCTTTTACCACAATGTTTTCCACTTTTAGTCATAGGTTATCCATTCAATTATAGAGAGGAAAAGGGTTAAAATCCGAGTTGCAGGTACTCAATATAATCATGTGACTGAGAAAACTATTTCGGATACAAACAGCATAGAGTTTGGACTAGTAATTCACCTGTAGTGTAACCCTTTTCCATATGTTGAAGCTTTCTAACTCCTCTGCAGCAGACAACTTAAAATTGTTTGTGACAAATGGAGAAATTGCCAATCATGAACAATTTCTCAATTTGCCACAATGTTTTAAACTTTATTCAATATTTATTTTATAATTTTGCTTGAACACTTTTAAAGTCATCCGCTGCAAATTTGTTGTACGTGGGAAAGGGTTAAGAGGCTTAATTCATGATCTTAAATCCTTATCTAACCCTATGTTACAGGACTCAAAGAATCATTTAACTGAGATGGTTATTTCAGGTTAACACAGCATAGGAACTGGTCTGGTAACTTAAGAAGATATTCTCCTAAGATATTAACTCTTTCTCACATACAACAAATCTGCAGCATAAGATTTTGAAAACATGGCAATAATTTTAAAAATTCCCCATAAATAAATATTGGATCCAGTTGAAAACATTGTGGCAAATGAAGAATGAATGTATATTGTTTTACGGCGCATCGACAGCTAAGGTCATTTAGCGCGCATTTAAATTTTTAATTATTCATGAATCATGATCCCTGGGTGAACAAACCAGTACTAGGCTAGAAAATGTGCCTTGCCCAAGAGCACTCCACCATGACCGAATTGCCGCGACGCTAACCACTTGACCACAGCGGATTCCGGCAAATGAAGAAATTACTACAATGTTTTCAAAAAAATTGTCTGCTGCAAGTTTGAAAGTGGAAAACAGTTAACCCATTCCCTCATACGACAATTCTACCTATGACGAAAAGTGGAAAACATTGTGTCAAAAGGAGAAATTGCTCGTTTTGAGCAATTTCTTTTTTTGTCACTATGTTTTCAAAAAGCCGTCTGCTGCAGAGGCGTCAGAAAGCGTCTATATGAGGGTAAGGGTAAATGTCTATGACAAGCCTACAGGTTGTTTGTCTGGCATTAACACTCTTATCATAACTGTTTTTCCTTGATAAATTCCTGTAAGACACTCAGGACATCCTTGACATCAGAAGCTGTCTCCAAAGTCACATAATGAAGTAGTATTTCACTGTTTCCTGAATCACGCAGAAATACATAAGATCTGTAAAAAAAAAAGATATGTTATGTGAACTCTAAGAGTTTAACCCTTTCCCACATACAGGAAATCTGCAGCAGACGACTTTGAAAACAGGTAGGCAAAATAATGGCAATTCTATACAAATGATGATACAGTTATTGAAAAGAATTGAAAACATTGTAGAAAATGGAGAAATTGCTTATTATGAGCAATTACTTCATTGCCACATTGTTTTCAAAAGTCGTCTGCTGCAGAGACATCAGAAAGCGTCTATATTTGGAAAAGGGTCAATTAATATGCAAATGTTTTGATCTTTTCACTTACAGAGCACTGGTTAAAATTCTTAAACAATCATCTGTTAAACAGTACCCTCAATTCTGCAGCAGACTACTTTGAACATATTTTGTCAAAAAATAGAAAATCTCTATAATTGAATGGATAACCTTTGACTAAAAGTGGAAAACATTGTGTCAAAAGAAGAAATTTATATCCTTTTGCCACAATGTTTTCCACTTTCATTCAATTATAGAGATTTTCTATTTTTTGACAAAATATGTTCAAAGTCATCTGCTGCAGAATTGTCGTATGAGGGAAAGGGTTAAAGATCGGGTGCAAGTATTGGGCTAAATCAGGGAATTTATCATGAATGATAGCGAATGTTACTAATCAAACATGTGTAAAATGGATGCAAAATCCAAGAAAATTCGAAAGCTTGCTCTGTAAAGTTATTTAAAGACTGAGAACAATGAAGCTAGATTTTTAAACTTGCAAAAAATGAATTGTTTGTAATTGTTCAGCTTCATTTGCAAATCATATTACTATTATCAAACAGTACCTGTATAATGCATAATAGTCATTTTCGGCTTCCCTGAGTATTCTCTTTAATGTATTCATTGTCTGAATAAACTGAAATGAAACAAAAAAGAAGATGAAAGATAATATGCGTCCAAACACAAGTTATTTTAACCCTTTCCCACATATAGAAGCATCTTGTTGCATCTGCTGCAGAAGTAAAAGCAGACTTCTAGGCAAACATATGGAATATGTCTTAACCCTAATTGTGAAAAGGGAGAAACTGTTATTATGAGCTGTTACTCCTTTTGCTATTATGTTTTTATAAGTCGTGCCAAGCAGTTTTAAATGTTACTGTATAGTGTATAGTGTATACAATCATTTAAGTGATATGCTTCAGTTTTAAATTTCAATTATAGTATCTTGTTTGAACTTTTCTTAATATAGTGAAAGTTGTTAAAACATATTTAAACAAGATATCGGTGGGACCTATGGATACTCCCCGAAGTATAGCGAGGAAACAGGAATGGTGATAATATGCACATATCCACTTGTTAGTGAAGCTTTCCATAAAGTTTCATTGAATTCAAGTCAGTAGTTGCTGAGAAATAGCCCAGATAAAATTTTACTATGTCATATAATATAGAAATTAAAAGGGTAATAACTCTGTAAAAAATCATCGAACCGGAACATGATGATAATAATTATGCACATCTGCTTTTGTTAGTAAAGCTTCCCATAAAGTTTCATTAAATTCAAGTCAGAAGTTGCTTAAAAATAGCCAGGATAAAAACAAGACGGACAGCTGAATGGACAGCAACTATATGCTAGTCCCGGGAAAAAAATTCGGGGAGCATAACAACAAAAGAGCAGTACCTTTAGTTTGAAGACCTCAATAATGTGTTTCAATCTGGCAGGATTATTTTGATAATCTTGTTTATGTAATGTATTGGCCCAATCTTCACAGAACTTGTTGCATCCTGAAAAATAATTGAGATTTATTCATTAACACTTTCCCTCATACGACAAGTCTGCAGCAGACGACTTTGAACGTGTTTTGTCAAAACATAGAAAATCTCCATAATTGAATGGATAACCTATGACAAAAAGTGGAAAACATTGTGGCAAAAGGAGAAATTGCACGTTTTGTGCAATTTCTTCTTTTGTCACTATGTTTTCAAAAAGCCGTCTGCTGCAGAGGGGTCAGAAAGCGTCTATATGAGGGAAAGGGTTAATTATGTTTTGTGCTTGTTAACTGGTGCAATGATAGCTTCTTGAGATATTCAAAGCGAATGCTATCAACCACAAGAAGATAGAACAGCTTTCGATTAGGTGCATATTCAATGTCCTATAATCTATATTATACCACTAAACTGGCTGCTGGGGGTACTAAACCCTTTCCCATCTGAAGAGGCATTTTGACGCATCTGCAGCAGATTACTTTTGAAAACATTGTGACAAAGGGAAATATTGCTCATAACGAGCAATTTTTCCTTTAGCCACACTGTTTTCAACTCTATCAATTAAATTATACTTTCATTAATGGAGTTTTTCCAAATATTTTCCAACTGCTGCAGATTTGCCATGTGTGGGAATGGATTAAAGAGTTGATTGACAAGAAGATTATTTTTTAAGTATCACCCTGTAAATAAGATAAATATTGATAAGAAAAGACCCATTAACCCTCTCCCACATGTATACAGCAAACTGCAGCAGACGACTTTGAAAACATTGTGGCAAAAACATGGAAAAATCTCAATAAAAGATAGTTTAATTGTTATCTTATCATTATATCATATAGACGCTTTCTGACGCCTTTGCAGCAGACAACTTTTCAAAACGAGCAATTTCTCCTTTTGCCACAATATTTTCAAAGTCGTCTGTTGCATATTTGCAGTATGTGAGAAAGGGTTTAATTGTTAAAATAAAGTTGAAAAAATTGTGGCCAAAGGAGAAATTGCTCATCATGAGCAATTTCACCTTTGGCCACAATGTTTTCAAAAGTCGTCTGTTGCTATTGCATCAAAATGCATCTGCCGGTGGGAAAGTGTTAATTATTATTCCTGTACAAGTTCTTAATTCAAAAAGAAATACAATTTATTGATTGACTAACCATTATGGTTCAGATAATTAGAAAGTGTATTATTTGAAATTTTAAAATTCAGGACTCTTTTATGCCTCCTTATCTAGACTAGACCTCCGACAAGAACCATGGCAAGGCTAATTTGGCTGGTTGTGATTGGTTTATTGGGGTTTTACGTCGTTTTCAACATTATTCCAGTTATATCACGGTGACAGTTCACAATTCATGATCCCTGGATAAACAAACCAGTACTAGGCTAGGAAGTGTGCCATGTCCAAGGGCAATCCACCATGACTGTTGTGCCGTGACTGGGGATCAAACCGGGACGCCTGGTTTCAAATCCCAGACGCTAACCAGGCTGGTTGTGAAAGCTTACCCAAAGAACTGAATTCTGAACCTTACCCCAATTCCATTGATGGAAGTTGGATGATACAATAAAATCAAAGCGAATCGAAGCTTGAATTTAACCCTTTTCCACATGGGGAAAGGATTAACGCTTTCCCTCATACGACAATTCTGCAGCAGGCGACTTTGATTATATTTTGTCAAAAAGTAGAAAATCTCCATAATTGAATGGATAACCTATGATTAAAAGTGGAAAACATTGTGGCAAAAGGAGAAATTGCTCGTTCTGAGCAATTTCTTCTTTTGTCACTATGTTTTCAAAAAGCCATCTGCTGCAGAGGCGTCAAAATGAGGGAAAGGGTGAAAGAACAAATAACTTACCACTGGCATCTAATTTGACAGAGTCTGCTGTAATACTGACTGTTACGATACCCTGTGTTTCCAATGTGGTCTGTTCCGCATCTATCAACATGTCAATACTACTGGTCTCTGACTCCGACCCCTGATTTTGTACACTACTTTCTTTCAAGTGACTAAGAATATCGGACAGACTACAGGCACTATAGAATCTGAAACAAGATATTTTCAGTCTAGACAGTCATGTTATGCCATATTTTAGACACTTTTCCACAATCCCTTATACAACAAAATCTACATTAGATGACTTTGAAAACCATCAATGCTTAACCATAAATCTGTGTAAATTGAAGAACAATCATCCAGTCGAGTTGAAAACATTGTGGCAAAAGGAGAAATTTCTAGGAAAGGGTTAAAAGTGAAAACAAAAGAAGACTAAAACATCAATTATGCACAAATGAAAATCATGTACACAATTTTAAGTCAACTTGCAGTATATTAAAACATTAAAATGTATTAGAGATATTGTTCATGTAAGGCAATTTTTCTATTTCTCACAATATTTTCAAAGATTGCCCACATATAATTGACAGATGTCAAAAGACTGAAGAGGGCTGAAAATGTTTGCCTTGTTTGCAAGTGAACAATTTTTTTTTTCAAATTTTAAATAGGTTATACTAAAGGCAGAAAAAGATTATTATATGTATGAAATGGTTTAAGATTTCAAGATTTTCTTATAACCCGACAGATTACAGTAGATTTATTAGCTCAAATTCTCAAAAAAACTGACAAGTACATTGTATTACTAACTTAAATAAACCATCAAGCAAATTTGGTTAGCCCTATGGTAACCTTTTACTTGACTTTTGACACCTCTAGTTGAAAAAATCAACATAAATGAAAGTATAATTATGAAATTAAGTTGAAAACTTTGTGGCACAAGGTAAAACAGGCCAAAGAGCTCCTATGCATTAGGCAGAACCTAAATTACTAAAACCATATAGGGCGAAACATCCCAGCCCCATTGTGACCATGTTTTTCGACCAATCAACATAGGAATATCATGGATCTTTTTTACAAAGTAGATTTTTATAGTTTCCGATTAAGCCATATGAGGCAAAAAAGTCCACTCCCCTGGCAGCCATGTTTTTCGACCAATCAACATGGCTTGAATGAATCTTGTAGAGGGTCACCCAAGGAACATTTCTACCAGATTATTTGAAAATCGCCTTCATATTCTCAGAAGAAATTATTTTTAAAGTTTTCACTAAAGCTATAAAAGGCAAAACAGCCCCACCCCCTGGTGGCCACATTTTTTGATCAAGCAACCATGTTTGAAGAAATCTGATAGAGGGTCGCCCAAGGAACATTTCTTTAAATATATTTCATACTGACCAACCCGATTTAGCAGAGAAGAATTTTAAGCTTTTTCTTTCACCTGCCATAAAAACCAGAATTTTGCAATGGATCCAAAGATAAACAAGAGCACCGCGTACGGCACAGACACTCGACTGATAGGGAGAAAACAGAAGAGAAAAAAAGCTGAGCTAAACAAAAAACCTTAACCGGACGATCACGCCGCCGCCACCGCCACCGCCACCGCCAGGGCCATGACAATAGCTCTCAGTTTTTCAAAAGTCGAGCTAAAAAAATTGAAGGAATTTAGAGAAGACATTGAGTGAATGCTTCCTTTGAAGTTTCCTCCCAATTGCCCTAGTGGTAGTAGAGGAGAAATCGTTTAAACCAAAATTTTATGCACGGACACACACATACACACAAAGATGCACGCACAACTGACAATTTGTCATAACAAGCTTGACAGCCAGGGGAGCTAAAAATTGCCTGTTATGGCTAGATTGGACAGTGCTATATATCATACCTTTGGATGTCAGACTGAAGTTCAGCAGTTCCCCCACTTGTCACCAATTTGTTATCTAACAAAGCCTGAAACACAAAACATAAACAAATGGTGCCTGAATTAACCCTGTAACCACATTTTCACGCATTTGCAACAGAGGACTTTGCTACAATGTTTTCAACTAAATGCAATTTCAATTTCATTTACTGAGATTTTCCTATTTCAGCATAGACGTTTTTAAAAGCCATCTGCTGAAAATTGTTGATACAAAATGCATGGGGAAAAAGGGTTAAAGTATTGATATTATGAGGAATAAAGAGACCAATTAAAACCTCCTTATATTGGACTGTGACTATGTCAAAATTCAAAGACAAGTTGTGTATTCTCATCATTTCCCCGAATCCCGATTTATTTTCCATCTGTTTTTATATACAACATAATGAAAAAATATTAACATTTGAGAAAAGAGATCAAGAATGATTTTCCCCTTTCAAACAATGTGAATTATAACAAAGACCTAATAATACATTGTATTATTAGGTCTTTGATTATAAGTTGTCTGCTGCAGAGTAGATAAATGTTGCCTGTATCAGGGAAAAGAACAGACATGGTTTCTGTTTCTTAGAGGTCCAGATAAGGAGGGGTTTATAGCTCTTTTCCCCACAATATCTTTCTTACTATCCAACCAAACCCTATGCAGTGGGTACTCAAAAGAATTATCTCATTGAGATGATGCTTTTGAGTACCCACAACATAGGGTTAGCTGATAAAATAAGGATTTTAGAACAAGCAAAACGATCGTTATTTAGAGCTCTTGTTTCTCTAATAAAGACACAATAGTTGACATCTACATCAGATGGCTTCTAAAAACAGTGTTGGAAAAGAAGAAATTTCTCTGAATGAGCAATTTTGACTTATCCAACTTCATTTTAATTTGTTAATCAACATTTTACATGTACTTTCAATTTTCCACATGTCATTTTGAGATGTCCTGTGGTTTTTACAAGCTGACAACTCTAGCATTATAATATCAGGTAAATGTTAAGATTTCGAAACAAACTTTGTTAACAGCACTTACAGAATAAATTAGGAACTTGATGTTGTCCTGCAGTGCCTGTATGCATCTCAAAAGATAGCCTATTGAATTTGCGTACCAATTCTCTAACAATGTCAAGGCAGCAGGTGAAATAGTCTCACTGTTTGTTGTTCCATCTAGTTTCAGGTGATTAATTATCTCCAAAGAGTATTTATCCAAATCTGAACGGAATCTTTGTGAGTGAAGGAATATTATAGAGCCAGTGAAAAATCAAACAAGGTTGAAGAAAACATGCTGGACTACTTAACCCTTTCCCTCATACGACAATTCTGCAGCAGACGACTTTGAACATATTTTGTCAAAACATAGTAGAACATCTCCATAATTGAATGGATAACATATGACAAAAAGTGGAAAACATTGTGGCAAAAGGAGAAATTGCACGTTTTGTGCAATTTCTTCTTTTGTCACTATGTTTTCAAAAAAGCTGTCTGCTGCAGAGGCGTCAGAAAGGCGTCAGAAAGCGTCTATATGAGGGAAAGGGTTAAACAAAGCTTCGTAAAACTTTACACTGAGGCTGTCATACTATAGATTACTTGAGAAAACCTTTTTATAACGAAGAAAAAAATCACTCAACATTACTTATAATCATGAGGTGAGTTAATTGATTGATTGCTTGGTGTTTGAAGACAGACGCTTTCAATAATTTTTCATTTATCACACTTTTCTTTGGTAAGTTATCAGTTCTACTGGTCCATTTATCCTGACGCCAGCAAGTCAGTGATAATGCTAACCCAACAACCTTGAGCGCCAAGGAGAGTAGCCATTACTACTATTTTCAAAGTCTATGGTATGACCCGGTTAGAGTTCGAACCACCAACCTCCCGCACCCAAGACGGACACACTACCACTACATCATCGAAGCCGTGCATGAGATGAGAATATTGATGTAAACATTATAATACTGAAAAATAACATGTCCTTTTCACTTGTGTTCCATGAAAGTTGCTCTTAGAAGTTTGAAGTTGTTCAAATATTTATATATATATGATCCAGAATTTGTTGTCAAGGAATCTTTGTTACATCTGAAAATGCTTGGTGTCCACTATTTTCACAAGAGGCTACATTAGCAATAAATATGCCAAAATATAGAGTTGGTGAAGACAAACATACAATTCAGTTGTCAGACGCGTATTTTCAAAAATTGACCAATTTTCTGCAAAGTTTGATTTCCTCAGATCTTTGAGATGTAACATTGACTTCGCACCAACTTTTCTATACAACATTCAAACTTGGTTTAGATATATAACTCGGGACATTTAAATCAGTCTATTAACTCACTATTAATCATTTAAAGCTTTATTATTCATTCTTAAAAGCAAGATATTGTACATATAACCAAAATTAGTTGGAGATGTAACCAGACACATAAGCAGATCTTTAACTTTGGAAAACCTCACGATTCACAATATACTTTGCTATTTTTATCCTTTCATTAAGCATGTTTTCTCTAAGAATGGTTTTCCAATTTGTTAACTTGCACCCAAATACAATTTCAATGACCATACTACAATGTCTTAAGATGTAACTGTAGACACCAACATGGTTTTTTTTATATTCTACACTTTAAAGTTCAGGATAAATAATGATTCACTGTATCTTTACTTTTTATTTGAAAATTAGTCATTATGTTCCTTTCTGCAACTAATATACTACTTTAATAAGCCGCATCAAGCATAAAAGGCCCTTAAATTACCTACGTTAAGTGTCCCAGATCAGCCTGTGCACTTATCCGGGACAGCAATTTCTGCCTCTATTTCAAGAAGGTATATTTTGAACCTAAATATTCTTAAGGCACAGTCTAATCCTGGACATCACTTTATGCTTGATGTCGTTCATATGCTTCCAAAGTGATTGGGTCTAGTTCAACATTTTATTCGTAATATTACAGTGACAGTCAATTTCTGGACCTCTTTATAACCAAAGCATAACCAGCTCATTATCTAGACAATGCAGAGCCTCTTGTTACACAGCCCAAACAACTCCGAGTGTCAAGAAGGGAAGCCATTACTACAATCCCTGGTCTTTGGCATGACAGGGTTGCTAATTGAATCCATGACCTTTTACACCCGAGGCGGATGCTCTAATCTACTTGGTAGAAAGTCCGCCTCGGGAGCGGGAGATTATGGGTTCAAGCCCCAGTTAGGTCAAACCAAAAGAATTGATGGTAATGGCTTCCCTACTTGACACTCATGGATGTTTCTGTGGGGTTGCATCACAACTGGCCTGGCAGTGTCAGGATAATGGACTTGTTAACCCATTAACTCACAGATACGTCTTTTTACGTGTCTGTGATAGATAACTTTAGAAAAAGCATTGTGGGGAAAGGAAAAATTGCTCATAATGAGCAATTTTTCCTTTACCCACAATGTTTTCTACCCTATATGAGTAAATAAATTCTAATTGTTCAACAATAAGTAAACTGTCGCCATAATGACGGGGTGTTAAGTTTGCACACTAGAATCTTAAAACGATCAATTCATTTAACTTATTAAACACTTGGATACATCTCTTTACGTGTCTGGGGTAAATGGCTTTTAAAAACAATGTGGGAAAGGGAGAACTTGCTCTTCATGAGCAATATATCATTTTCCCACAATGTTTTCTACCATACATGAGTAATTAAATACATATGCATGTTTCAAATTTGTCATCTGCAGAATCTTCCAAATTGGAAGAATCCAAAATGTTGTTGTGTGACAGTAGGTTAAACACTGCTATCAAATAAAGTTGAAAACATGGTGGCCAAATAAAATATTGCCAACTTTAGGCAATTTTTCCTTTGGCCACAATGATTTCAAGTCTACTGCTATGAGCAAACTTAATGTCAATTGTATTCCTGAAACAAAACTACACTAGATGACTTTCGAAAACAACTTTGGAAATATGGAGCATTGCTTTTACAGTTAAGAACACAGTAAAGTAGACAATCTACTCCAGCTCAAATCCACTCAAAATTACGATCCGCTCCAATTCTCTCTTCAAGCGTCCAATCTTTTCAATTAATCAAGAATTGTTCCAGTCACTCTATAAGACTGATGCCCTTCGACTATTGTAGAAAAGCCGAATGGTTATTCTCCAATGGTAGATGGGAACCAATCTACTGTTCCACTCCCATCCAAATCAGGTTGTCCATTTTGCAATGTTCTTACCTGTCCTGTGTTGTCTTGTTTTAAAAGAACGTTTTGTTTGCTTTAAAAATTGAAAGTCTAGAACAAACCCTTAACCCATTACCTCACATAAGCGCCTTTAGCTACAGAAGGTTTTGAAAATACTGTAATAAAAGATGAAATTGCCCATAACGAGCAATTTCATCATTTATCACACCATTTTAAAGTCTCTGTCAATAGAAAAGTTCCATTACTGTAGATATTTCAGGCTTTCTGTTACATGATTGCAAAGCTGACAACCCTTGAAATTGCTTGTGAAGTAATTGGTTAAAGAAACGTGTTAGGCAATGTCTTTAAAAGAAAGCAGGACTTGACTGCCTTTCACAAGCGTTTCCGGTTTATTTAGGACTTTGATGACATTTTCAAAGTCCACCAAACAACATTCTGGATATCTTGATCTTCTTTTTATACACTTCGTTCCCAAGTTCTCCAAAAACTCTACATATGGTAAAAAGTCACCACTGTTAAGGTCAAGCACCTGAAATTTAAGAATAATATTTAGTCATAATTTGTTGTTGTGAAACTTGTGTTTAACCCTTACCCTTCTCAATTAACTAAAACTAGTTATTCAACTAAAACATATGTCCCACCACAGGAAGACATTTTCAGATTGAACCAATTGCTTTCAGCAATTACTTGCCCAAGAGACCCAAATTATATAAAAAGACCTACCCCAAAAAATGATTTCTTTATTTTGACTTCTTCGGGTGAGGCATATGTTTACCTGAATAGCCAGGTAACCAAGTTGAAATGTACCTGGGGATTTAGGTTAGTGACAGTTTACAACTTATGATATTCAAAACACTACAAGCCCATTTGTTGTTAATCACCAAAATGTTGCATGTATTAGTATCAGAAATCATCTGTATAAGTAATTTAGATCAACATACTGGTAAAGTAAATGCCACTCCAGCTTCAACAATTTCTGGAAAGAATGTAAAAGAAGTAGTAATGTTTTATTAACAAGTGTGTCGCCTGGAATTAAAGCATGACAGAGAGACAGACAGACTATGGAAAAGCGATCCCTATGACACAAAAAGCTTAACTGGAATTAAAAGAATATATTACTTAAATGTATATATTTTAATTACCTCTCCAACATATTGTACTCTTCTCCTTTGTGTGGCATACTCGCACAAAATGAAGTCTCCAACCTGTATCTGCAAACATAAACAAGGGTTATAAGAGGACTATATAGCTCACCATTTACCACATTATACAAATTTGAACTATTTTAAATTGAAAGGATCTGCAGACGACAAATTGAACTGTAATTTTTCGATAGGGAAGGGATTTTCCTATAGGGAAGAAAACATTGTGGTAAAAGTGGAAATTGCTCATTATGAGCAATTTCTGCTTTTACTACAATATTTTCTTAAATATTCTACCAAAAGGTCATAAAAACATGGGATCACCTGAAATGAATTTGCAACAGACAACTTTTCAAAGATATGAACAGATATCTGAAAATTCTCGAAACACTGAAATATTTCTACCAATTAATGTTGAAAGTTTTATGGCCAAAGGAAATATTGCTCAATTTGAGTA
Source organism: Serripes groenlandicus (assembly GCA_031761405.1). Taxonomy (NCBI): domain Eukaryota; kingdom Metazoa; phylum Mollusca; class Bivalvia; order Cardiida; family Cardiidae; genus Serripes; species Serripes groenlandicus. The sequence continues at coordinate 77,541,459 of JASEVX010000004.1, read as the reverse complement.
ATATATCCTTTGGCCACAATGGTTTCAAAAGTCGTCTGCTGCAATGAAGACTATATGCGTCTTCAGGTAATAAAGAGTTAATACATTTATCAGAGTTGTTATTAGTTGATTCCTGGCAAACTGTTGCAAAGACCCTGTTTGTTTGTTTGTTTGTTTGGAGTTTAACGCCGCTTTCAACAGCTTTGGTCATATCACGGCGGTCAGTGCACCTACCCATGTTTTCCTAGCTTTCCCACACCAGTACTTGCACAACATTCTTTCAGAGCCACTGACTACTTTCTCACATAAATCAGAGGTGAGAGGCAATGGGAAAAATCGCCCGAAAGAATGTTCGCCTCAACCGGGTATCGAACCCATGACCTACAGATCACAAGTCAGATACGCTACCAACTGAGCTACCCGGCCGGGTAAAGACCCTGATGACAGGCACTGGAGAGTATGGTAAAAGCTCCGCATATATTTGTAAGGGTGAACTGATTATAGTTTTCAAAATAAAGCAAACAACAAATTATTTTAGTTGTTTACTGTTCTTTCAACTTCTTTGTGCAGTTCTAACCACCATACTGATTGCATCCATGAAATAAATTAGACAATTCATAATGATGTAACTGAAAATGAAACGGTTAACACCTGCTTGCCTAGAACTTGTCTAGAAACTGAAATATCGGTCCTTGCAGCAGATGACTTTTACAAACATAAAAGACCAAAGGAGATATTGCTCAAAATGATCAATGTCTCCTTTGACCATAATGTTAACTTTATTTGATAGTAATGTTTAAATTCATGCAGACTTTAATGATTTGTTGTAGGTAGTAAAGGGTTAAATTAACCAGAATGCTTCTATACCCTGCTTTAAAATGACAATGTGCGAGTAATGCAACATGACATGGTCTAAACTTAAAAGAACCTTTAATTAGAATTTGATTGATTGAAGAAATACATGGTAAATAATAAAGCATGATAACAGATATTGGCAATAAAAGACAACTCAACTGTAAAAACATGAACTTAATAACAACCAACATGATTGTGTCAAAAACTCCCATTTGAAACAATGTAACAAATAAGATAAAGAATGAGAACTCATTCTTACTTACTCCTGCTGAGGTTGTTGTATCTTTTTCAGTTCTGTTTACAATTAAATATTATTCCTTGATTGAGGGATATTTGCACATTTCAACAAGATTTTCAATTAAAATCTATTTGTAAATTAATTTAACATTATTTTCACCAGTTATTGACCATTTCATTATTTGCCAGGTGAGCATGCTATATTGGTATTCTCTTGATCTTTAGCATAAGAAATAAGCCATTACTTTAAGAATTTAAAATGACCAGGTCAGATATCAGTCAATCTATTTGTGGCCATGGTTAGTACAGTTGAGAACATGATAAATTTGATCATTATCCTATTCATGTTAAATCAGTTGCTATCCAATCTGTAGTGTTCCTGCTCACAACAAAACAAGACGATTGTAGTACATGTACTAATTAACAGGAAAAAAATCCACTATAATCAAGCTTCAAGGAATGTAATTGGTTTTTTTTTCTAAAATACTGTTGAAAAAAATGAGATTGCCTGTACCTGGGATTGTCTACTTTTTCCACAATGTTTTCTAAACAATCTGCATCCCCTATCTATTCCACAAATTCAGTTCCACAAATTCAGTACCAATCCAATCAGATTATTACGCTAATGATGTTCATAACTCTTCTTTACAAACTAGTCCCACTTTAAGCAAGTAAATGCAAAGGAGCACCGATAAAATTCTTCACTAACTTCAACAAATTAAGTTGGAAAGCATTATGGCCAAAGGAGTTATTCTCAACTGAGCAATATCTCCATACGCCATTGTCTTTTCAAAAGTCTGCTTCAGAAACGTTACATGTCTTGTTTGGAAATGACGTTAGATGATGTTGTATGCCAATGCATATTTAAAAGATAATTTTAGCACAAACCTTTGTTCTATGCCTGTGTGGTATGGGGTGGTCTGATCCATCAGCATTGGGGCTGGTTGCTCTGTCGTTGTTGGGGCTTGCTGCTCGGTCATAGTTGGAGCTTTTTGCTCAGTCGTTGTTGGGGTTTGATGCTCGGTCGTTGTTGGGGCTTGCTGCTCAGTCATAGTTGGGGCTTGTTGTTCGGTCGTTGTGTGGGCTTGATTCTCAGTCATAGTTGTGGTTTGCTGCTCGGTCGTTGTTGGGGTTTGCTGCTCGGTCATGGTTGGGGTTTGATGCTCGGTTGTTGTTGGGGTTTGCTGCTTGGCCGACGTTGGGGTTTGATGCTCGGTCGTTGTGTGGGCTTCATGCTCAGTCATAGTTAGGGTTTGCTGCTCGGTCGTTGTTGGGTTTTGCTGCTCGACTGTGGTTGAGGTTTGATGCTCTGTCGTTGTTTGGGCTTGCTGCTCGGTCATAGTTTGGGCTTTTTGCTCGGCCGTTGTTGGGGTTTGCTGCTCGGTCGACGTTGGGTTTTGATGCTCGGTCGTTGTTGGGGCTTGCTGCTCGGTCATAGTTTTGGCTTGTTGCTCAGTCGTTGTGTTGGCTTGTTGCTCAATCATAGTTGGGGTTTTCTGCTCTGCCATTGTGTGGACTTGTTGCTCGGTCATAGTTGGGGCTTGCTGCTCTGCCATTGTTGGGGTTTGCTGTTTGGCCATTGTTGGGATTTGTTGCTCGGCCGTTGTTGGGGTTTGCTGCTCGGTCGACGTTGGGGTTTGATGCTCGGTCGTTGTTGGGGCTTGCTGCTCGGTCATAGTTTTGGCTTGTTGCTCAGTCGTTGTGTTGGCTTGTTGCTCAATCATAGTTGGGGTTTTCTGCTCTGCCATTGTGTGGACTTGTTGCTCGGTCATAGTTGGGGCTTGCTGCTCTGCCATTGTTGGGGCTTGCTGTTTGGCCATTGTTGGGATTTGTTGCTCGGCCGTTGTTGGGGTTTGCTGTTCGGTCGACGTTGGGGTTTGATGCTCGGTCGTTGTTGGGGCTTGCTGCTCGGTCATAGTTTTGGCTTGTTGCTCAGTCGTTGTGTTGGCTTGTTGCTCAATCATAGTTGGGGTTTTCTGCTCTGCCATTGTGTGGACTTGTTGCTCGGTTGTTGTTGGGACTTGCTGCTCGGTCATAGTTGGGGCTTGCTGCTCTGCCATTGTTGGGGCTTGCTGTTTGGCCATTGTTGGGATTTGTTGCTTGGTCATTGTTGTGGCTTGCTGCTCTATAAGGGTGTGGGCTTGTAGCTCGGTCATTGTTGGGGGTTGATGCTCTGCCATTGTTGGGGCTTGGTGCTCAGTCATTTTAGGGGTTTGCTGCTCTGTAGTCAAAAGCTGGCTATCAAAATCCTGTATAACAGTCCAAAAGTCCTCACTAAATGATGTGTTTTCTATATCAATTATATCCTGCATGTCAGTAGATGTATCTGTATTAATGTCTGTTGTGGTGAAAGGCATCAATACCACAAAATGATTAACAGAGAAATGGCTTTCTGGCATGATTCTACCATTAATGTTTGTCCACATGACATGAACAGGCTCTTCATCACAGTATTCTTCTTTGAACGGATAAAATACACGGTGCATGTCGGCTCTTACTGTGTTACTCCCATATTGCGGATACACAGATACAACAGGACGGGACAGTATATTTGCAAGGCTAGCTAACTGCCATAATCCCATGTAGGACCCTTCATTTTTAATGGATAAAATTTCTTGATTATACACCTTTCTTATGCTTTCTGTATTCAACCTTGTTCCTTGGTAACAGTTGGAGTATGAGGCAAATGTTCTAGTAACTGCCTGATTCCCATTTGAATTCATTCCCTTCCTCATTTTATCGTCGTCCAAATACATGTCCGCATTTTGAATTAGTTCCTGCACAATTCTGTCTCTCATTTCCTTATGACTTTCTTCTGATCCAAACGCAAGCAAACTGGCACAACGCGGAAGACAGTTTCCATCTCCATATATTAAAGCTGGATGCAGTTTATCAGTTTCCAATGGAATGTCAGTTGGACATAAAGTTAAGCTGATCTTGTCAACAGTTTTAGCTGTATTACAAAATGTCTTTGTTCTATAACCTGGTAATGGCTTTAAACGCTTTGACGCAACTAGCAATGGTTGTTTTGTATTTGGCTTTGCTTTCTTACGCTTTTTTAGTTTCTCAAGGCTACATTCGCCACTTCTACCTTTGAGAAGACAATGAAATTTCCATGTTCCCACATGAACTTCATTGTGACAATCACCCTCCTCTATACCGATACAAACGTTGCAGAAACAACTTAATAGCCTGCTCTTTACTGTACCTGGCTCTATTCCACTGTAATGGTGAAACTGACGAGTACCCTTCACTGGCTTTACCTCTTGAGTCAGTTTAGTTCTTTTGATTTCTTCATGATAAAAGAAGACTCTCTTTCTGTGTTCACATTTCTTGCTACTTTGTATGGTCAGATTTGCATTGCAGAATTCGTACAACGCTTTGGCAGACTGAATAAATCCCTTTCTACTTTTGACGTAGGTTTCTGCTTGTTTCTTAATCAAGCCCCCAAGAGCATCACATGGCGACTTCCCATGCCGAGAGCCAAAATAAGCCCTTTCCATTTTATGTGTGTTAGTTCTTGACATGAACAGAAATGGTAGTTTTGATTTAAACTGGGCAGCACAGCCATCTGAAAACTGGATTTCTTTGTCATACTTTACATGGCTACTCAAATGTTGTGTCATTGACTGAGAAAATTGGTTCATTGCCATAGAATCATGTTTTAGATCACTTGAAATGAATACAGCAGATTCTTGTACAGTGGCCTCTTTGCAATCTGGACACTTATAATAAGCAATCATAGGAAATACTGTTGCTTGGTTGTAGCTGTAGTATGCTGACTGAATTTCATCTTGGTGAACACATCTGTAGTTTTCAGCAAAATCTACTAATGTAACCAAGACATTTTCAGGCACATTCTTTGAAATTTCATTGAACTGCTTGTACTGCCACCTGGCATTGAAAAGGTGAAGAGCAAGCGCTCCAAGTGATGTTAGTAGCTCATCAACTAATGAGCAAAGATCTCCATTTTGTTCAACTAATATCTGACGCTGAACTGTTTTACTGGCAGTACCAACAGTTCCTAGTTTCCACAGCTTCCATGTATATTCCTTACCATCGTCGACATCAATGAGTGGCCTCAAGAAGGCTTTGATTTTCTCTGTTCCACAACCACTACACATTCTTTCTAAGCATTTACGTGGATGGATATCCCTAGGTCCAATGTCACAAAGGGTAATGTCAACAGCATGGTATTTGTTTTCGATCTTCAAATCAATTTTATGCGACTTCGCAGCTTTGTTGATTGCATCAATTTTGAACTGAGCATTTAGACAATACTCACACAAGCATGTGGAAAACTTTTGTTGTTTGACAGTAAGAACCTCTTTTGGTCTAAGCTTCCGGAAATGACTCAGTGAAACCTTCAAATGCGGGTGATCTTGAAGGAAACGTCTATGTACATGTTGTATTGTATCGGTCAACACCCTTTTTTGTTTTAATGACTTGATACTAACCGTTTTCTTTGTAGGAAGAGGCTGGGATTCGTATTCATAGAAGGTTTCAATACATTTAACTTTTTCATCTGCAAAAGCATCTGATCTTTTTAAGGTTTCATCATTATCAATATGCGACATTTTTAGCCAGTACTCCCATTTAATGTCTAATGCCTGTCTCATTTGATGTTCAACAGCATACTTGCAAATCAATTTCTGAGTTATCAACTGGTACTGTCTTCTTCCCTCTTTTGTTGGATTAGTTTTTAAATCTTTAAGAGCCTTTTTTACCCTAGCTACTATTTTAGAGTCTGTCTCATGTTTTATTTTCTCTTCTTTTGAAAAAATGAGACCCTTTCTGATCAGAGCATTCTTTCGCTTTGGTGTAGCATTTTGCATAGCTTTACTTATAGTTTCTGCAAATTCCTTTGGCTTTTTAGGAATATATTGGCTATGTCTTACTTTCTCTGGTGTTTCCTGACACTTTGCTTGACCAAAATAAAGTTTCTTCTTTGACTTTTCTTTGTATTTTGCTCTTCTTCTTTCATTGATAGACTGCCTCTGTTCCACCGTAAGTGTTTCCCTTTCTTCTTGCTTTTTTTTCCTCCAGTATTCTCGTAGCTTTGTGATTTTCTGTCTTGTTGATGGTTTCTCTACTGCACCTTTCTCTTTCAGTCTTAGTCTGTATGCCTTCATTCTAAGCTTGGTCTTTTCATTGTAAGTCTTCAGTTTTTCACCAGTTAATGACTCTCTATAGGATTTTGATTTCAAACAATCACTTCTTTTGTATTCTTCATAACGACGCTGGTCTTGTTTAAGTCTCATTCTATATTCATTGTAAAAATCTTTTGATGACCTTTTGGTTTTATGGTTGAAAGAGTCTCTTTCTAAATTGGGTCCCAATTTCACCCTAAGGGAATACCTAGATTAAAGAAGAAGAAAAAAGAACATTGGTTTAAAAAATATTACAAGCAATAACTCTTTTTCACACATCATTTTCAAAAGTTGTCTGCTTCAGAAGTATCGAAACAATTATCTAATGATTTACCCTTCCCTCATGGTAACGCATTTTGATGCCTTTGCAAACACTGCAGACCCAGATCAAATAGCTCCTATAGGAGCTGTCTTATCAGGATATTCTCCGTTTGACTATTGAAATATTGCAGGTTGAAGTCTAGACTACTATCATTAACAATAAAGCTACCGGTAGTTGTTTTATGTACCAAAATGACCATATTCAGTAAAATAATCATGGTTATGGGATTCCTTTGCAAAATTACAGAACAGGGAAAGGGTTAAGGTTAAACTCTTCATCACCTGAACATGAATAAAGTCGTCATTGCAGCAGACGACTTTTGAAAACATTGTGAATAATGATCAAAGGAAATATTGCTCAAATTGAGCAATATTTCCTTATTTTATTTGACAGAAATCTTCAAACTGTTGGAACCTTTCTGATTTTTCTTAATATATTTGAAAAGTTGTCTGCTAGCAATTTGTTGCAGGTGGTGAAGAGTTAACAACAGTTATAACACTCAACCCTTGGTATCCAGAAAAAAGAAAGAAAATCTGATAGATTGCTTAAAGTTGAACTCTTCATCACCTGAGACATTTCTGAAGCAGACGACTTTTTAACTCTTAAGCACCTGAGACATTTCTGAAGCAGACAGCTTTTGAGATGTATAATGAATAGATCTGAAACACTCCATTTATTACAATACTGTCATTAAATAACATTAAGGTGGCAAGATTGTGGTCAAAGGAAATATTGCTCAATTTGAGCAACATTTTCTTTGACCACAATGTTTTCAAAAGTCGTCATAAATGCCACATCACAGTTCCAGAGATTGTTTTTTTTTTATTATTGTTGACATTTCTTTCAAGTTGCTATAGCAATCATAGTTTTCAATGGAATTGTTTCAAATGAACAACTTTGGAAGACAATCCCCCAAAAATCATTCCTGCCAAAGCTTTATCAAAATATGTTGAGTGGTATAGGAGGAGCTATGTTTAAAGAAATTCTGGATGACAGATAACACACAAATTACGAGGTACAACAGGTGGTCACAAAAGCTCACTTTGTGCTCAGGTGAGCAAAAAATAGCAATTTATTCTTTTCCAACAATGGTTTATTAATTAATCTTTTTGCCAATATTTGCTTGCCCACTAACAAGACATTACCGGGTCCTTACAGTGTTTTGACTAGATATTTAATGTTACATGTAATAAATATCATACCTTGGTGTAGGTATTGAACCTTTTGATATGTCAGGAGGCTCTGCCATCACAAAGTGTAAAAGGTCCTGAAATGAAGAGAAAATGTTCAGTTTGATATTGTCATTATTAGGCAGGAATTTGATTCATTTTCAACACTGTTTCGGTATCAGTTTACATAATATTTATATGAACTTAATTTTCAGTTGTTAAACTTTTTGATTCCATGTTACTTCTCAAAGTTAAATTTTGAATTTAAATATTGTTTACATTCATACATTGCTTTTACAATCATTAAATCAACTTTCTAAATTTCAAGATAATGAGATTCTAAATTGAACCTTGAATAATTAATTAGATACAAGATCACATGAAACTACAAAGATGTAACATGGACTCATTTTTCTGGGTCCAAGTTACATCTCTTAAAGATACAGAAAATAGTATAAAAACTCAATAAATAATGGAAAAATTTTATTACCAAATACTCATGGTTTAAATCCTCGATTCCACAAACATTTTACAATCATGGTCTTCTAATACATTTTTTAAGAATTTCAGTTTGTTATCAGAGAAGTAACATAGACTCAAAAAGTTTTGCATGGTAGTAACAAAGACACAAATGTTAGTGTCATTGTTACTACTGAAAGAGTTCAAGAAATGGGCCAATACAAATTGTTTTCTTTTGAAACCTCTGGATTTCACTTACATTTTTGCACATCTTATTGATATATATCCCATTATGTATAAAAGAATGAAGGTGTTTCTCAATTTATAATGTGAGATGTAACATTGACTCAATTACTTACAATTTTCGTAACAGAGACACAAGTACAAGTGTCAATGTTATCTCTTAAGGTGCTTAGGACATTGAAACACATTGACTGCTTTTTCTTAGGATGAACAGATTAAAATAGAAGATTTATGAACATTCTTAACTCTTAGTAAATTGGTTAAGGTATATTCATTGCAAATATCAAAGAATGCCATGAGACGTAACAAAGACTCGAATAATTATTCTTCGAATTAACTGAGACACCAAAACTGGTGTCCCTGTTATCTCTTAATCCATTAAAGCTATTGAACAAAATTATTTGTGTATTCTAGCATACATAGACATTTCTAAACTGCTCTTCATTTCCTTGATAAAAAATGGAATGAAAACAATTCACTCAATTATACACCAATATGAATATCATGGCTGTCAGAGCATCAGATGTAACATTGACTACCAAGTCTTTCACCTCACAAGTAACATGGACACAATGTTTGGCATCTTGTTACATCTGTAAGTGCAAAAAATGAATGCACTGAAAGGAATGGTCATTCATTGCAAGGGAATGAAAATAAGCAGCTTTTAAACACTGCTAAATGTAATGCAATTGTATAATGTACAGGCCAACAAGTTACAATAGAGCAGAAAAAACATTTACATTGTAGATGTAACATAGACACCTCACAATATATCAAACTGTAACAAAGACACCAATATTTACTTCAAAGTTACATCTTGAAACCTTATCATCATATGCTTAAATGCTACACATAAAATGCAACAATATAACCACATAAATCATGAATCTGTCAAATACACCATTTGAAGTTACATTGTTTATGAATTAATAAAGAAGTCAGAAATTATCCAAAGAAAACATTTCAGATGTAAACTGGACACAACTGAATGTGTTCAATTTTTGGGGTCAAAGTTACGCCTTGTAAAAAAATACCGAATTTTCACTAAATAACTTGGGTAATAAGCCAATGTTAGTTTCAATTCCACGTGTTGCAACGATAAAAATACACTGAAATAAAGCGTTGTCGAAATGGAATCAAAATAGTGACCATCAAGTCGAATATAAGCAGGTTTTACATACGAGCCCTTTGCAACAACGTAGTGAGTGTGCAATATTTATCCATTTAAATTTGTGTTTGTTATGGCACCGTTTCTTCCGCTAAATTCATGTAAAGAGTTGAATAATCTGTACTATCTTTATCATTTTCCGTCTGCAACATGGTTTTAACGTTTATAAAAATTCATTAAACTGGGCAATTTACCTTTGTTCAGATGTAACACTTGTCGATAGGCTCCACGTCCAAGTCTACCACGATTTTCAGTTCACAATAACAAATGTGACGATTTTGTGTACTACGTCATCGATTCGGGCGGAGAAAAGCATTTCCGGCGTGTTTGTTTGGTGGAACACGACAATAAGCGAATCAAAGTGTGCGGATTGGTTTAAAATTTCGAGACGTAACGATATGAGACACGAATTTAGCTCCTTGACAAACTTCGGAAAATTAAGTTCCCTCTTTCAAAGCAGTTCTGTCATTTTTATAGTGGCGACTGAATTTCTGTATAAGACGTCAAAACTGTACAGAGATTAACGCACAGAACATTGACAGTAATTTATAGTGGATGTATTTCTAGACGTAACGAATTTGACACAAACTGTTACGACTCAAATATAACAAGTATTATTCAATATAAATACTTCTGCAATGTATTTTAATCTCAGAATATCAGTCCTGATTACTGATAACATATAAATATATCGACATATGTATACTTTTAGCAAAATATCTGGCAATATTTATGAACTATTCAATCCCTAATTGACCCCTCTATTTTTTTTATAAAAAAAATGTCAAACTTTTCGCCATTTCATGACCAGAAAGGAATTAACTTGACAGTTCTAAAAACATATTTTGTTTCATATAGATCTGTCCTTGTGTCATCCCTTTTTTTAAAGAAGTTACAATATCAAGAAAAAAATCATTGAAATTGGAGAAAAAGGCCTTTATTTGAGATGTAACAGGAATTCCTTGACAACAAATTCTGGATCATATATATATACAGACACTTTCTGCAGCAGACAACTTTTGAAAACATTGTGATAAATGGAGAAATTGCTCAAAACTTTGGTCACAATGATTTAAACTTTATTCAATAATTGCTCTTTCATTTATAGAGAGCTTGTCTTCAAAGTCGTCTACTGCAGATTTGTTGTAGTGGGAAACAGTTAACCCTTTCCCTCATATAAACGCTTTCGGACGCCTCTGCAGCAGACGGCTTTTTGAAAACATTGTGACAAAAGAAGAAATTGCACAAAACGTGCAATTTCTCCTTTTGCCACAATGTTTTCCACTTTTAGTCATAGGTTATCCATTCAATTATGGAGATTTTCTATGTTTTGACAAAATACGTTCAAAGTCGTCTGCTGCAGAATTGTTGTATGAGGGAAAGGGTTAAACAAGTCTTGGATAGTGCTGGTTAACTCCCATCACTTGTCGGTTTAATAAAGAATATTGATCTTTTAATTGTGTAGCAAATATTTTCAGCAAAGGATACAAGTTGAGTAGCTCTTCATTGTCAGAAACAAAGCTTATGACATACTGACATGCTTTCGTGTTCGTAGCTTCATCTGTTTTATCAGCACCAACCAAGTAAACATAGCAACCATACTTCTGAGGGACTTCATCACTGTTGGTGGATTTAGGTAGACAACAGAATCATTAATGTAACAAAGCTAATTGTAAAACAGTTACTACTATGTATACAGGTAGGTCTCTAAAAAATAAATAAGATTTGAAGGAACACATGACTTTTGTGATGCCTTTTTAGGTGACTAAATGAACAAGAGGGCCAAGATGGCCCTAAATCGATCACCTAATTGATAGTAAATTAGTAGCAAATATTTAACTGCAAATATCTGGGAAAATTTGATCAAGGAGTGCAAATGAAACTGCAAGGAGTGGACACTTCTCAAGAAACAGCTTATCAGTAAAGGCCATTTATATCTTGAAATCTAACAAGAACTTTAATAAGAATGGAATTATAAACTATTTGTCATTTTGCACCTTTCCTGATGCCGCCTTGCTGCCCTATTTTTCAACGAAATCAATATGGCTTCAACAGTTTATTTAGAGGGTCACTTAACCCATTACTTCACAGAACAATGGCCTGATAAGCACCCTGTAGTGTATACTGGCTTATCAGTTTTACTGCACTGAGCGCACAAGAGTTTTTGGGAAATTTTACAATTTTGACACCTGTGTAATAAATCCTAAAATATTGTTAATTTCTATGCATTGGACTGGTTTAATGAAAGAGTATGAAATGCTGCAGATACAATTTACTATATAGCGGTGTTTTTCATTTTTACCTATCTAAATTAGTTTAGTTTCTACAGTAAATTAAAAAAAAAAAAAAAAAAAAATTTCTCAAAGTCTTATTTTGCGCTTAATTACGTTGATATTTAAATAAATTCCATGTTGAAACAACAAGTCATAATGGTCATACAAACCAATATCTATTTAAAGATAGAACAAAGCTATGATAAACATTAAAAGATGTATTTGAATTGCCTCATATTTGGTTAAAAATACTTACGATGAAATGAACAAGTAAACTTCAAAAAATATTTAATCCATTTCCTCTTGAAGACGCATTTTTTGCATCTGCGGCAGACGAAATTGAAAACATATTGACAAATAGGAAATTGCGCAATAGCTCTCTGTAAGCCACCACATATTTCCTTTGTTTCAAAGTGTAAATGACCTTCTACGTCATATGTCACAGGAGGTCACGCTGTGTAGTGTGGTAGCACGTGGTCGACCGCAGTTGATTGGGTGAATGGTCATATTCCACTGAGATCACGCGTGATTTATGGATAATTTGATTGGATATTAAGTTAACACGATAGTTTTTCATTGGAGAATTATATTAGTTAATTATAATAGCCAACATGATATACGTCGAAAGGACTTGATTTTATAGAGGACGCGTATTCAAATTTCAAAACAGAAATAACAATGCTCAAATCATAATGGAGGTTTGGGTAATATGTAAATTGAAGTGCATTTTAAGGATATTCTTTAACTTGAAACATACCAAATTTTCACCGGATTTTTAAAGGTAAGATATCAATGCATCGAATGGGCTATTTTTTAAAATAAATTTTAGAATCTAAAAAGGATTATATTAGATACAAAAACAGACACGCTGTAACACGCTAATGTGAAGTGCTATATACCAACGCTGTACCACGCTTCTGTGAAGTGGTGGTGGGACGCGCTCGGAAGCGCTTGCGTGACGTAATGGGTTAAGGAACATTTCTACCAAATTATCTTGCAATCGCACAAGTAGATTATGGAGGAAAAGGATTTTAAAATTTGGGTATTTTTCTCACTTTCTGATGCCGCAGCAACCAAAGTTCTCAATGGAATTTAAATCTTTGAACAATTTTGAAAGAGGACCACCAAAGGAACATTCCTGTGATGTTTTGTGGAAATTGGTCTATTGGAATGGTAGGAGTTGGTTGTCATTTGTAGCTAAAAGTTCAATTTACCCCTTTTGTGATGGCGCCTGGTTGATATGATTGTGTAACCAATCAAAACGTCTTAAACAAATTAAATAGAGGATCATTACAGTAAGATTCGTATTATATTTTCTTAAAATCAGACAAACACTTTCATAAAAATGGAATTTTCAAATTTGGTCATTTTGCCCCTTTTCTGATGCCGCCTGACTGCCATGTTTTTCGACCAATCAGTATGGCTTGAACAATTTTTATAGAGGGTCACCCAAGGAACATTTCTACCAGATTATATTTGAATCTGACAGGCAGATTCGGAGGAGAAGATTTTTAAAGTTTGGACATTTTGTCCCCTTTCTGATGCCGCAGCAACCAAAGTTCTAAATAGAATTTAAATCTTTGAACAAATTTGAAAGAGGACCACCAAAGGAACATTCCTGTGATGTTTTGTGGAAATTGGGCTATTGGAATGGTAGGAGTTGGTTGTCATTTGTAGCTAAAAGTTCAATTTACCCCTTTTGTGATGACGCCTGGTTGCTATGATTGTGTAACGGCTTAAACAAATTAAATAGAGGATCATTACAGTAAGATTCGTTTATATTTCCTTAAAATCAGACAAGCACTTTCATAAAAATGGAATTTCAAATTTGGTCATTTTGCCCCTTTGCTGATGCCGCCTGACTGCCATGTTTTTCGACCAATCAGTATGGCTTGAACAATATTTATAGAGGGTCACCCAAGGAACATTTCTACCAAATTATATTTGAATCTGACAGGCAGATTCGGAGGAGAAGATTTTTAAAGTTTGGACATTTTGTCCCCTTTCTGATGCCGCAGCAACCAAAGTTCTAAAAGGAATTTAAATCTTTGAACAAATTTGAAAGAGGACCACCAAAGGAACATTCCTGTGATGTTTGGTGGAAATTGTTCTTGCAGTTCAGGAGGAGATGATGTTTAAAGCTAAAAGTTAACGACGGACGACGGACGACGGACACAGAGTGATCAGAATAGCTCACCTTGAGCCTTTGGCTCTAGGTGATCTAAAAAGTGACGGACAGAAAACGGAGATGTGATCCCCATGTTTCTCCCCGTTAAGTTAAGTGACACAACAGATATAACCATTTATGAAAAAGAGGAAAACATTTTATAAATCTAAATACTTATTGCTCAAGTAAAACTATCATTTTATACATGGAAATCAACTGCTTTAATATTTGACACTGGCTGATGAAGTTTTTATCATGACACTTCACTATTTTTTCCTCTCTTGTTGAAACAGCAAACATGAACATACTAGCTATTAAACATAGAAATATCACAGATAACATATTTAGATCTTACCCTGCATCTATAGATAAAACAATTCCCCGATCTGGAAACAGCGTGTTTTTTTCTTGTCGTTGATTAAGCACCTTTTGTGACAGCGTTTCCAAACTTGAATTCATATTTGTATGTAAAGTAGAAATTCCACTGTAAAATAAACAAGAGGGCCATGATGGCCCTATATCGCTCACCTGATTTAATAGAACTTCAATAGTTTTCAAAGTTTTTACACTTTTTAGGCCAATACTTTTGGACAAGAAGATTTTTAAAGTTTTAACAATGCACATATAAGGAAAACAAGCTCCGCCCCCTGGCGGCCATGTTTTTCAACGGATCAAAAATATTTGAACAATCTTCGTAAAGGGTGCCCCAAGGAACATTTGTGCAAAATAATTTTTAAATCAGGCCAGTACTTTTGGACAAGAAGATTTTTAAAGTTTTAACAATGCACATATAAGGAAAACAAGCTCCGCCTCCTGGCGGCCATGTTTTTCAACGGATCAAAAATATTTGAACAATCTTGGTAAAGGGTGCACCATGGAACATTTGTGCAAAATTATTTTCAAATCGGCCCAGTACTTTTGGACAAGAAGATTTTTCAAAGTTTAAACAATGCACATATAAGGAAAACAGGCTCCGCCCCCTGGCGGCCATGTTTTTCAACGGATTGGAAATATTTGAACAATCTTGGTAAAGAGTGTCCCAAGGAACATTTGTGCAAAATAATTTTCAAATCGGGCCAGTACTTTTGGACAAGAAGATTTTTAAACTTTTAACAATGCACATATAAGAAAAATAAGCTCCGCCCCCTGGCGGCCATGTTTTTTAACGGATCGGAAATATTTGAACAATCTTGGTAGAGGGTACCCCAAGGAACATTTGTGCAAAATAATTTTCAAATCGGGCCAGTACTTTTGGACAAGAAGATTTTTTAAGATTTGGCAATTTTCCCCTTTTCTGATGCCGCAGCAACCAAAGTTCTACTTGGAATTAATTTCTTTGAACAACTTTGAAAGAGGACTACCTAAGGACCATTCCTGTGAAGTTATTTTGAAATCTGTCCATTTGTTTAGTAGGAGAAGTCATTTGTAGGAAATTGTTAACAGATGCCGACGACGACGACGCAGACGACGACGGACGCCGGACGGTGAGTGATCACAAAAGCTCACCTTGCACTTCGTGCTTAGGTGAGCTAAAAACAGTATCTTCACTTCTATAACCATGAAAACAAAGGGCTAAAAGCAGACCTAAAAATCATACCAAAACATTGCTAAACAAGTAAACATTATGAAAGTACATGTATTGATTACAGCAAAATCCTAGATGCCTTGAAATTTGACCTTGTATCAACAATCATCAAGAAAGGCAAAATTTTCAGTCCATTCAACAATCACCCCATCTCGTTCAATAGAGTTGTTACTTGCAAAAATTGATGTTGACAGAAAGTAGTCCTAGATGTACCTTTTTTAGGATTCAAATTGTGTCCTGTTGTTGATAAAAAAAATAGCAAAATGACCAATCTATCCTCTTTATAATTTCAAAAGTCTGGAAAGCTTCTCAACTAACTATTCTTAGTGCAAGGGTTGGTGACTTTAGCTCACAAAGGTGCTCTTGATATATGTGACATTTTTTAGCGATGTTACTAACTCTGTTGCTCTCCTCTGAAGTCTTTTTGAGCTCTCAATGTCATTTCTTACAAAAAGGATGACAAAAAAAATAATTTTCAAATTCAACAAGAAACAATCCCATTGAAATCAAGCTAGATTTACAGTCAAGGACACAGTGTGGCCATCATGCTGTTGAACAAAATTTTCATTACTCCAGATGAATGCCTCACATTTCTGAGGTATTTTTCTCCCACTCAACCAGAGGTAAATTAAAAGAACTAAGGGGTCTTTTAGGGTGGTACCGTAGTGGTACCAGGTAATTTTGCACCGATTCTCGTTCGCAGCCTGAGTCATATTTCTCCAATTCCCATTCACACCGGGGCGTTTAAAGGTTTCGCGACAATTCCTGTTTGAACAGAGTCATTCGCCCTGATTTTAAAAGTTAATTATACGGGTAAACAAATCGACGGCGAAGCCGGCGATGTTTCCCGTCAATAGGTAATGTGTATGAACTTTGCAAAAAATTGCTATACCGTCTTTCCTAAAATTGTGTCCAGAGCGAACTTTTCGATACAGTGATATGCAGTCACGATACTCGTACGTTTTCATTGGATGAAAAGAAAATATCGAAACAAAAAAAACTTCTAGAGGAAATAATTAAATATGATAATACGTACATGATAAAGGAACAAGCACAAGTTATTTTATGTGTGATAATTTGCGTGTAATAACACTCGTCGTCTATTTCTAAAACGAGTTCAAATAAAAACTTGTAAGGGTTTTTTGACTTTCCGGAAGTTATAAATCCAAATTTCTGTAATATGACGTCACAATGTGACGTCATTCTATTAGTGGTGCAGAGGTAGAGCGTCAGCCTCTTGTATCAAAGGTCCCTGGTTCGAGTCCCGTGATGAGCGGGTCCTGACTTTTTTTGTTTTTTTTGTTTTTGTTTTTGTTCTGGTATTTTGATTTGTTAATTCATTGTATTTGGTTCGAAACATTGTATGTATGTTTATAATCAATAAATATGTTCTATGTTCTATGTTCCTGACTTTGGGATTTAAGTCTTCAGGAAGCAGACATCGAGCGTGATTAATATAAGCTGAAAGCTTGTTTCACAATTGATGTAATATAAATAAGTTTAAACTAAATGAACAAAAAGGAAAACGACAGAAAGTATAGGAAACGTTAGTTTGACTTGTCACAAATGTAGTTCCGTAAATTATGGAATCGTTTTATTTGAAATACTTTATGAAGGGCAAGTTGATTATTTGTTGTACCTGTCATCATAATTTCATGGATGTAAAATCTTGGCTATATTTTAAAGTTAAATATAAGCTTAACCTGATCATGATTTTTATTTTCTTTGCTTAGGTCGGTAGGACTCGTAATTGATGTAAATAACTGATCGTGCTGCAAGCAAGGGACTAACTGCAGTTCGCGGGGAATTATTCACCGATCACAACATATAATAAATGTTTACCCGAAATAGGTAGCACCTATAATCATATTATATATGAACCTTCTTTAGGTGAAATCAATACTGGTCATGATTTTGTAATACGAAAAAAAAACATAAATGGGTTTTTTCGCTTATAGGTAACAGGTGCGAGATTTTTTTTTTTTTTTTTTTTTTTTTTTTCAATAACCCATGAAGCTTTCTGAAATGAAACTGGAAAAATCCATGGGGGCCGCCATTTTGGATATGTATAAAAAGCAGACGTAAAACACAGATTGAAAATTATTGTCGGCTTTTTAATAAAAAAAAATTAAAATCGGTATTTTGGGCATGTATAAAATGAGCAGAAAAACACGGACTGAAAATTATTGTCGTCATTTTAATCTTTTTTTTTTTAATCGATATTTAAGATCATTAAAGTGTTGTGTTATGTGGAAATTAACATTTGTACGAAAAGTTAAAAATAAATGGAAATCTGTAACAAATATGTTTTCCCGTTCGTCAAAAAAACAACAGAATTAGCCTACTACGCCCGAAACTAAATTTTGACTGTATCGTAGCCAAAGAAGGACGTGATGTCATTTCCGTTACACTTCATCTTGGCGTAACGTCGTTTCCCGCAAAAAAGTGGTATCAACATGAAAGACCCCAAATTCCTATACATGAGCTATTGACTCACTCATTCAAAGTATAATTATTTATCAAACATTGTGGCAAAAGGATAACTTTCTCATAAGGAGCAATTGTTCTTGTGGCGACAATCTTTTCCTAAATCGTCTGTTGCATAGGCCTCAGAAACCGTCTTACATAATTTGTTCCAGTCATATTGACTGGTTGAAAAAGGCAGTCGCCAGGTGACATAAGAAAAGGGCTGATCTATTTGCTTCTTTACTATAATGCAGGTGATCGATTAAGGATCATCTTGGCCCTCATGTTTTAACCTCGTTCATTATGTATTCCTTGATTTTCTGAAAGTCTTTACTTTATTATTTTCTGTTCAAATAATAGACAACAGCAATACGATTTCCAAATATGTTTTGATAATGCAAGAAACATGACAATGTCACATTAACATTATTATTGTCTAGTCAATTACTTATAAATCCATTTTTATGGCCAAAGTATGCTCATTAATTTTTGTTTATAATTATCTTGTGTTTTTTTTTCGTAAATAGGAAGCACCTATAGATATATTATATGTATACATGAAGTAGAAAATGTTATGTATGTGTTATTATTATATTTATATTACATGTGCAGCCAGTTCACTAAAACTTGTTATTTATACGGGGTGTATTTATACGGGTAAACAAATCGACGGCGAAGCAAGCGATGTTTCCCGCCAATAGGTAATGTGTATGAACTTTGCAAAACTTTGCTATACCTTTCCAAAAATTGTGTCCAGAGTGGATTTTTCGATGCAGTCACGATTCTGCTACGTTTTGATTGGATGAAAAGAAAATATCGAAATAAAAAAAACTTCTAGAGGAAATATTTAAATATGATAATACATACTCGATAAAGGAACGAGCACAAGTAATTTTATGTGCGATCATTTCTGTTTAATAACACTCGTCGTCTATTTCTAAAACAAGTTCAAATAAAAAGTTAAACTCATAAGGGTTTTCTGATTTTGCGGAAGTTACAAATCAAAATTCAAATGATGAATAAATAACCAAAGAGAAAATGACAGAATTAAATGATAGGAAAGGTTAGTTTGACTTGTCACAAATGTCGTTCCGAAAATTATGGAATCGTTTCTTTTGAAGTCAGAAGAACTTTATGAAGGGCAAGTTGATTATTTGTTGTACCTGTCATCATTATTTCATCGATTTAAAATCTTGGTCATATTTTTAAAGTTAAATATAAGATTAACCTGATGATGATTTTTATTTTCTTTGCTTAGGTCGGTAGAACTTGTAATTGACGTAAATAACTGATCGTGCTGCAAGCAAGGGGCTAACTGCAGTTCACGGGGAATTATTTACCAGTCACAAAAGTTAATAAATGTTTACCCGAAATAGGTAGCACCTATACTCATATTAAGCGGCGAAATAACTCATGGAAGCAAACAGGTGAATGGGCGAGCCAACCAAAATTATTTTTTGAAAGAGCCAAGACAGCAACCCTGGACACAATTTTATCCAAATCTCAGCCTATTGAGATGCTTGTATACAGTATACAATCACCATTTGAGTAAAAAAGACATGAACACGAATGATGACATTTTATCCGAATCTGTATCCGTCCGAACATTGCGCCATTTCAGAGATCGTACTTGTTTTGCGAAGTTTTATAGCTTCAGGACATAAAATTCTCAAAATACTTAAGTTTTACGCATGCAACATACTATTTCGACATAACTTTAACATGACATACGTTTCAATACTGGAAACAGAGTAAAACTCTGTTCTTTTTGGACTTTCATTATCAACTTTCTTCTCTAAATCCTCCATTTTGGCATAGTGTAAAACACTGTTGAGTGCAAAGTTTTCTATGGAACCGGCACATTTGATCGTACTACGAAAGCCTATTAGGACCATCTGAAAAAAAAAAATCGTAAAGTCGTAATAACGCGAAAAAAGGCGTTATAATGCGAAAAAAGGCGAAGTAACGCGAAACAAGGCATAATAACGCAAAGTAAAGGCGTGATAATGCGAAGTAAGGCGTAGTAACGCAAATAAAGGCATTATAACGCGGGGGAAAAGGCGTAATAACGCGAAAATAAAGGCGTATTAACGCTAATAAAAATAAAGTAGTAATAACGCCTGTTTGGCTATATATATAAATCGATTACTGCTTTGAAGACTCTTTTTCAACCATGGATCTACGACCAGATCAACCTATTCGCTATGTTTTTTCATTGGCTGAGCTACGATTTACGACCCAGATCAACCAACTCGCTACATGTATGTCTTTTGAGTGTTTCAGCTACGATCTACGACCCAGATCAACCAATACGCCATGTTTTGCTCAGTGGCTGAGCTACGATCGACGACCCAGATCGACCAACTCGCTATGTTTTTATATTGGCTCACCTACGATCTACGACCCAGATCAACCAATTCGAATTTTTATTTCAGTGGCTGAGCTACGATCGACGACCCAGATCGACCAACTCGCTATGTTTTTATATTGGCTCACCTACGATCTACGACTCAGATCAACCAATTCGAATTTTTATTTCAGTGGCTGAGCTACTATATAAGACCCAGATCAAACAATTTTCTATTTTTTTCAGTGGCTGAGCTACGATATACGACCAAGATCAACCAATTATAAAGCTATGTGTTTTGAGTGGTTGAACTACGATCTATGACCCGTATCAACCAATTCGCTATGTTTTTTCATTGACTTAGCTACGATATACGACCCAGATCAACCACTAGTCTAAGTATGTTTTTTCATTGGCTAAGCTAAGATCTACGAGCCAGATCAGCCAATCCGCTATGTGATTTGAGGCTTTCGTATATGCAGTCAACGGCATTTTCAAATTATTGAGAAATAAAAACAAGAGTGCCAAGATGGCCCTAAATCGATCATCCTTGGTGATAGTTTTGTAGCAAATGCTACTGCTAATAAAGGTGAACATTTGATCAAAATTTTGAAACGAACTGCAAATGAAACAGTTTATCAGTAAATTTCATTTGTAATAATTAAGGCATTAAATCTATGAACAATTTGAAAGAGGACAACCACATGAAAATTCTAGTGACTTTTGTCATTTTGCCCCTTTTCTGTTGACGTCTGGCGGTCATGTCTTTCAAGTTTCAACCAATCAATATGACTTGAACAATCTTTGTAGAGGCTCACTAAAGGACCATTGCTACATGAATGTTAACGTTATGGCATTTTTTCTCCCTGTCTGATACTGCAGTAACCACAGGTATGCATACAATTTATATTGAACAATGTTGAAAGAAACCCCTAAAGTAACATTCCTATTAAGTTTGGATGAAATTGGTCCAGTGAATAAGGAGATGTTATTTGAAGCTTAAAGTTAATTATACCCCTTTGCTGATGCCAACTGTATGCTATGTCTTTCAACCAATAATTATTTCTGTAGGAAACACTGAAGGAACAATTCTACTCATTAATCATGAAATTAGCCAGGCACTTTCATAAGAATGGAATTTTCAAAAAATTGTCATTGTGCCCATTTTATGAGGCCGCCTAGCTGCCATGCTTTTCAACCATCAATATATGGCGTGTACACATTTTGTAGAGGGTCGTCTAAGGAATATTTCTGTCAAATTATATCAGAATCGAACAAGCGGATTCAGAGGAGAAGAATTTCAAATATGGGCCATTCCCCCTTTTTGATGCCGCAGCAATCAAAGTCCGACTAAGACCTTGTCAATAAAAAAAATCTCAATTGATAATAATGCATATTTGTATGTCCCCCCAACTAGCCAATTTGGATATCATTATAACTACTGTTTAACAAGTTTGTGTTGCAAACCTAAAGATAGAACAATGAAAGGCAACTTAAATATAAAAGCTAACGACCCGCAGTGACCGTGACCTTTAAGCCCTGTGTTCCCTCTGTCAATATATTACCTGTCTTTGATTGATGGTTTATCATTATGTATAGTTCCATCAATATTGGAGAAGTAGTTCCAAATGTATAACATAAAACACAACTTGCCTTAAACTTTAACCTTATGAGTTTCTAAATTCCCTCCCTTAAATAAGCCTGTCTTCTTGATAGTCGATACTTATGTAAAGTTTCATCACATTTTACAAAACTTGCCTTTAGAATCTAACCGTACTTTGACAGCCTGAATGTACCTATGTTATGCCTGTCTGTATGATGCGTTAGAGATATAAGGTCCCTGAGATTAAGCGTGCATACCCAATTTAGCAACCCTATGTGAAATGGTACAGGAGATACGACATGGACAATTATCAGTTGAAAGTTGGATGGATACACAATATACAACCCTTTAATCCACCCACCCCAAGCACCGAAGGTACCGGAGGGGGACTAACGGAATACCTGCTGTCAAATTGAGCAACATGTAAGCTTCTTATCTCTGTCGACTGACAGTCAGTTGGGCTTATGTCATGGTGAATGGTCCGTCGTGCTACCGTGCTTAAACTTTTGGCTTTAAACTACTTCTCTTTAACCACCAGGCTAATTGGGATGACACATTAAAAGTAGTATCCTCTTATTGTCCTATCCTAATTTCCTTCATTTTTTTGGAAATCCATATACAATTCTGGTTTCCATGGCAACCGAAAGAAAAACCTAGAGAAATATTCTCCTCCCAAACTGATCAAATTTTATATAGCTTTGTAGAAATGCTCATCTGGTGACCCTTCTGCCAGATTCCTTCAGATTATGTTGATTGGTCAAATAACATAGCAACATAGGGGCGGTGCTGTTTTGCCATATGGCTTTAGTTAACATTTTGAAAATCTTCTCCTCCTTAACTGCCATTCTACAAGATTCCTTCAATTCATGTTAATTGGTTGAAAAACATGGCAGCCAAAACAGGACTGTTTTGCATTATATGACTATAGTTTCTGGTATTTTTTCAAATGATTGTGTAAACATGTGTCAAAGGTGAGCTTCTATGAGTTTCAATAAAGCCATATTGATTGGGTTTAAAGCATGGCCGCCAGGAAGCAGGCTGTTTGCCTTATAAACAGGATGTTTCTATTGAGAAACCTTAAAAGCTTTTTGTCTCCGAAATTTTCTGGCCGATTATCAAATAAGTTTGGAGACCTTTTCCTTATGTGACCCTCTAGACTATCTGATTCCTTCAAGCCATGTTGATTGCTCTTAAAACATGGCCGCTATTAGGTCGAGCTGTAAGCCTTTTCAGGCTTTTTAGTCAAAACTTCTCCTCTGTAGAAATGTTCCTTGGCTGACCCTCTTCTTGATTCCTACAATGTAAGCCGTGTTTACGGTAGAAAAACATGATCACCAAGGGATTGAAATGTTTTGCCTTATATGGCTAAAGTGATTTAAGTTTTGCAAAATGGCGTCTTGTTTTCTTTATTATGAAGACTATACAATATCGAAAGCCTTGGTTTATGATATAAAATTAGGGATAAATTTGCTAATTGAAAGTCAGAGAGATGTTTTTTTTTTTTTTTTAGATATTTAGCTAAATAACCATGAAGACTTGTACACAGTTTGAATGAAATATACCTTAAATATTTGCATAGTCTTTATGGGATGTATAATTTGTAAGTCACATTTATGGGATTTGGTCAGAAAGCTTTCATTAGGGGGTCCTGGCACAACGTTACTCGGGACAAAGTGTTACACTTGACATTTCGGACCCATGGTTTAACTTAGTGTGTCATTCTCGGAGTAATCAAAACGATTTTTTGGGGTGGAGTTAATCTGTAATAAGTTCGAAGACCTCAACGCTTTTTCGAGCAAAAAAGTAAATTTTTCATAAATTTAAAAAGCGTCGATTTCTTTTATAGTCTTTGAATCAGGATTAACCTTGGATAAAAAATAAAAACATTTACCAGGCATTACGTACATAACAGAATGTTAATTTAATCGGCAACCTTCAGATTGTTCATTACTTCATACGGGGTTGGGGGCAATATGTTATATCATACACGGGACACTTTGCCCAGTGTGGATGTCAAAATCCAGCTGTTGTTACATTTTCAAGCTAGTTGTTAGCTTATACCTTTATAAATACGTGATTATGAACATCAAATGATATGAATACCAATATAATGACGTATTAAGTTAAGGTCATACGTCGAAAAACTATAATTGCGCCGGTAAACAATTAAGGACCAACCATACATTCGTGCTAAATAATTCAGTACTTATTCCTGGTTTGCTAATACACCATTGTTCAAGCAGATATGATGAGCATCCACTTGATCTTGTATTAGACACATATAAACATGTTACATTTTGCTCCGAGGCCTGTAACACTTTGCCCCCAAAGGCCGGGACAATGTGTTACAATCTTTCAATATTGTATTTTACGTTAAATGTGTTATGCAAATGATTTATATATATATGCTTAATTTCAGACCTTGTATGTGAATAATGGTATGTCTTATGTAACCACACCAATGGCAGTTGTGTTAACGTCTTTATTACCTCAATATCTTAAAAATATATAACTCCCTGTGACCCATAATACATGTTGCAAGTTTCAGTGAAATAACCTAAAGTTGCTTCTGATGCAATATGTGAAATAACTTAACCATTCTGGGTAAACAAGGAATTGCTCATAATAGGCAATTACTTCTTTCTAGCAGAAGTTTACCACTCTTACTCAAAATGTCATGTTATAATTTTCATGCTGTTATTTAGCTCACCTGAGCTATTGTGATCATTCACCGTCCGGCGTCGTCTGTCCCTCTGTCTATTCACATTTTCCTACAAAGTTCTATTCCTAAACCAATGGAGCAATTTCAAATCAAGGAATTTTTCTTACGTGGCCCTCCCCCAAAGTTGTTCAAAGAATTAAATTCCATGTGGAACTTTGGTTGCTGCAGCGTTGAAAGATTGAAAACATCAACAGAAAAATATGGAAACTCTCTATAAATGCAATGAGCAATTTCTTCCTTTGCCACTGAGTATGACAGAGTAATCTGCAGTATATGTGTCGAAATGGGTCTACAAGTGGGCAAAGGTCAAATTATAAACAAATCCTTTCCACAACTTCTTAAACCAGCACCCATTAGTTCAACTTAAACTTTTTATGCTATCCCTTCCACCAAGTTATCCTCATAGGTAAATAGAAAACAAAATCCAAGAATTACTAATTTCAATATTTAATAGCTATAAAAAGCAAGACAATAACCCTATTCTCCATAAAGATTGGTTAAACGGTTTTGGACCCAAACAACATTTCAGAGGTCATCAAAAGCCAAATTCTTTTGACATATGGAATAAATGGTTTTAACCATCCAATGATGCAATGCATGTAGAGTTAACAACTAAAATACATGTATGTATATGAACCATTTGACAATATTGATTTGATCATAAACTCTGTTCAAAGATCAATGTACTTCATCTAGTGATTTGGGGTCTTCACTGTCCATTGACCTATTTATTAACAAAAGACTAGAAAAGTAGCCACACCGGATTAACATCAATTTCCCTTTTATCATATCTGTTTTTTCATCATGACCAATTTCTCCCTGGTCACAATGTTTTCAAAATTCATCTGCTGCAGAGGCTTCAGAATGTTTGCAGGCGAAAAAGAGTTAACAGAGCTTATGGAGATAGGGTAAATCAATGAAGATAAATTCTTTTAAATAATTCCTAACAAAACTAGAAATATCACTGAAGATGATAAATACCCCCAAAACAGCACCTTGACTCAAAATATGGTTTACGACCGACCAACGAAAGGGCCATAACTCTGTAGACAAGAAAAAGTAACAAAGGGCAATAACTCTGTATTTAGATTAAATAGAGTTATGGTTTCTGTACACTGCACTTTCTCTCAATGTGTTGTATCATCCTATGAAGTTTTGTTAAATTCCAACAATTAGTTTTAAAGTTATGCTCCGGACAAGACTCTACGAATATGAAAAAGTAACAAACGGCAATAACTCTGTCATTATGTAAAGTAGAGTTATGTTTCTTGTACACTGCACTTCCTCTGATTATGCTCTACCATTATATGTAGTTTTATTAGATTCCATCTATTAGTTATTAAGTAATTCTACGGACAAGAAAAAGTAACAAAGGGCAATAACTCTGTATTTAGATAAAATAGAGTTATGGTTCCTGAACACCGCACTTCCTCTCAATGTGTTGTATCATCCTATGAAGTTTAATTAAATTCCAACAATTTGTTTTAAAGTTATGCTCTGGACAAGACTCTACGAATAAGAAAAAGTAACAAAGGGCAATAACTCTGTAATTATGTAAATTAGAGTTATGGTTCTTGTACACTGCACTTCCTCTGATTATGCTCTACCATTATATGCAGTTTTATTAGATTCCATCTGTTAGTTATTAAGTAATTCTCCGGACAAGAAAAAGTAACAAAGGGCAATAACTCGGTATTTAGATTAAATAGAGTTATGGTTCCTGTACACTGCACTTCCTCTCAATGTGTGGTATCATCCTATGAAGTTTTAATAAATTCCAAGAATCAGTTTTAAAGTTATGCTCTGGACAAGACTCTACGAATAAGAAAAAGTAACAAAGGGCAATAACTCTGTAATTATGTAAATTAGAGTTATGGTTCTTGTACACTGCACTTCCTCTGATTATGCTCTACCATTGCATGCAGTTTTATTAGATTCCATCTGTTAGTTATTAAGTAATTCTCCGGACAAGAAAAAGTAACAAAGGGCAATAACTCTTTATTTAGATTGAATAGAGTTATGGTTCCTATACACTGCACTTCCTCTCAATGTGTTGTATCATCCTATGAAGTTTTATTAAATTCCAACAATTAGTTTTAAAGTTATGCTCCGGACAAGACTCTACGAATAAGAAAAAGTAACAAAGGGCAATAACTTTGTATTTAGATAAAATAGAGTTATGGTTCCTGTACACCGCACTTCCTCTCAATGTGTTGTATCATCCTATGAAGTTTCGTTCAAATCCTATGTTGCATTGTTAAGATATGGTCCGGACAAAATATGGCTTCCGACCGACCGACCGACCGACCGACACAGTGACTCCTATATACCCCCCCAAAACTTTGTTTTTTGGGGGTATAATAAATGATGGAGAATAGGGTTGTGAACACAAATTTCTACTGCTGCACAATGTAGTTCATGAACGAGACAACATTATTATGACAAAATTTCAATACAAAAATATCCTCTTGAATTCAAACATAGACAAAAAATAAACATGAACACATACTTCATACAGAGGACCAGACAAATGGGGAGTAAACCGGTCTTTTACCCACAATATCTCTCTTATTACTCGACCAAACCCTATGTAGTGTGTACTCAAAATAATCCTTTCACCAAGACGATTATTTTGAGTACCCACAACATAGGGTTTGAGTGTCTAAAACATGAGAAATGCCGCTAAACTAGAGCTCTGCCTCTTAATCTAAAAAGTAGAACACTTGTAACAAAGCTTTGTTCTAAGCTTTGGGTACAACTGATTTCCATGAAATAATTATATCATTGCTACATAGCCACCAGCACTGACCAAGATAAGTGTGCCCCTTTGTACAGCTTGATCAGTCAGTATCTAACCTGTTTGCCAGTCTTCAACACTAATCTTGGTCAGTGCTGTTAATGCAAAACTACAGTTAATAATACTACAACATGTTGTTACATTATTTGATACATTTTACCTGTTCATGATTCTGAAAATCTTACTTTTAAAATTAACCATTTCCCACTTGCACACATATTCTTAGGGATCCCATCCTTTAACCCTTTCCCTCATATAGACGCTTTCTGACGCCTTTGCAGCAGACAGCTTTTTGAAAACATAGTGAAAAAAGAAGAAATTGCTCAAAACGAGCAATTTCTCCTTTTGTCACAATGTCTTCCACTTTTAGCCACAGGTTACCCATTCAATTAAAGAGATTTTCTATTTTTTTGACAAAATATGTTCAAAGTCGTCTGCTGCAGAATTGTTGTATGAGGGAATGGGTTAACCCTCCCTTTCCCACTTACAAACGTGATTGCAAGAGACAACTATTGAATACATTGTGACAAAAGGTAAAATTGCTCATAATGAACAATTTCTCCTCTTTCCATAACGCTTTCAATACTATTTAATAATCATACTTTTATTTATAAGGAATTTCCATGTTTTTTACCCATATGTTTTCAAATTCTTCTGCTTCAGATTTGTTGGTGGTGGGAAATGGTTAACCCTTTCCCTCATGCAACAAATCAGCAGCAGACGACTTAAAAATCATGTTGACAAAAATATGGAAAATCCCTATTTATAAGTATAAGTATTTTTACTGAAAAAGGTTGAAAACATTGTGTCAAAAGGAGAAATTGCCTGTTTTGAGCAATTTCTCCTTTTGGCACAATGTTTAACATTTATTCTTAACACTGTGATACAACTTTAATATGCAATAGATACCTTTGCATGAGAAATGAAGCATTAGTTATCAAATGTATACAAATATAATCTTTTAGTCATAATTAATACTGTAAATGCTCAACAAGCTCATATAATACTTTAAAATGTGCACCAAAATAATTCAATTACCGTAATCATAGGTTCTGCTTAACAGTTAATTAATTAACCCTTCCCCTCCTATAAATGCATTTTGATGCATCTGCAGCAGACGTCTTTTGAAAACATTGTGACAAAAGTAGAAATTGCTCATGATGTAGAATTTCTCCTTTTGCCACAATGATTTCAAAGTCATCTGCTGCATATTTGTTGTATGTGTAAGAAAGTTAAAAACTGGATATTACCAATTCGGGGAAACTGTACATCATACTTTTTTTCAAAAAAATAATTATACTGAATTAGAATATAACAAGGGCACCGCAAAGCGGATGCATCCCCTCGGTATTCAGTCCGATTTTGACCTTGACCTTTAACCTATGACCTTGGAAATATATAGGCTTCAAGACCTTGCCATATACTAACTGTATACCAAGTTTGGTTAAGATCGGTAAAAGGATTTTCAGTGAAGAGTGGTCACATGGTTGTTACGGAGGACGGATGCACAAACAAACAAACAAACAGTCAGTCCCGTTACTATATCCCCATCGCAAGGGGATAATAAAACCATTTGCCTGATATTTATGACATTTAATGCCTTTGCAAAAAATCACTGAAGAATGTAGAATAAGAGCTGATGCATGATAACATAGGCTCACCTGGTGGGGGCCTTGATTGTAAACCCTTTTACACATGCAACAAATATGCAGCAAAAAAATTAAAAACGATCTAGGTAAACTCTTAAATAAAACTATTATTACTAGAATTTTCAAAAGTCTGCTGCAGAGGCATCAGTTAGCCACTGTAAGCCGTAAGCCGTGAAAGGTAAACATGGTGTCTTGACTTCAATTCCCGAGACCAATGATGTAGCAGCTACAAAGCAGTAGCTATAATAGCTTGTCTGTACTTTGTACAGGCTGGTTTATACCTTCCCCGCATATTGATGCTTTTTGACACCTCTGCAGCAGACAATTTTTTTCTGAACATTGTGGCAAATGGATAAATTGCTCATAAAACTTTCTTGAAGATGGAATTTGAATTGTAGCCTCTAGAGTTCACAAGGTTTTTCTAAAATGTTCAATTGTAAGAAAGAAGGTCTTTGACCTTTTCAAACCCTAAATACAATCCCAAGTTCACTTAAGCAAAATCTACCTCTCTGTCAATAGTCAAGCAATTATTGTTTAACGATTTTTTACTTATATTCTATTATTTTACGATTTTCCACTTTTAATAACAGTGATTTTGACCTTGACCTGAGTGACCCAAAATAGAATGCCAAGCTAATGTACTGCATGAGCTACATATCTGAGAAATGTGATCATAAATTGTAACTGAAGTTGTAATCCAGTTTGATGCAGGTCGTTTGTACAAACACATCCCTTAATAAACCTTGTGTTTCAAGCACAAGTAAATATCTGATCAAGTGATACAGTTATTGTCTGACACTAATCAGATTATACTTGCAAAGGTAAGAATTAACAAAAAAGAATATTTAAATACATTTCAAAAAAGAAGTAACAATATAATAAACAATTAAAAAAGAGAAATGTACATGCATGTTTATTACAATTATTCTTTGAAACAAGAGGAGGGCCAAGATGGCCCTGAATCGTTCACCTGATTTAATTTTTTTTCACTTTAGCCAAAAAAGCCCCGCCCCCTGCCAGGAATTGTTTTTGACCAATCAACATGGCTTGAAGGAATCTGATAGAGGGTCACCCTTGCAACATTTTTACACAATTATTTTAAAATCAGCCTTATACTTTCGGAGGAGAAGATTTTTAAAGTTTTCACTATAGCCATATAAGGCAAAGTAGCCCCGGCCCCTGGCGACCATGTTTTTGTGATAGTGGGTCACTTAAGAAACATTTCTACCAAATGATTTGAAAATCAGCCTGACACTTTCGGAGGAGAAGATTTTTAAAGTTTTCACTATAGCCATATAATGCAAAATAGCCCCCCCCCCCCCTGGCGGCCATGTTTTGAAGTTTTTTTTCGTCTTGTTGCCATGGAAACTAGAATTATTCATGGATCCCAAAAATTTAAGGAATCCTGGTGAGGTCATTGAGAGTATGCTTTCTGTGAAGTTTCATCCCAATTGACCTACTGGTTACTGAGGAGAAGATGTTGATGGGCGGACGACGCACGACTAACAACTAGCGATCACAATAACTTAGTGCTCAGGTGAGCTAAAAACAACAGATCTATCAGAATCAATTGTGTACGTTAAATGTGTAATACATTCCCACATACAACAAATCTGTAACAGACTTTGGTAACATTTGGACAAACATAATTATGAAAAATATCTATAAATGAAAATATAATTATTGAATAGAGTTGAAAACATTGTGTCTAAATTTAGGAAAACGGTTCATTATGTTTGACACTCTTTTGTCAAAAGGTGTTTCCTGCAGATGGGTCAAAATGAGTCTGCAATTATTTTAACCCTGTCCCTCATGTAGACACTTTCTGACACCTCTGCTGCAGACAGCTTTTTGAAAACATAGTGACAAAAGAAGAAATTGCTCAAAACGAGCAATTTCTCTTTTTGCCACAATGTTTTCCACTTTTAGTCATAGGTTATCAATTCAATTATAGAAATTTTCTATTTTGTGTCAAAATATGTTCAAAGTCGTCTGCTGCAGAATTGTCGTATGAGGGAAAGGGTTAAGACTGGAATGTTTAACCCTTTCTCACATGTGATAAAGCTACAGCATACAAGATTAAAAAATATGGGCAGAAATATGGAAAATATCTATCTAGAAACAAAGCTGAAAACATTGTAGCAAAAGAAGAAATTGCTAATAATAAGAATTAACTTCTTTTGTCAGAATGAATTTGCATGTGGAAAAGGGTTAATAACATTTGCAATATATAACCAGATTGCTATTAATTATAAATACTACTTCTATCAAATGCATAAATGTAAAATTAAAACATAGACAAATCAACTTTTGAGCTAACTGTGAGACAGTTGCTTTTAACCCTTTCCCTCATATAGACACTTTCTCACGCCTCTGCAGCAGACAGCTATTTGAAAACATTGTGACAAAAGAAGAAATTGCACAAAACGTGCAATTTCTCCTTTTGCCACAATGTTTTCCACTTTTAGTCATAGGTTATCCATTCAATTATAGAGATTTTCTACTTTTTAACAAAATATGTTCAAAGTCGTCTGCTGCAGAATTGTCGTATGAGGGAAAGGGTTAACTTTTACCTGATACAGCCATTTTTTGACAAATTGGTAGCAGACAAGTATGTTCAATCAGAGGTCCAGTTAACCCTTTACCACATACAACAAATCTGCAGCAGACGACTTTGAACGTATTTTGTCAAAACATATTTGAATGGATAACCTATGACTAAAAGTGAAAAACATTGTGGCAAAAGGAGAAATTGCGCGTTTTGTGCAATTTCTTCTTTTGTCACTATGTTTTCAAAATTCCGTCTGCTGCAGAGGCGTAAGAAAGCGTCTATATGAGGGAAAGGTTTAGCCCTTAACCACATACAAAAAATCTGCAGTAGACGACTTTGAAATTATCAACTCAAAAATATAGAAAATCCCTATAAATGATAGTATGATAATTGAATAGAGTTGAAATCATTGTGGCAAATGGAGAAATTTTTCCTTTGCCACAATGATTTCAAAAGTCGTCTGCTTCAGAGGTGTAAAAAAATGTCTATATGTGGGAAAATGATAAGGGGGAGTAAACAGGTCTTTTCCCAACATGATCTCCCTTATTACCCAACCAAATCCTATATTGTGGATACTCAAAAGAATCCTCTCATTGTGACAGTTCATTTGTGTACGCACAACATAAGGCTTAACCCTTTCCCACATACAACAATTCTGCAGCAGACGACTTTGAAAACATAATGACAATAACCAGAAAAATCTCCATAAAAGATAGCTTAACCCTTTTTCTCATACGACAATTATGCAGCATTTTGTAAAAAAATGGATTTATTTTTTATAATTGAATGGATAACCTATGACTAAAAGTGGAAAACATTCAGGCAAAAGGAGAAATTGCACGTTTTGTGCAATTTCTTCTTTTGTCACTATGTTTTCAAATAGCTGTCTGCTGCTGTTGCGTCAAAATGGGTCTGCAGGTAGGAAAGGGTCGAGTACAATGTTTTCACCTTCGTTTAACCATTTCCCTCATACGACAAATCTGCAGCAGACGACTTTGAACTTATTTTGTCAAAACATAGAACATCTCCATAGTTGAATGGATAACCTATGACAAAAAGTGGAAAACATTGTGGCAAAAGGAGAAATTGCACGTTTTCAAAAAAGCCGTCTGCTGCAGAGGCATCAGAAAGCGTCTATATGAGGGAAAGGGTTAATAATTATAATTCAAGTTTACTAGAATTTAAAATACTTTAATTATTAATCAGATTCATGTAGTTTCTGATTAAAGGACCCTGAAAATATCATATCAACAAACAATTACCAAAAATATGTCGGCAAAATCATGCAAATAAAATGCCGGATAACTATTATATTGGTATTAAACTTGATAGAGAACTAAAAATTTGGCAACAATTATGGCGTGTGAATGATGTATTTAACCCTTTCCCTCATATACATGTAGATGCTTTCTGACACCTCTGCAGCAGACAGCTTTTTGAAAACAAAGTGACAAAAGAAGAAATTGCTCAAAACAAGCAATTTCTCCTTTTGCCACAATGTTTTCCACTTTTAGTCATAGGTTTATCCATTCAATTGTAGAGATTTTCTATTTTTTGACAAAATATGTCCAAAGTCGTCTGCTGCAGAATTGTCGTATGAGGGAAAGGTTTCAACAAGCTCTTTGAGCTAACAATGGCAAGAAGAATAAAGCAATACACTTTCTCATCACATCGTTTTTACCCTTTCACACATGTAGATGCAACTGCAATGAACAATTTCTCCTTTTCCACAATGTTTTCTTCTCTATTTGATGATTATATTCTCATTTATAGAGATTTTCCATATGTTTACCTAGATACATGTAGTTTGGTCAGCAAAAGTACTTTTTTGAGAAATTATTTTGAAATTGGATTCAGAGGAGAACATAAAATTATGAATGTATGGAATGAAGGACGATGAATGATCACAATAGATCACAATCATGAGCTAAAAACAAAACTTAAGAAACTAAATTTAATTAATAAATAATCTAATATGAGGTTATCTCGCTTAACCTGTCTCTGAAACAGACAACTCAAAACAATAAATTTGCCCTTCCGTTTCCAACATTGTTTTCAACACTGTATCAAATTATATATACATGTTTTCTTCCATATGTTTAACAGTTCCCAAGATATACCTTTCCCCCCCTCAGTTAATACTTTCCCACTTATAGACAGTTAGACACCTTTTGAAGCATTTTCATTTGACAACTTTTGAAAACATTGTGGCAAAAGAATTAATTGATCATAATGAACAATTTTTCCTTTAGCCACAATGTTTTCACCTTCATTTAATAGTTATACTTTTATGATGATGATTATTTTTGCCTACATGTTTTCAAATTGTCTTGTGCAGATTTGTTGTATGTGGGAAAGGGTTAAACTTTAAAGATATATCATATGATAAGATATTTCTCTCTCGATTTCCAGCTGTTGTAACAATATCTGACTTCCTGTGTTATTCAGTATAAAATTATAACCTTAGAACAAATTTGCAAAAGAAACTTTTTTAAAGATCTCGGCAAAATTATGGAAAGGTTCTTTAACTTTTAAGTTTAAGTTTAATTGTTAATTAAAGATGAAACAATTGTGGCAAAAAGGAGAAATGGTTCATTATGAGCAATTACTCCTTTTGCCACAATGTTTTCAAAATTTGTCTGCTGAAGAATAGCAGATGAGTCAAAATGAGTGAAAGTTTGAACACTTTAAAAATTGGAAGTACATGACCATATATTGGATAGCTGAAACATTGTGGGGATGGGGAAATTGCTCTCTTTGCTCAATTTCTCTCTTAAATCTCTTAAGTGCATTAAAATTCTTCTGCATCAGATTAGGGGTTGAAGCAAATAATTAATTGCATACCCATTTAAACATCACAAGCCTACAACAGAGTTTGGGCTTCAGTCAATGAATAAAAAAAAAGCAAATGAAAGGGACAAATACAAGTCTACTAATTTGTTCATTTCTGTAATAACAAATACTGCTTCAATATGGTGGGAATAGGCAGAAACTTCACTTGCTGGGTGAAATTTTTCCCTAACCAAACATCACTTAGATGTTTACGAAGTTCGCGCCGACAGACCTGTTTGAGTGTTCTAGGTGTCCTTGCTTCCTCTTCCAGCATCCCCATAACTGCTTGATCGGTGTCAGGTTTTGCACACAGCAGCTTAAGGACATAGCGTATTTCATTGTTTGACACACCAACATGTATCAGAAACTTGAGTATATCCATGTTCTTATACTTTAAAGCCCAGAATAACGGAGAATGCTGTGTGTTAGCAGGATGACGTGGTCCCTCTAGACTGCTGCCATTCATTATGAGCATTTTGATTATTCCAGAGCTTACACGATACATCATGGCAGTGAGTAAAGGCGTATAGTGGTATATGTCTGTTTTGTTCACACTAGCACCGTTTGAAATGAGATACTCGACCAGATCCGGGGACTGTTGCCGCGCAGCAACCCATAATGCTGTATGACCAAGATTGTCTGTAGCATCGATATCAGCACCACCATTAATAAGGGACACTACTCCTTCAAAGAAGTGCATTCGACACGCTGTTAAAATAGGTGGCTCTATCCTCCTAAGGCCGTCTTGACTGCATTTGTTCAGATCAAACTTCTTACTCCTTTCATGATGTTTCATAATTTGTTGGAAAATATGAAACTGTCGTTTTTGAAGGGAGAGTGATAAAATAGTAGCACCTTTAACTGAGATGTTGACATCCACATCTGGATGAGACATCAAAATATTTCGGACTGCTTCTTGGTAGCCAGATATCACCGCCATGTAGAGATCAAATGCTAATTGTGAAAGGTTGTAATCATTCACTGGACGAAATGATGCGGCAGGAATCAGCTTTGATCGAAATGAAGGGGAATCATTCATTGTTCGAGTGAGAACTGTTTTCTCCACAAAGTCAACATCCTCACCTAGAGTGACTAACCTTGAATGCAATGACATTTTTGCTTATTCTTTCTGTTTTCCTTTAAACTTTCTTTTATCAAAGTCCTTGTTGTTTTACTTCATTGAAAGTTCTTCCCTC
This sequence comes from Serripes groenlandicus, assembly GCA_031761405.1. Taxonomy (NCBI): domain Eukaryota; kingdom Metazoa; phylum Mollusca; class Bivalvia; order Cardiida; family Cardiidae; genus Serripes; species Serripes groenlandicus. The sequence continues at coordinate 77,505,689 of JASEVX010000004.1, read as the reverse complement.
TGTCAGGTTCTTTCAACATCCCCATGTCAGTTGAAAACTTGACACTCTGTAACAAAAACAATTTATAACATTACTTTCTAAAATCAAAACATGCACTTCAACTAACAAAAAACAGAGGCCAAGATAAGACAATATGGGGTTTGCCATACAAGAACCACCCTTGAGAGATTTTCAGCCTGTTCAGCCATGCACCGTCTGATTAACCTTTTCCCTCATACAACAGTTCTGCAGCAGACGACTTTGAACATATTTTGTCAATACATAGAAAATCTCTATAATTAAATGGACAACCTATGACTAAAAGTGGAAAACATTGTGGCAAAAGGAGAAATTGCTCTTTTTGAGCAATTTCTTCTTTTGTCATTATGTTTTCAAAAAGCTGTCTGCTGCAGAGGCGTCAGAAAGCGTCTATATGAGGGAAAGGGTTAAGGTCTTTTCTGTTCGCTATTTTGTAGCACAAGAATCCTGGAAGCCCTATATATGACCATGGCAACAGCTTAACCCTTTACCTCATAAGACAATCCTGCAGCAGACGACTTAAAACATATTTTGTCAGAAAAATAGAAAATCTCTATTATAATTGAATGGATAACCTATGACTTAAAGTGGAAAACATTGCTGCAAAAGGACAAATTGCTTGTTTTGAGCAATTTCTTCTTTTGTCACTATATTTTCAAAAAGCTGTCTGCTGCAAAAAGCATCTATATGAGGGAAAGGGTTAAATCTGATCATACATGTTTGTAATTTAGTTCTTTTTAATTGTTATTAATTTCAAAATCTCTGTTTCTGAAGGATGGTTTTCACTTGGCAAAGCCCATACCTTGCATTACCATCTACCAAGGCTTTGAATGTAAGTTACTAACTATGATAATAACAATATAAATGATTAATTGTAACAAGAGCTGTCGGAGGACAGCGCGCTCAACTTTACACCGCTTATTCACTTAAGCACTATTTCAGTATAATGCCTTTAAGTACTATTAAATCATATATACTCTTTAGGTAAAAGCAAATGAATAGATACATACATTTAAATATATATAATTTAAAAAATCAATTGTTTAAAAATGTATGAACATTGATTTATATCAATACTCGTATTCTTTGTTACTAAATACACACAAATTTTAGATAACTGTTCAAAGCATCAAGTGAAAAGAACAAACTTTATTCAGATGTAAATCAATCAAGGGACATAACTCCATATTAAGGATACAATGGAGTTATCTAACCTAATTTTGAACAAATGTGCTAAGTACGAGTGATTTGAATGAAGGGTATTGGAATTATAAATGAAAATGACAGCTTGCCCTTAAACATTAACTGGACGCCGACACCAGGGCGAGTAGTAAAGCCCTCATTACTCTTTGTATAGTCAAGCTAAAAACGAAACTTTAACGTTGAGCTAACTGACTGAGTCCAAAAAAAGGTTTTCCAAATGTTTGGCTGCAAAACCTGTTTGATATGTTGAAGAACTATAATTGATTTTTTATAAATGAATGATCAAAATTAGAAAGGAATGTAACAAAAAATTATAAATTTATCTCAAATTCTCAAAATCAACCAAAAAACATGTTTTTTACCCCAAAAAGAAGGTCACACTCACCATACAATGTGAAGAAGGGTATTAGACGTAATTATATTCCAAATATGAAATCTCTAACACAAGTACTTATTGAGAAAAAGTAAAAAAATAAATGAAAATACCAACTTGCCCTAAAACTTAAACCCCATATCATATTTGTTACCCCTAAAAAAATGTCACACTCATCATCTTCAGCATTTAATGTGGAGACAGGTATAAGACATAATTATACTCCAAATATGAAAGCCCTAACATAAGTACTTATTGAGAAAAAGTAAAAAAAAAAAATGAAAATGCCAATTTGCACTTAAACCAACCGAAATCATGTTTTTTACCCAAAAACGATCACACTCAGCATCTTCAGCATACAATATGAAGAAAGGTATTAGATGATATTATATTCCAAATATGAAAGCCTTAGCACAAGTACTTATTGAGGAAAAAAATAAAAGGGAAAATGCCAACTTGCCCTATATCTTAACCCAAAATCATGTTTTTTACCCCAAAAAGAAGGTCAAACTCACCATCTTCAGCATTCAATTTGAAGAAAGGTATTAGATGTAACTATATTCCAAATACGAAAGCCCTAGCACAAGTACTTATGAAAGAAAAATGCCAACTTGCCTTAAAACTTTAACCGGACACCGAGGGAGACGCAGAAGTAGTACGACACCGGCGCCGGGGCGAGTAGTAAAGCTCTCTTTATTCTTCGAATAGTCGAGCTAAAAATCCAGTTGTACCCCAATTTCATGCTACAGCTGAATTCTTAAGACACTGCAAAATATTGTGAAACAAGAAACCGCTGAAGACGGTAAGGCAGGATTGTCGGCAATTTGACCTTGAAAATCAACAAACCAAGGTCAAAGTAACCATAGAAATGAATAGAACTTGTTACTGGTTACCTTCAGGCAAAGTTTCAAGTTTGTAACCCTTTCCAGTGCCGAGATTTTGCCTCAACCTGAAACTTTAACTAAAATGTTGACGGATGGACGGACAGACAGACGGACATCGCCAATCTATAGACCGGAATTGCTAAAGCAATCCGTCCAAAAAGGAAATGATGTATAAAAATAAATTATCTATTCTCCTTTTCCCATAAATTTTGCAACTCTGTATCAGAAGAATGCTATAAACTTTCAATGTCATTATTTGCCAGGTGTAAAAAATGCCAAAAATATCAAATCAGCAATGATGATAGCAGTTTTGTTAACCCTTTCCCCCATACAGCAAATACGCAGTAGACAACTTTGAAAATGTCTACTGAAAAATATGGAAAATCTGTATTATTGTAGGTATAAGTACTGAACAAATTTGAAAACATTGTGGCAAAAGTAGAAATTGCTTGTTTTGAGCAATTTCTCCTTTTGTCACAATGTTTTCAAAGGTTGTCTGCTGCAGATGTGTCAAAAGGCGTCTATAGGTTGGCATGTGTGAATAATAATAAAAAAAATGTTTATGTTTTGGTAAAAAACATTACAAAAAATATCAAGTAGAAGTATTGATAATTGAATCTAGAGACCTCAAATAATTAAATGAATTCATCTTCAACTTAGTAAATTAATTCCTCCTCTTGCAAATGTAAACATTATCCTTCTCCACAATAAAAAGTTTTCATTATAAATAATGCATCAACACTCACCACCAAGGTATTCAATACATGCAGAAGAAATGGATTCTATTCGAGTTTTTTTCATATATCCAAAATATCAATACCAAAGCACATTTGTCTAGAGGATTATCAGTTATGTTGTTATCCTATTATCAGTGTTCACAGTTGTTATGTAATTACCAGAACTATTACATTGGTCACCATGACAATAGCTGGTACTTATTTGTTATCAGATTCATATGTAGAGCTGCTAATGATGAAATAAGTGTCCCTTTCTACACTTTGTTTAGCCCCATTCCCTCCTATAGACGCTTTCTGACGCCTCTACAGCAGACAGCTCCTTGAAAACATAGTGACAAAAGGAGAAATTGCTCAAAATGAGCAATTTCTCCTTTTGCCACAATGTTTTCCACCTTAAGACATAGGTTATCCATTCAATTATAGAGACTTTTTGAAAGAATATGTTCAAAATTGTTTGCTGCAGAATTGTCATATGAGGGAAAGGGTTAACATTGATTCTGAATTTTCGCTACTAACTGACCAGTATTTTTTATTTTTTCTCATACTCCTGGAGGTGTTTTAGTTTTGAGAAAGCAAGTGCAGATTTATCAGGCAATGGGTTATCCTCTAGCCTTATATATTTGGCTTTGAATATATTTTATCTGCGACACCTGAATCTTGAAAAGTTTTAACTCTTTCCCATATTATACAATAAATCAGCAGCAGATGACTTTGAACACATCTTGGCAAAGTGAAAGTTTTCAAAATTCTCTATAAATAACAGTTTGAATTGAGTTAAAAACGTGGTGACAAAATGAGGAATTGCTCATCATGAGCAATTACTCCTTTTGCCACAATGCTTTCAATAGTTGACTACTGCAGAGGTGTCAGAAGGTGTCTATAAGTGGGAAAGGGTCAATATGTTTTCACCTTAATATCTTTCTATAAGACCTTCATATTAACCCTTTCCCACAATACATCAAAACTGAAGCACATGACATTAAAAACATCTGGGCAAAATTATGAACATTCTGTATATATATATGAAAGCAGACATATATACATAAAAATTGAATAGAGCTGAAAACATTGTGGCAAAGGGAGAAGTTGCTTATATATGTCACAATGTTTTGGTTTAGGAAGGACTACAATTTACCTTTAACCCATAAAAGTGGATGTGTCTGCTGAAGAGTTGTTGTATGTGGGAAGGGTTAAAACAAACCATAAAAGTGCATATCTCAAAAAGTATCATCTCACCAAATTAATTTTAGAAAACCCATAATATTGGGTTTGGATTGCAGATTCATTTATAAGGCTCTAAATAAAATTTCTCAGATACAGATCTGTTTTGCAATTTGGATTGTTTTCTATTATATTTAAGAGGGGTTTAGTATTGCAGTCGTACCAATCAAGACCTGATAAAATAACTTCAATTCATCATATATATATATATATATATATAATAATATATAATTTTTTTAGAGTTGTCTGCTTTCAAAGATAAAATATAATAAATAAAGAAATGTCTCCCTCTAAAGACTAGAAATACAATTACAAGAGTGGAAAACATTGATTATTTAGGGAAAGAATTCTCAGAAATGTCTCCGTGGTTATAACAGTCGCTTGCTGCAGAGACGTCAAAAGTCGTTTCTTTATGAGACAAGATTATGATTTGAAGAGATGGTCATGGCATCCACCTAATTGAATACTGATGGTGGAAGTGTCAACATATCAATTTATGCAGAATGGTACAAAACCCAATAAAGGGTTGTAAATTAATGTCAGATTTGTCATTCATCTATATAATTACTCTATTAGCACGTCACACTGGTGGGCAACGTGTTGAAACTTCATTTGCACCATGAAATGATGTTTTCTCACGTTCAGATGCCTGGATTTGTTGTTTTTCTTGCAGCGGAAGTTAGCTGCTAATGAAAGATAATTTACGATACGACGTTGTGATTGGCTGTAATTGAAACGTTTAAACCAATAAAAATTCGTGTTATATATCATTGACAGTAGCATTCCTAACCAAAACAAACCCATCTCGACGAACTTTTAGAGTTTTGATTTCTCCGTCCAACGTAAGAAGATGCCAACAACGCTACGTGCGAAGTGTATTGTTGTCGGTATGTATACCTTGGGAAATTCATTTAGGCTTATTTATTGCAATGCAAAATTTTGAGGAGACCAATTGAAATGCCGATATAAGACTAATGGGTGGGGTACAACTTGTATCAATATATATAAATTAAATTAAACAAGTGATTAGGGCATTGTATGCACTCCAACAGTTCAATCACAACATTTTTTACTCTGATTTTACTCTATTAACCCTTTCCCACATACAGCAGATCTGCAGCACACGTTGTTTTAAACAATTTAGTCAAAAACATGGAAACTCTGTCAACGTTGTTTTATTGGGGTTTTCAAGAAAATTCACTTATTCATGATCCCTTGGTAACAGCTTACAGAATGTTCGACCCCAGATTGAGCAGTGTTTTCGACTCCTAGTCCAATTTTTTTTTTATTATAGGTGTGAACAGATAAAAGCAATCCAATTATTGACTGGTTATCGTACTGTACTTCTAGTCTGTTCATAATTCATTTTAAAAAATAATTAATGTGCCAAACATAGGGATAGGGAAACCTCATTCTTTCACACCTGTATATAGAAATTGGACTAGGGGTCGAAAACTCATACCGGGTAAACAAACCAGGCTAAAACATTAAGTGGTCAAAATTTTAAAAAGTTCGAAATACGCAAAATCTTTCATCGAGGTTGTGAGTTCATCGATGGCAAATTTGTTAATTTTCAAAACCTCCGACAGCTGTATGCCCTATCATCAAGCAGACTGCCAAATCCTCCAACAAAATATAAGGCTTTTAGGTGTATTTGGTGTATATTGACCTTATGGGTACTAGGCCCACAGGTCTGTGTTAACTACGACCACTGAACAGATAAATGTAATAGTAAAACATATATGCACAGATGTCATTGTAAACACCTAGGTAAAAGAATGAAAAATCCTAAATGCTTTTATTGATCCAAAAGATTAATGCATAAGAATAAATTGCTCATCTTTAGAAAGTTCATCTTTTGCCGGAATGTATTCAAAAGTTGCCTGCTGAAGATGCGTCAGAATGCACCTGTAGGTTGGAATAAAAGGGTTAATAATAAAAGCCTTTATAGATATGTATAGATATAATCTGATTCTCATTTCAGGGGATGCAACAAGTGGAAAAAGTTCATTATGTCAAGTATTTCACAGTGATAATTCATTTTTCCCCAAAAATTACACAATGGTAAGTTAACAAAAATAAATTAATTGTTGTATGGCCTCTGTTAGTTGACAGAGTTTTGCTGCAAGGTTTTCTACACAATTGAATAGTTTTCTTGATATTTCCAAGTCATCTGATGCAGATTTGTTGTATTTTTTCAAGGGTAAAGAAGAGAAGTTGATTATGAAAAAAAAGACCAATAGTTACACAATTAGGATTTCATGCGTAGCCTCATAATTTATGATAAAGAGAAAACAAAATGCCTTGTTAACCCTTTCCCTCATACAACAATTCTGCAGCAGACGACTTTGAACGTATTTTGCATGACAAAAAGTGGAAAACAATGTGGCAAAATGAGAAATTGCACGTTGTGTGCAATTTCTTCTTTTGTCACTATGTTTTCAAAAAGCTGTCTGCTGCAGAGGCATCAGAAAGCATCTATATGAGGGAAAGGGTTAACATAAAGATAAATCTACTGCTTAATACTTTTAAAGCAACAGTTATTAGAATGGAGGTAATTTTCATCAATTGCTGGTTTAAACAGACAATAAAAATGTTAGTATGTTATTTCAATAAACTTACTTATTTCAATGAAGGGAGAAAGTTGGGTCATATATTATACAAGTGTATTTCATTTGAAGTGAAAGCTTGGTGGTCAATTAATTAGACAAAGGAAAAGTAATCCATAGCATGTTTCTCCCTGCCAAGGCATGTGGCGCAATAATTAAGTCTATACTAGTACTACTAGTGATCCTTCAAATACAGAAAGTATGTTAATAAACCCTTTCCCACATATAGATCCTTTTTGATGCATATGCAACAGACGACTCTTGAAAACAATGTGGCAAAAGGGGAAATTGCCCAAAACAAGCAATTTCTGATTAAGCCACAATGTTTTCAACTTTTTTCAGTTTTTTTTTTACCTTCAATTAGCTTTTCCATATTGTTTTTTACTTAAGAAATGTATTTATAGTTGTCTGCTGCAGATTTCTTGTTTATGGGAAAGGTTTAAATGTAATGGGGTCAAGTGAAATAATCCATTGTTCATCAATTGATCCTTTCCATACAAAAAGGTTCATGATGGTATTTTTGTATGGTGTATTTTCTGATAAACCTGGCAACCAGCTAGCTTATTGACATAAATCATCTAGCAAGCTTGTGTAAATGAAATGTTGAAAAATGTAGATCTTGATCAGACTGTGTGGAGGCTCATGCTGATCTTAATCTGCGCTGTTCACAAAAGCTAAGTGGTACCTTTTTCCTTTGTCAGGCTCCATTGGAATTGAAGTCTTAAGAAAGTTCTTTTGAGTCTGGACTTGTTTTTAGCATGACCAGCATAAAAGAGTGATTGAATAGAGTTGAAAACATTGTGGCAATGGAAAAATAACTCATAAAGTGCAATTTCTCTTTTTGCCACAATGTTCTCATTTATAAAAGTCATTGTCTAAAGAGGCAATAAAAAGCTTCTGTATGTGGGAAAAGGTTAATAAATGTATTTATGCATTTCTTTTTTTTCTGATCATTTAGACAACGGGTGTGGAACTTCTAGTCAAGCAAGTCAATATCCCAGAAACCAAAGATGGAGTGGTAAATATATTTTAGATAACATAATTATAGTTTTGATTGATATATAGATGGGTTAAACCTCATTCTCAACAATTTTTCAGTCGTATTATTGCTACAGCCAGTTCACTTACTCATGTGTTTCTGTTCTTTATCACACCAGTACTCCGCTTAGCCATCTTTCCAAGCAACTGGCTATTTTTCCACATAGACTGTTAGCCCTTTGCTGGAAGAAGAATGGCACTTGTCACAATGACTTTTGTCAAACGTCCAAAAGGATGTTGGCAGAGCTTGGGTTCAAACATGCAGACCCTTGATTGACAGCCCACATCACTACTGACAAGCTGGACTTGGCTCTCTAATATAGACTTTTATAACCGTAATGTATTTGGAAAGGCAGGGTTTTATCTTAAATTAAAACATGTAAGGAAATGTTCTGTCTTTTTGATTTTTTTTTTACCAAAGTCACATGATAACTGACTGGTTTTTTGCTACCAGTCAGGATCCAGATCAGCATCAAACTTCATGCAGTCTGAACAACAGGATCTTCCAAGCTCACTGTCTAGTTGTACAAGCCTTTTTGAAGTGAGGTAACCTGTCTTTGAGCAAAGACTGACCATACAAAAATATACCATTTGGTAAAACTTGTATTTAAACCTTTCCCACATACAGCAAATCCGCAGCAGACAACTATGAAATAGAGTAGAAAATATCTAAAATGCTAAGTATAATCATAGAATAGAGTTGAAATCACTGTAGCTAAAGAAGATTTGTTCATTCTGAGCAATTTCTCCTCTTGCCACAATGTTTTCAAAAGTCGTCTGCTTCAGAGGCGTTAGAAAGGGTCTATATGTCGAAAAGTGTTAGAGGCGTTAGAAAGGGTCTATATGTCGAAAAGTGTTAGAGGCTTTAGAAAGGGTCTATATGTCGAAAAGTGTTAGAGGCGTTAGAAAGGGTCTATATGTCGAAAAGTGTTAGAGGCGTTAGAAAGGGTCTATATGTCGAAAAGTGTTAGAGGCGTTAGAAAGGGTCTATATGTCGAAAAGTGTTAGAGGCGTTAGAAAGGGTCTATATGTCGAAAAGTGTTAGAGGCGTTAGAAAGGGTCTATATGTCGAAAAGTAGTAGAGGCGTTAGAAAGGGTCTATATGTCGAAAAGTGTTAGAGGTGTTAGAAAGGGTCTATATGTCGAAAAGTGTTAGAGGCGTTAGAAAGGGTCTATATGTCGAAAAGTGTTAGAGGCGTTAGAAAGGGTCTATATGTCGAAAAGTGTTAGAGGTGTTAGAAAGGGTCTATATGTCGAAAAGTGTTAGAGGCGTTAGAAAGGATCTATATGTCGAAAAGTGTTAGAGGCGTTAGAAAGGGTCTATATGTCGAAAAGTGTTAGAGGCGTTAGAAAGGGTCTATATGTCGAAAAGTGTTAGAGGCGTTAGAAAGGGTCTATATGTCGAAAAGTGTTAGAGGCGTTAGAAAGGGTCTATATGTCGAAAAGTGTTAGAGGCGTTAGAAAGGGTCTATATGTCGAAAAGTGTTAGAGGCGTTAGAAAGGGTCTATATGTCGAAAAGTAGTAGAGGCGTTAGAAAGGGTCTATATGTCGAAAAGTGTTAGAGGCGTTAGAAAGGGTCTATATGTCGAAAAGTGTTAGAGGCGTTAGAAAGGGTCTATATGTCGAAAAGTGTTAGAGGCGTTAGAAAGGGTCTATATGTCAAAAAGTGTTAGAGGCGTTAGAAAGGATCTATATGTCAAAAAGTGTTAGAGGCGTTAGAAAGGGTCTATATGTCGAAAAGTGTTAGAGGCGTTAGAAAGGGTCTATATGTCGAAAAGTGTTAGAGGCGTTAGAAAGGGTCTATATGTCGAAAAGTGTTAGAGGCGTTAGAAAGGGTCTATATGTCGAAAAGTAGTAGAGGCGTTAGAAAGGGTCTATATGTCGAAAAGTGTTAGAGGCGTTAGAAAGGGTCTATATGTCGAAAAGTGTTAGAGGCGTTAGAAAGGGTCTATATGTCGAAAAGTGTTAGAGGCGTTAGAAAGGATCTATATGTCGAAAAGTGTTAGAGGCGTTAGAAAGGGTCTATATGTCGAAAAGTGTTAGAGGCGTTAGAAAGGGTCTATATGTCGAAAAGTGTTAGAGGCGTTAGAAAGGGTCTATATGTCGAAACGTGTTAATCACCATTAATTAATTCTAAGACACCAAAGGTTTGTTTCACATATTTATAACATGACTCGGCTAAACCTTCCACAAATATTCTGACATATCTGCAGCTTAATTATTTTTGAAAACCCTGACAAAAAGAGAATTGCAAACAATTTTTTTTAACACTATACAATAATTATACATTTATTCATAGAGACTGTTTATATTTTTCCCTAGATGTTTTCTTCAGATTTGTTGAATATCGGAAAGGGTTGATTTCAAACCCTGATATGAAATAATATTTTTCATTAGTAAGTTGGTTCCTTTTGCTAATTCTTGATCCAGTGAAATTTAAATAGAATGCTTCTTTCTTTTCAGCCGAGCTCCGGAAGCTCAGTCAGTAGTGACACAGGCTGTGAATCCAAGGGGTTGTGAGTTCGAACCCCAGCTCGGCCAACATTCTTTCTGATGTTTGACAAAAGTCACTGTGACGAGCGTCATTCGTCTTTCACCAATGTGCTAACAGTTCATGTGGAAAAGTAACCAGTTGCTTGGAAAGTATGTTGTGTGGAGTACTGGTGTGAAACAACCAGGAAACATATGAGTAGGTCAACTGGCCGAAGTAATATGACTGAAAAATGGTTGAAAACGGCGTTAAACCTAATCAATCAAATCAATCTTTCTTTTCAGGAACTTTACTTGTATGATTCAGCGGGGAAAGAATTGTTTTCTGAAATGGTGGCAAAATTTGTAAGTAGACATTTCTGCTTTATCATTTTACTTGTTTCATTTGAGCCAAGTCAACCTTTTGAGGTTTTAAACAATTACCTTTTCTTACTTGCACATGCAAATGAAGCAGACAACTTTTGAAACCAGGCCTTCGGAAAACCAAAAAATCGTCCTGAGCAATTTCTCCATTTGCCACAATAATTTTAACTCTATTCAATGATTATATTTTTATTTATAGAGATTTTCCATAAAATGTCCTAGATTTTCAAGTCAACTGTTTCAGATTTATCATATATGTATTGAAAGGTTAACCCTTTTCCCACATAAATTGGGTCTACAACGTTAACAATATCTTTTAGAAAATATGGGAAATAAATCTCTTTAACCCTTTCCCTCATATAGATGCTTTCTGACGCCTCTGCAGCAGACAGCTTTTTGAAAACATTTGCCACAATGTTTTCCACTTGTAGTCATAGGTTATCCATTGAATTATAGAGATTTTCTATTTTTTGACAAAATACGTTCAAAGTCGTCTGCTGTAGAATTGTCGTATGAGGGAAAGGGTTAAATGAAAGTAATTATTGAGTAGAATAGAATTGAAAGCATCATGGCTAAATTACTCATGATAAGTCATTTCTCTTTCTGCTTCAATGTTTTCAAAGCGGTCTGCTGCAAATGCATTGAGTTATGTCTACATATAAGAAAGGATTTAAATAAACCTTTTCCAACAAACAATAACTCTGCAGCAGAGGACTTGGAAATGAGCACATGTATCCAAAATATAGAAAAATATCTCTAAATGTTTGTATAATTATTGTATAGAGTTGAAATCTTGTGACAAATGGAGGAATTGCTCAATGCCCTTATATAGAAGATTTCTGACTTTTGAAGACTTTCTGGCAAAAGGAGAAATTGCTCATAATTTGAAATTTCTACCTTTTGCCACAATGTTTTCAACTCTGTTCAATGATTCAACTTTTTTTTAACTAGACGTTTTTTAATGTATGTTGAAAATTGATCAGTTGATTGTTTGGTGCTTTACGTCGCTTTGAACAATTTTTAGCTCTACTGGCCAAAGGCCAGAAGGGCTTATGTCGTGGCGATTTGTCCGTTGTGCGTCCGTCCGTCCGTCCCTCCGTGCGTCCGTAAACAATTTCTTGTTAACACGATACAGTCTTCACTTTTGATTGAATCTCAACCAAACTTATACAGTAGTTAGATATCCATGAGAGCTCGGTTCCTTTCGAAAACCAGCCAGATCCGCCCATGCATGACTGGATTATGGCCCTTGAAATGGTCAAAATTGCTATAAAAGAGCTTGTTAACACGATACAGTCTTCACTTTTGATTGTATCTCAACCAAACTTATACAGTAGTTAGATATCCATGAGAGCTCGGTTCCTTTCGAAAACCAGCCAGATATGCCCATGACTTTTTTTTTGTATGACTGGATTATGGCCCTTGAAATGGTCAAAATTGCTATAAAAGAGCTTGTTAACACGATACAGTCTTCACTTTTGATTGTATCTCAACCAAACTTATACAGTAGTTAGATATCCATGAGAGCTTGGTTCCTTTCGAAAACCAGCCAGATCCGCCTATGCAAGACTGGATTATGGCCCTTGAAATTGTCCAAATTGCTATAATTGAGCATGTGAACACAATAGAGGCTTCATTTACTATCTGATCTTCACCAAACTTAGATAGTAGTTAAATACTGATTAGAGCTTGGTTCCTTTTGAAAACCAGCCAGATCTGCCAATGCAAGACTGGTTTATGGCCCATGAAATTGTAAAAATTACTATAATACTGTTATACAGCTTGTGAAAACAAAAGGGCCTCCATTTACTATCCGATCTTCACCATACATACATGCTCTGGATTGAAAATGACCAAAGAACCATACCAGTAGAGCATAGGCCCTCATGGGCCTCTTGTTTTAGTTATATCATGGCGTTACCAGTACTACTGGTCCATTTATCCTGACACCAGCCAGTCAGTTGTAATGCTAACCCATGACCCTGTATGTGGGAAAGGGTTAACAGAAATCTTCCTTGCAATCTTGATAACAGTAGACTGGCAGTTCTGGCTCTGGCTCTTGCTGATTGCAGTTTTTCTGTTGCTATATTTATATAATTTCATTTTCATATATTTATCATGTAGTTTTCACACAATCAAGTACTATTATTTATTTAAGGAAAGGTTTGTGCTTGGTAAATGATGTTATTCTTGCATTTTCAATAAAAAGACAATCACAAAATAATGTGATCTATTTGTGTGTGAACCTGTGTTCTTCAGTTTTTCTTTCTTTCTTGTGATTGTGATTGCAGCGACTACATACATACAATCAAGTTATCTTTTCCGGGTGCAGATGACAAATTTTGAAATAGTATATATTAGGGATGGGAACGAATACTGAAAATGATATTTGAATATTCGTTTAATTATTTGAATATATTTGAATATTTGTTTTTCGAATCAAAAATCGGTATCTGATTTCAGGTTTATCTGAATACTGGTATCTTTTTATTGCATTTTACCCCAATCGATTATCGGTTTATCTTTTTCGCTTCATTTCAGCTCTATAAATACTCACTTTTGCAAGGGACATTATTCTTAGCATGTAAATACAACAACTTGAGATCGAAACAACGTGTTTTTTGGGCAATAAAATGATACAACCTAGTAAAAACAAGACATTAAGCTGGTATATCTGTTATCAAACATAAATAAGAAGCATTGAGAACATTGAGGCTTGTAAAATACAATACTGTATGAACCGATTATATAATCGATGTCTTATCGATTGATGCAAAGCGATTGTTACCGATAATCGATTGTAAAACTGGAAGCGATGGCCCAACACTATAAGCTATTGTTTACGTATATACTGCATGTATATACACTCCCTTTTTTCTTAACAGATATATTTGAATTTCAAGTTGATGTAAATCAGGAAACAAAAAATCCCCTCGAAACGATAAACCGAATGGCAACGTTTTCTGAGCTGTATATTCATTCGGGTGTCGCTTGTTTACCGAATTTAATATTTATCCGAATAAAAAAATTAACAAAATAATTATAGATCTTATTCATACAAAAAGCATAGGGAGTTGGGTGATATTTCGGTGTGTGTTTTTACCGATTTCGTCTAGTCAATTTAACCGCGTTTTGGAAGAAAACAAAATAGTGGACGATTAAATTAGTTCGCTTATGTGAATTTGATTTAAAAGAGGTAAAGATGACAGCTGCATACTTTTGAGATGTAAAGCAATGTTAAATATGACATATTCAATTGTTGCAATAGCTGTCTATGATGTGAACATCGACTATGTTTTGGTTTAGCTGGGAGGTTTTTACGGAACTTGACTTTCACTTTCGTAATTATATGCAGACTGTCACCGTTTATACATGTGTGTTGATTCAAAAATATCGAACTTGTAAACAGGTCGTCAGGTGATGTCTGGTTACACACGATATGAACTCGGGTATACGTACACGTGACAATTATCGATTTTATGATTGATACTTAAGGTTTGACATACGTTGTAAAAACCCAACAAACGACACATACACCCTCTTTATCACTTCACCCTTAATCATGATAAGCTCCAACTCGCGACCTCTGTCAGAATTTTACTTATTCGAAAACAGTATTCAAATCCCTAGTATATATATATATGAGCTGTTCCATAGGCTAATCCGGGCTGACACATTCTGTCGATCTGGGTTGATACATTACGCAGATGCCATAATGTTGGTTTTCTCCTGGATCAGCTTTTTTACACAATATAGACATATTACAAATACAGTAAACAAAAATGTTTATATAATTCAGTGGGACCTGCCATCAGTTGTTGTTGTTGTTTATGACTGTACCAGTGAAACCTCGTTCAACAGCTGTGAGAAATGGTTACAGAGAGTTCGACAGCAGAGTCCTGAAATGGTTGTGCCAGGTTAGTTGACCATTAATTTAAACTCCACCTGACCTTAACCCTTTCCCTCATATGACAATTCTGCAGCAGACGAATTTAAACTTATTTTGTCAAAACATAGAAAATCTCCATAGTTGAATGGATAACCTATGACAAAAAGGGGAAAACATTGTGGCAAAAGGAGAAATTGCACGTTTTGTGCAATTTCTTCTTTTGTCACTATGTTTTCAAAAAGCCGTCTGCTGCAGAGGCGTCAGAAAGCGTCTATATGAGAGAAAGGGTTAACCCTGTACAACATAAAACACATCTACAGCTGACTACGCTGAAAACAGCAGGGCAAAACAATGTCAAATCTCAATAAATGTTAAAATGACTATTGAATAGCGTTAAAACTTGTGACAAAAGTGAGAAAGTGCACATTATAATGTTTTCAATAGTTGTCTGCCACTGAGACAACAAAACACATCTGCATAGGGTAAAGGGTTACTTCGCTACAACAGGGCCTGCTCTGGGTTGAACTTTTCTTTCGCCACCACTTTCGCCACATTGAAATAAAATTCGCCACTTTTAAATTTTAAGAGCCCCTTTTAATTTTTAGGAGCCATTCATTTTCGTCACTTTTGACAAATATTTTAGCCATTTGTTCCCCACTTTTCTTTAATTTCAGAGATAAACGGAGAGGAGGAGAAATATTTATATGCAATCTCATCAATGGGTCCACTTATTGTTTGTACTTGCCCATAATTAAACAGATTTTTTTCCAATCAAAAATGACAAACTTACATTGTCATTAAATCATAAAAGGCCTACGTCGACCGTCGAAACCTGCTTCAAAAAGCGTGCCGATATATTTAATGCATCTATAATTGCCAATTATTGCCAATTATCATATGTACGGCCTTTATCGCTCAATATCGCTCAGAGTTGTTGGTCAGTCGGATTAAAAGGCTGAATTAACACTTCACAACAATAAAATAAGTGTGAAATACACAAGCTGTCAAAATGATAAAAACGGGTGTCCTAAAAATGTCGTAAATTGGTCACTGGTTCCCGACATTGAATCAAATGGCGGTGCATTATCTTAGATTAACGGAAACAGTCACTGTATGTCGTAAACTGATATATCCGAAACAGGTCAATGTTAATGATAAAAACCTTTCACCACGTACATTCACCACTCATGAAATAACTTCACCACTTTAAAAAAATCTTATCATTTGGCGAAAATGGCGAACGACAGCGTGGGCCTTGCTACAATAGCAAGGGCTTGTAGTTCTTGGTCTGATTTCAATGACATTGGACCAACAGTGACCCTTGTGAGTCCCCATTTTTGTTGAAATTGTAATTTTCGCAATTTATATATTTTTTTGACAAACAATTATCAAGGCTCAAAATTTAATATGTGATAAAGTTACATTGGTAAATTTAATTGTTTGTTGATTTAAAAATGGATAGTTTGTATTCACTGATTTAGAACGGTTAAAACTCGCAGGTTAATTTTTTCCTATATAATTAATTGTATTTATCAAACTTAGAACAAGTCTTGAAGTACTATGTTGTTATTTCAGGTGTTGTCATAGCAAATAAAGTAGATCTTGATCAGAGACGGGTAATTAGTCCAAAAATGGGGAGTGAGTTTGCAGCTTCAAGTGGATTGAAGTATTTCGAGTGTTCAGCGGTAAGTGATCATTAAATTGGTTAACCCTTTCCCACAAACAGACGCCTCTCCAGCAGATGACTTTAAGAAACATTGTGACAAAAGGTGAAATTGCTCACAATGAGCAATGTTCCGTTTTGCCAAAATGTTTTCAAGTATCAAACAAATATCATTTCTTTCAAAGAATTATTTCAAATTTGTGTCAAGATGTTTTTCGAGTCCTCTGCTACAGAGGCATCTGTATGTGATAAAGGTTAAACAGTAACAGAAGTAGTTGATCATTTATTTGGTTATCAATATAAGAAGATCTGATTAGACAGCATGGATGTTTATGTTGATCAGGGTCTTCGCTTGTTTGTCGCAAAGTACCAAAGGAAATTGTAAAGCCCACATACAACAAGTCTGTAGCAGATGACTCTGTTGCGTATGACTTCTAAAATACATTTTGGGATTAACGAAGAAATATTTTAACCCTTAACCACATAGAAGTAAACTACAGCATATGACTATAAATAACTTGACTTTTTCCTACATACAACAAATCTGTTAATAGTTAACACTTTCCCTCGTATAGACACTTTCTGACGCCTGTGCAGCAGACGGCTTTTTGAAAACAAAGTGATAAAAGAAGAAATTGCTCAAAACAAGCAATTTCTCCTTTTGCCACAATGTTTTCCACTTTTAGTCATAGGTCATCCAGTAAATTATAGATATTTTCTATTTTTTGACAAAATATATTCAAAGTCGTCTGCTGCAGAATTGTTGTATGAGGGAAAGGGTTAAATAAAGTGGCCAAAAGAGAAATTGCTCATGATGATAAATATGCACTTCTCACAGGATTTAACTCTTCCCCACATACACTTAATCTGCAACAAACTTCTTTTAAAACATTAAGGCAAGTATACAGAAAATCTTATTAAAAGAAAAGTATTATTACTGAAAAAATTTGCAAAATGATATATTGCTAATTTTGTCACCATGTTTTCTAGAAATTGTCTGCTGTAGAGGTGTCAGAAAGAATCTGTATGTGGGAAAGGGTTAAAGAGCAACAGCACTCTAGAACAGCTGTATTTGTTCGCTACCACCAGAGGTAGCGCTGTAATTTCAAAACCTCCGAATGTTGCTTTTCATGTGATGCTGCCTATTAAATTTTTCTAGTTGACATTTTTATTTTCTTATTTCAGAAAGAGATGCAGGGCGTCGATGCACCATTTTATTACCTAGCAAATGAGTTCTACAACATGTTTCAAGAGAAAGTTGAAGTCTTTAAATCTTTGGGGATGCAGTAATCTCATCATGGACTCTTTTATCAATATTTACATTCCGTCCTTGTCTGTGTTATTTATATTTTGTAAAAAAAAATGAAAGAAACTGAATAAAGAATTAATTCCGACCATAAACTTCCTGAGTGTTGGTTAGTATTTGTGATATTGTGATAACCGCTTTAAAAACTTTATCTAATTCCCACATACAGCAAATTTGCAGCAGACGAATGTCTTCTCAAAAATATGGATAATCTCTATAATTGTAGGTATAAACACCGGAAACAGTTGAAAACTTTGATAATTAGGTATTGGCGACATATTGTGTTGTTTCAGACATTTTTGATTTGGTCTGTTTACATGCCGATGAGACATTGTTTCAACAACGTGTGTCCATATAAACTATGCCATATCTGTTCACCTTACAGAAGACCCTATACCGTGAATGCTTTCGGCGCTTTAATATTAATTCGACGACACGATCGGTCCAAGAATTGACCCAATTCGTGTACCTATATGTCTCTGGTCCTGTGTATTGCAGTTGTTCGCAAAAGCGTGGCGCGTAGAAATATACATAATAATGTTTACCGCAGAAAGATTTGTATTTTATAACCAATATAAAGTCATGAATAAGATTGACAAATCGAACAGCGACCCTTAAGTATTATATTTCCTGTTCAGTTGACACTAAATTTCCACACTGTATATTGGAATCATGCTGATTAATGAAAATGACAGACAATCGAAAGCATGCTAGAGTTATGTTTGTTGTGCAATTCACATCTGCATGTCATAAGTTTCCTATAAACCAAGTTTGAAATTGATAAATTGAAAGTTTATTGAGACAATGGCCGAAGTAAAAGCATGACAAAATCTCACATCATATTTATGTTCGAAACATTGGATCGTTCTCCTGATCACAATGTATAAATGTGACCATGAAATGAATCTGCCATACAGAAACAACGTTTAGACCAATTTATGCAACCCGTAACGGACGGGTGGTCAAAAAGACGAAAAGACACACTCCAAACGCAGCATGCTAGAGTCATGGTTATTGTGCACTGCACATCTTCAGGCCATACGTTACCTATAAGCCAAGTTTTACAATGTATTGAGACAATGGTCGAACTTTATAAGGAAAATTAGAATAACTCCTAAAATAAGCAGACCAGAGGTATGTACCTAGTATGTTTCCTGGTATAAGTGTGGCCACCTTGAAATTAATCTGCCAAACAGAAACAACGTTTTGACCAATTAATGCAAACCGTGACGGACGGACGGATGCGCAATCGGACAGACAGAGACAGAGAAAGAGGAGGCTGATAAGCACAAGTCGGTATCAGATCAATATGGTCGAGTACCAGTAGTTATTGTTCATTCACGTCATTTTCTATTGTTTTGATAATCGACATGTGAGTCAAGAGAGAACGTGGTTCAAGGTTTAGATTCTAAAACTAATAACTAATTGATCGACCTAATGCCAAACAGTTGTACCTTTATATGATAAATACAACTACTTAATATTATATTTAACACACGTCACCTCAAGGCTATACAGTTCAAAATGTTTGGGGACGATCACACCTAATCTGACCTTTTGGAATTTCGACCGGTGACGATCCAGTCCAGCCTGATCATGTATCTCCTTATAGAGATTTTCCATATAATATTCCTGTTGTTTTGTCGTTTGCTGCAGATCGCCTTTTAAGCGGCGAAAACTCTTGCCACAACAACAATGATTACAAACTATAATGCGATGAATAAAAAACAGATCAAGATCAGCCTGTATATTCGCACATTCTGATTAAGATATACACTGTTCACATACTTTAAACTAAGTAGGTAGAAACGATTATTTGAACCTTCACTGCTTAGAAATACCAACGTTTACCTTTTCCCATGCACTGGTTCATTATACATATACATATATATTCTCTCACATTGCCTTGCATCTTGGAACACATAGTTATTCTTTTCACCTTAGATGTGGGAACGCACCTTGGTAACACTGGTAGTTCCCAAAACCCAATACACGTTAATTCTATACGAATCCCGTTCAGACGTCGAAATTGAACGAAATAACCACGTTCCCAAATCCCGAGTGTCTTTAAGTTGAGTCGTCTCCCTTTGATTGCATTTCACTAGCATACGAGATAAATGGTTTTGTTTGTTTGTTTGGAGTTTAACGCCGCTTTCAACAGCTTTGGTCATATCACGGCGGTCAGTGCACCTACCCATGTTTTCCTGGCTTTCCCACACCAGTACTTACACAACATTCTTTCGAAGCCACTGACTTCTTTCTCACATAGATTAGAGGTGAGAGGCAATGGAAAACATCGCCCGAAAGAATGTCGCCGCAACCGGGTATCGAACCCGTGACCTCCAGATCACGAGTCAGATACGCTACCAATTGAGCTACCCGGCCGGGTCCGAGATAAATGGACTAAAACATCACGTCTGGGAAGAAACTGCTAAAAAAGAAAAAAGTCGTAAACCAGACAAACATCGCTCAGACGCTTGAAGTTGAAGACCGGATTCGCAGAAATGCTTTCGTATGCACATGGGGCTTCTTATTTCTGGATCATAAATTTGTTCTCATATAACTGTCACATAGCACCAAAATTGCACATTCACAGTCAATAAAAAGTGTTCGGTTTGTTTCCACTAAGGATGTTTTTGTTTTTTTATCAAATAACTGACTTTCGTTATGAAAAACAAATACACTTTTACATCCCTCGCTGTTCTCGAACCGTACCTATTCTCGAACCTTTAGTTTAAGGACTGTTTTTATAATATCAAAAATGTATGCATTATACCTGGGACTACTAATACGGGAAAGAGAAACGATTGCGATAAGCGCCAATTGCTTGTCATCTTTACAAAACTGTTCTTGTGCGTAAACCTCGATAAGCGGGTAACGGGTCAACTCAGCATTTTACCAACTCGCCCTCCTTCGGGTTAACTTGGCCGGGTCAACTCGGTCTGTTCTGCATTTTATAGTTCAGTGCCGATTCTCAAAAAGTATCAAAGAAATTCGGTATTATATTACACAATTTTAAAGGATCGTAATTCCGTCGTAATTTTACCATTTGTCATGAAAATTGAGTGAAAATGGAAAATGAAAAAGAAAAAGTATACATGCTTATCGTTATTTAATTTGGTAGAATAACCAAAAAATCTCACATTTGTATATCAGATAACAATTGAATTTATTATATTATATTATTTGATTTTATTGTTTATACTTTTTCAAACACTAATCATACAGAGAATCACAACATCGCAGTAACGCTGTCGTTGACATCTCGTTGCCCATATAACGGGCCCAATTCAGCTCAAGTTGTTTATCAAGACGCCGCGTTACCCCTCGACGGGTACATTGGAGGTCACGATTATGACGATGATTTACAATCTTAAGCACGTAATTGAATATTCAGTATTTACTCATAACATAAGATAACATTACTTTAATATAATTAAATACCCTCGGTTATTTAAGGTTAACCGACGAGTTTGAAAAGGTCGAATCAGAATATGTTAACATTTAGATTAGATTGATTTATATAAATTTGGGTTTATTAATCATTGAAAAGCATCGCAAATATTATGACACACCGGATTATTGTTCTTTATGCACGATTTATCCATTTGCCACAATGTTTTCAAAATGATTTCAGTCACAGATACGTAGCCTCTATTCGAATATTGTTCATATTTCTGCATATACCTTTTCGAAGTCATCAGTTGTATATCAGTTATATGTGTAAAATGGTTAAAGTGGTTTCGCATCGAATAACCTTAATTAGCACGACCTATTTCGGAAAATAGATTCAATAGGTATCTATATGTGTATAGATATTATCTATTTTCTAAAAATCATATACGTAGTCCAATTGCCAAATATTGTGTTAAACATGTAGGGGAGGTGTACCTATATTGGACCACCTATCTTTGTCAAAAAATTCCCGCAACATGGTTCGCGATTTCCGAACCATTCATTAGTCAAAATTATCGCTATGGTTGGCCCATGCACCCATCAGCGTGAGAAGACGGCAGCTAGGTGCGTTATGATGTTATTCGAAATTTTAGGAAATAACCAAATGGTCCAAATTAGGGATCAACAGACCTATATTGGACCAGGTGTTTCTCATATTGGACCGAGGGGTCCAATAAAGGAAACAATGGTCCAATATAAGGTACACCTTTCAATTATCACTTTATATACGATCGAAAAGTCACCAATGGGATGCCACTCTTACTTTTAGAACTTAGGACTAAATTAGTGATGAATTCATCAGGGAATGAGTTAAAAACCAAACCTAATACTAAAAGAACAGACAAACAAATATGATTTTTATCAAACTTGCATGTTATTGCAAACTGCAACCGACAGTTTTGCCAAAACTTATTTACAGGTTGACGAAGAATCACTTTCAATTCACTTTAAATGTTATGCGGATCATTGACACAAGTCACACTGAAAATTTGGGGGCAATCCCCCAGCGCAGGCTTCGTGCACGTAAGTTGTACAGTATACGCAACGTACCATCGTCTCTCTTCTTTCCTCCAGGCATAGCGGACAAAACCAGGGGTCACCATCAGAATCATCTTCCACGTCAGACGTCGCGCTGTTAATCGCCGGCGTGTCAGTCTTACGCCGTGTAGTCTTCTTGGTAGATTTGCTGCAGCCGCCATAACTGACTGTGAGTGACGTAGTAATATCGGAAGGTCGCCGCCAGATGTCGCGTCGATGTTCTAGGCTGGATACATTTCAAAATATGTCGGTGGTCCAATAAAGGTACTGGTCCAATATAAGTACACCTCCCCTACTACGTAGGTATATTTACAATTATACAGGTTTACCTTTTGAAGTCATAAACCAAATACTTCAGATGCATAAAGGTATGAATAAAAATCACGGTAAAAGGAAGTAAAGCTATTCAAAACAAATATCAAATGTTCAACAATGTGTTTCAAATTTCAAGATGTTATTTTTATTTATTTATACGTATTAGTTCTTTAAATCTGAATATGGCGACTTGGAAAACATACTAATATGAACATATTCTGCATAAATTAGGGTATACTTATTGAAAAGAGTCGAACACTATTTTAACAAATAAAGATTTTTTTTTTAAGCACACTTATCCCGTCCAAATGTGTTTACATTAAGGAAAGGTTATAGTTTAGGATTAGTAGAAAATCAAATGGGATAAATTAATATCGACAATAACATTTCAAGCTCAATTTCAATTTCCGACAGTACGATGATGATAACACGACAGTACGATGATGATAACGCGACAGTACGATGGTGATAACGCGACAGTACGATGATGAAAACGCGATAGTACGATGATGATAACGCGACAGTTTGATGATGATAATGCGACAGTACGATGATGATAACACGACAGTACGATGATGATAACGCGACAGTACGATGGTGAAAACACGATAAGATATCGCACTATCATCATCGTACTGTCGTATTATCGTGTTTTCGTTATCGTACTGTCGCGTTATCATCATCGTACTGTCGCGTTATCATCATCGTACTGTCGCGTTTTCACCGCCGTAATATCGTAGTATCGTACTGTCGCGTTATCATCCTCGTACTGTCGAGTATCGCGTTTCATATCAACACATTCACAGGCGATGGCCTGTGATGGCCTAACGGTATTCCGTTGTTAATACATAAGTAGATATTATGTATCAGTCGAGTGAGTACCTTTTCCTCCAAAGAGGATACGTTGTACACCCACGGTAACTGACTGTTGCCCGAATGCTTGCTCGACTTAATCTCTATAAGGGTATGAGTAAGTTTACAAACATTAAATATGTCTCTTATAATTGTACCCTTATTAAACCAAGTACGTGTTCGGGGATTAAACCTTTCCTACATAAACAATTGACACCATTACGATTGACGGTATAGGGATTCAAATCCATGTCACTTCGTGTGTAAGCCCCTGTCGTTACATGTACGAACCATGCTATTGCGACTATGCTATGACACCTGTAGATTTGCTGTCGGTACATTTAAACCCTCCATATTTACGGAAAATCTATTAAATGTGTCCATACATATTCAAGTTTCTTTACGTAGTAAAATGTTGTAAACTGCGTAGAATAGTTTTAAAACTCTTTACATCTTTACCTCGCCCTCAAACAGTCGGATTTCGACGTACATTCAGAAGGCAACAGTTTGAAAAAAAAAAAAAAGTGAGTGAAATTGAGAAAATATACTTTTGGTCAAATAAAGCAATGTCTACTTTTCTCAAAATATTTTTAATTGTGATTCAAAATTGAAATATCAACACTTCGGATATTCAGTTAATAACATCATGTCATTGACACTCTGATGGGATTGTGATTTAATCATTATCGTGATTGGAAATGTCGGTTTCAACAATCCAATCATATGAACAGATGTAACAATTTACCTGATATTTATTATACGAAATTATTTTGAGACCTAATCTGAAAGAAGTCCGATATATTTGTATATAGTCGACTATAAAGGGAGAAATGAACAATGCATTGTAAAGTCAAGGTCTATCAATCAAAGACCCTGCATAGATAATGAAATACATACTCTATCAAAATTCATATAATTGAGCCGTTCCACGAGAAAACCAACACTATGGTCTCTGCGAAAAGTATCGACCCAGATCAGCCGAAACAAGCCGCGCAGGCTAACTGGGACAGACACTTTTCGCTTCTTGAGGATTTTCTGTTTTATGAATCTTTACCCTTTACCTCTTTCCCCCCGCAGGCTGATCTGGGTTGATACATTACACAGAGTCCATAATGTTGGTTTTCTCATGTAATGGCTCATATCATTTTACAATTGTACAGATCGTTTGAGCAATCAGAGTTTCTCATTCGCTACTGTTTTCAATTAAATATCCGTTCAAGGAATTGTTTCAAGTTAAACGGTATATTCGAATTCAATGGTGTTCGAATAATCGCGAGTCCATTGTATATCAACTAGGATGGAATTACCGACAGTCACGGTACTTCAGGTTTACGTTGAACATGATAATGAAGCAAAGTGTACTCTAAATTATATACATATCTTTATTAATTAAATTTTACAATAGAAAACAGTCAAAATTGTGGTAGTCTTCATCACAGTTTTCTTTAAATGTTTCATTTAATTAAAATTTAAAACATGATTTTTGTGGCGATTGGTTTGACAATTGCAGCAATGCTAACAGAAACAACACAAATAAACACATTTACATAGTCAGTTTTGTACAGCCCGTTGACTTTTTTTCCCTTACTGCAAACCAATTAACCTACATCCGTTAAACCGCAAATTATATAGTTCCATCAGTGATGCAGAGTCACGATTAATAATAATCATGTCAGTGCTACATTGGTACCGGATTGATACTAACATTTGAGATTTATTGAGATAATATCTACATAGAGTTAAATTATGTAACTATTATCTTTCTTCATGTTTGGGCAGATAATAAATATCATTGCGCGTTCTATAACTTGCATAATAAATTTCAGGGTTTTAGGTAAGGACCGGCACCATTCATTTGCCGTTTCGTTTTTCTCAAAATCGCTGGTTCAAATTTGTGCCACGAACAAAAAAATATTAAATGTGTTTTTTAAACTATATGAATAAATAGTGTTCTCAGATGTATTCTGCGATCGCTGCTAGCAATCGCCGAAAGTCGACGATTACTTTGTTTAGGTGTTTTCGACAAGGTCCGCGTCTAAATTCCAGACTTTAATCAAATCATTTGAGCGCTTTAAATTACGACGACTGGTAAACGCTTGCTAGTCAATGTACTAAACGCTTGTTTATAAAGCGTTTAGAATACTTTGATTATAGCAGAACGAAATCTTTCAAGAATGAAGAAGAGAAAAATCGATAATTTCTTTCGGCCGAAATCAGGTAAACGCCCCCGTTTGATGCGTTTTGTTTCGTTCAAAGAGTTGATTACTTACAGATGACTGAGTTGGTGATGGAAATAACATATATTTGCTATACGATCGCCACTATAGTGCCATCGGCGCTTTGATTCTATAATAAAATGCAAATGTAAATTTCTATTGACATGGAAATGTTGATTAATTAAATGTTTCAAACTGTAAACGTACAGAATTTACACAAAATCTTCAGATTGAATTGTTTTGAATTACTTATTGATACATACAGTCAGGGGCGTAGCTTTGCAATAATCAATGTGTAGGCCGTCTCGTGAGAAAATCAACATTGCGTAAAGTATCGACCCGGATCAGCCTAAACATGCCACACAGGCCTACCCGGTTAAACACTTTTCGACTCTTGTGGATTTTCTGTTTCAGGAATCACTACTCTATACATCTATGCCCCTAAGACGAAATGTGTCGGCCGGATCAGTCTGCCTAAAGGGAGCTACGCCCCTGACAGTTAAAGCATATTTTACAAAATGACACATTTCTTTGTTAATCTTTCAGCCCTCATAACGGATTCAAAATTTGTTGTGATAACGTACAGGATTTTGAAGTTTGAAATATCGTTTCATTTAAATCCAGAACAACCACAAACATATTACAAACAATGGCATATTTCATTTGGTGATATTTTTATCCTTATATCTGCCATACTATGTCAAGTAATGTAATCATGTGTGTTCCAGTTTATGTGACGTCATAAGCAATTAATATACAATATGTTCAAATTGGAGAGCACACAAAAACAAAAACTGCTCTAAAACCGTTCCTCAAGTATTTGAACACAATCCAATCTCCTATTTATGTGAGCTAATTCTCTCGCTGTTTCGCCTTTGTTAGTCTTCAAAGGAATAAGAAACTTGCAAGTAGAACACAGATACCGCACACAATCTGTCTTACCATTCCTTGCAGCGGCGTGTAGTATTGTGTGTCCTTTCCTATTTGGTAATTCGGGGTCAATTTTGTGACTGAAAAGGTATTTCAGTATGTCGAGATGACCACCACATACCGCCGCGAAAATTAATTGTTGTCCATGAGCCTGTTCATATTCGAAATGGTGATTATAGTTCTCGCAAAGATATCGGACAACTAATTCATGACCGTAATACACCGCTTGATGTAGAATTGATTGTCCATATTTAGATTGGGAATCTATCTGCATACCTTGACTGATCAAATATTTGAAACTGTCGAGACTCCCACCACATGCAACGCTATAGAGAGCATCATGTCCTATCTTATTTATCTCCATATTCAGCTCAGGAAATGTCTCCCAAATATAACGTACCATCGACACTGATCCTCCATATGCCGCTTCGTGTAATAACGTGTCTCCGTTGTCGGATCGTGTATCTGTTTTTATACCTTGACCGATCAGATATTTCACACAATCAATATTCCCTCCACGTACAGCACTATGGATGGCATCTTGTCCTTTCTTATTGATCTCGTATTTCAGCTCAGGATATGTTTTCCAAATATATTGTACCATCGACACTGATCCTCCATAGGCCGCTGAATGTAGTAACGTGTTTCCGTGTTCGGATCGCGTTTCTGTGTTCATGCCTTGACCGATCAGATATATCAAGCAGTCAAGACGACCTCCACATGCAGCACTATGGAGAGCATCTTGTCTTTGCTCATTTCTCTCATTTTTCAGTTCAGGACATTTTTCGCAGACGTATTGTACAATGGTCACAGATCCCCAAAAGGCCGCTACGTGTAGAATTGTTGAGCCATGTTTAGACCGTGTTTCTGTTTTCATACCTGCACCGATTAGATATTGTAAACAGTCAAGACTCCCTCCACGTGCAGCAATATGGAGAGCATCCATTCCTTTCTCATTTCTCTCATATCTGGAATCGGGAAATGTTTCCCAAATGTATTTTACCACCGCCACAGATCCTCCATAGGCCGCTCCATGTAGTAATGTGTTTTCGGGTTTACGTTCCCTTTCTGTGTTCATACCTTGCCCGACCAGATATTTTACACAATCAAGACGGCTACCATCTGCAGCATTATAGAGAGCATCTTGTCCTTTCTTGTTTCTCTTCTTTTTCAGCTCAGGAAATTGTTCACAAAGATACATCACCATCGGTAAATATCCTCGAAAGGCGGCTTCGTGTAGTAACGTGTTTCGAATTTTAGACCGCGTATCAGTGTTCATACCCTGATCAATCAAATATTTTAAACAATCTAGAGTCCCACCACGTGCAGCTATAATGAGGGCATCCTGTCCTTTCTCATTTATCTCCTTTGTCAGCGAGGGAAATGTTTCATAAATATAGCGTACCATCGACACAGATCCTCCATAGGTAGCTTCATGTAGAATTGTTGAGCCATGTTTAGACCGTGTGTTTGTTTTCATACCTTCACCAATCAGATATTTCAAACAATCAACACACCCGCCACGTGCAGCGCAATGGAGCGCATCCATTTCATTCTCATTTCCTAATTCTTTGCAATCGGGAAATGATTCACAAATATATCTAAGACAATCTATATGCCCTTTTTCTGCGGCAAAGTGAACAGCATGGTTACCTTTCCTATCCTGCTCCTGTAGTCGTTCAGGGAATTTCTGTCTAACGTATTTGAGTGTTGAAAGTTTACCGTGAAATGCAGCATCGTTGACAACGGAGTTACCTTCTGTCGTATCCCCATAATCTGTGTCAGTGTCTCCGTAGTTTGTTTCTAAGACGTACCAACTCTTCACCCTGTCCATGTCTTCAGGTGTAACTGGTGGTTGTTCGATTCGATTTATAGTTTCATTAATCTCAACTACAATGGGACCGGTGAGAAGTTGTTTCCCCCTTTGAAGGATGTTGACAATCCTATTCCATACTGATGTACAGTCTTCATTGGACAACTCTCGGTTTTTATTCATTTCCATCACATTGTTTCGGAGTTCATATAATTCGTCCATAATCTTACGATGTGGTTCTTCAAGGTCGGTACAATGCTTTAGAAAACGGGACGTGATAGTTACATCCCATTGACTGAGGTCTGTGGGAGGAAACAGCAGATGGAAATGCTCATCCGATATCCTTCCCGAATCCTTAAGTTCCCTTACCTTACTATGTATCAGGTTGTCAGCAAGGATTTCGTCAATATCACGGTGCTGTTGTTGTAGAATTCCCATACTTAACAGGCGGCCCCCATCCAAGAGGAGTAAAATACTTTTCTGTATGTTTCGGTCCATCTGTTCATAAGAAAACAATAAATTTAACAACTTTATAAAAGGACCGATCTTCGGGAGTTATCACACAGCGAAGATCCAGATCAATATGCGCATTCGATCAGTCTGATTCGTGTGTCTGGTGATACAGTAGGAGCCGCCTCTAGCGAGATTGGGATATTAATGCATCTGCGTAAAGTGAAGACTCGAGAGATCTGTGCGTCCGTACAGTTTCAGTAGAGCCTTCACTGTCCGACTAAATATTATGTAGTCCTAGATGTATCATTTGACCCTAAAAACCCGAACCCTAATTTCGCAGCTATCAACCTAAAATTTACCAAACTATCATTTGTTTTTGTTTAACGAGGGACATTTGAGAGACGTCTAAAAAGTGACGTCAGTGGTAGACTTACCCCGCTTTCAACACTGTTTAGTTATATCACAGTATTTCCTGGGTAAGTTACGAGTGCTCCTTGTCCATTTATTCTGACACCAACCAGTCAGTCGTAATGCCAAGCCCGTAACCATGGGCGCCAGGGAGTGCAGCCATTATTTCCATTTTAAAGGTATTGGATTGACCTGGCCAGGGACTAAACCCATGACATGCCGTACCCAAGGCGGACGCTCTACCACTACACCACCGGGCCGGACCACACGCGTTTAACAATGGTGACAATATATAAAATTTACAACAACTATTTATACAAACTGCACTTCCGATATTCGCAATGTTATATTTGACATATTTGCAACAGAAGACACACGAGGAAAAGGAGAGATTATTACAAACGACCAATGTTTCCTTTTCCGACAATGTTTTTAATGTTGGATGGAGATTAATAATTATTCAGATTTTCCTAATTCTTTAGACTACTATAGACCAGAAATATGAGGCAAACAGATGAATGATTTCATCGCACACGATTCTAAGTTCATATCAGATGATACGATTGTTATCATGAACCAAGAAAATACTGTCGGTATTAGGAATATTTATCGAACATGCACTCAAACATAGGTAGACACGGTGAGTTCTTGGAAGTTCGTACACATATTCGGATGTAATGATGCATCAGTCGTAATGCTATCTTCTCAATTTTGGTGTTTGTGATATATTATGTACATGAATGACATATGTGGAGACGGGTTATAGATATACTAGATAGATCAAAAGAGTATTGGAGGGGGGGGGGGGGGGGGGTGGGGGGGGGGGGGAATTGTTTAAGGTTCATGTTAACATTTAAGAAGACAAAATAGGGTACCCATTTCATTTTGTTTATAATCGGTAAATATAAATCGTTCCAAAATCAAATACATACATTTATTTAATTAAGAAGCACTCTCCTTGTGTCCTTGTGTTTTGTAAAAGCGTGCATTACATTTTGCCAGTAACATAATGGAATTCAAAAACAAAAATCTGGTATTTGCCTTTGTTCTGTTAAAAGTAATCGTTTAATAGTCAGGAAAAAATAGCAAAATGTCATTGGACATCTCTTTAAAAGAAAACAATCCTGAAATGCATTAAACATGTATTTGTACATAGCGCCAACTCTGTTCTAGAGAGGTGTGGCTCGTAGAAAGGAACCCATATCCTTGGTAGAAAGACATTGAGGAACATCATCAAAAGCAGAGAGTTTTCGAAAACATGGTAGGAAAAGGATAAATTAATAGGTACATGTGTACGTTTCCCCATAATGCTGTTCACTCTTCTCTATCCCAACATTATACTATTATTTGTAAATATTCTTCTATGCTTTTGTTAATATTAAAATTATCCTTTTAAAAGGGGTTCGCTACATAAAGGTGGCATTATGAGGGGTTAAACTGTATAATCAAGGTTTGTAGTTTGTATAGGTCATGCAATATGGAATGTTAGTTGAGTTATCGGAGGCACAATAACAACATCATTTAAAGTACAAGTTAACCAAGAGCCCGACGGGCAGACGCTTTCAGACGTGCCGACGCTTTCAGACGCAACTACAGCGGACGACTTTTCAAAATAATGTCGCAAAAGGAGAATTTGCAGTGTCACAATGCGTATAATTCTATTAAGCAATTATACTGTTGTGTTGTGTAGGGTAAGCAGTTGCCTTTGAGAAGTTGGAGGTAGATGTTTTTAATATGTTGATATGATTGATTTGTATACATGATGGTGTTATTATTGACCTATAAAAGATCATTACGACAAACTGAGAAAGTGTTCTTTATGCACAATTAATCCCTTTCCCACAATGTTTTTAAAATGGACGTGCCCGCCTTCTATTGGCAAATATTCAACATTTCTACCTTTAACTTTTCAAAGTTATTAAATAATGTTCGCATTGAAGAACCGTAATTAACCCTTTTATATAAAGACAAAAAAAGACCACAACATTGAATAGATTTGCTGAAATAGGTACAACAAATCAGCAGACATCTCTTTGCATTATCGTGGAAAATTGATGAGAAATGTCTGTGGTTTTTTGGCACATTGTTTTTAGCTCTATTTAATAAAAATTCTTTCATTTATTTGGAGTTTCCGTATGTTGGTCTACAGGTTTCAATGTTGTTTGGTGAACATTTGACGTATGAGGAAAAGGGATAATACGACCTATTAGACAAGTATATTCAATGTATATTTTAAAAGTCTTACACTTAAATCAAATTACCAACTATTTTGATCTACATTTACATACTCTGTATGTGTATTTACCAATCTACACGTGCAACCCTTTCAGGGCCAATGACGATTTTGAGTTTTTTACAAACAATAAAGATTCAAGTGAGTCGGCTTGAAACGAGCTATCTCTCCAGAAATCAGCATTATTTGTCTTTTATGATTACAACATGGAGACGCCCGATTGTTGACATGGAAGAGTCCACTTTCGGGAATTCGACGCTGAACATGTTAACAATAGTTATCCTATACAAGACCGCCTCGGTGGTGTAGTGGTAGAGCGTCCGCCTCGGGTGCTGGTCACGGGTTCAATTCCCGGTCGGGTCATACGAAATACTTCAACAATGGTAGTAATGACTGCCTTACTTTACTTGGCACTCGGGATTTTCCAAGTTAGCATTACGACTCACTGGCTGGTGTCAGGATATATTGACCAGCAGTACTGGTAACTTACCAAAGAAACACCGTAATATCAGTGAAAATATTTTTAAAGCGGCGTAAAACACCAGTCAATCAATCAATATATACAGCCACTTTTGACACATCTACACTAAATTCAGATAATAAAATATCCTATGCAGGGCAAAGGGAGAAATTTGGAGAAATTTCGAAATTGCCTACATAGAGCAACTTCGTCACCTTCTTCAATGATTTCTGATTGATTGTTACGTTTTTTCTTCTTTCAAAAGACTATTATACAAATGAGAATATTTCAAAGCCGTTTATCATTCAAACGGGGAGATAACATATAAATGTTCTAGATTATTTTGTTCCCTTTGTTCCACCCTGTATTTACCATTAGTCTGCTATTTATATTTGTTAAAACTGAAGAATTATATTTGTGTGGTATGTTGGATAAACTTGCTCTTTCTTGAATACAAAATATATTTAAAAATATATATATTCGTATATCCTATGCACGGTAAATGGAGAAATTATCAAATAAAAAGCAAATATTCCTTTCCCGTAAATGAGCTCCAATTTTCAAGAAGTTTTATATTATATTGATATATGTAAGCTCTTTCCCACATACAAAACATATCGAGGGTTTGGCGTGAAACGGTTGTAACTAAAATTAGTATTTTCTTACCAAGTTTAATTACCTCGCCACAAAGTCTTTATAAGCGTCAAGTCATTTTTCTTGGTAAACAATGGAAATTTAGGTGCCATTGCTCGTTCTGAGCAATGGTACCTAAATTTGCATAGTTTACAAAAGGGTCAAAATTGCCCCTAATCCATGGTTTTCAAATAGGTTTTGAGTTACAATCGTTTCACGCCAAGCCCTCGATATGCAGACGACGTCTTTTTAAACATCAAGGCACAACTACGGGTATGAATAATTAATCTTAATGGGGCTATCAGGGGCGTAGCTGGGTCGAAATATGGACTACGCACCATTCTAGGGGGGCATGCTCCCCCGGGAAAAAAATCTCGTCTATATGGGCTCAGGTGACTTCTGGCGTATATTTCACAATATCTTAATGAGCCTACTTGATACCTCTATGTACGGCATATATACACAAAATACCCTTAAATCATTTGCAGCATTCGGAATTTATTTTTTCTGGGGCATGCTCCCCCGGGAAAAAAAATCGTCTATATTGGCTCAGGTGACATCTGGCGTATATTTCACAATATCTTAATGAGCCTACTTGGTACACTTATGTACGGCATATATACACAAAATACCCTGAAAACATTTGCAGCATTCGAAATTTATTTTTTTTGGGTCATGCTCCCCCGAGAAAAAAAATCGGCTATATGGGCTCAGGTGACATCTGACGTATATTTCACAATATCTTGATGAGCCTACTTGATACCCTTATGTACGGCATATATACACAAAATACCCTTAAAACATTTGCAGCATTCGGAATTTATATTTTCTAACATTGACACTTCAACAAAATTTAAACTTCGAAGGCATGAATTCGAAGGGCCCACAGTTAATAGTTCGACCTATCAGTACTTTGTGCTTTAATGTAGCCGAAGGACTGTGTTTTAGTTCGATAATTCGAAAGAACAGGTTTTCGAGTTTTTCAGGTTAAAAAAGCATTAATTTGATGAGGGTTTGGCCGGGACCGAGGGAGGAGTTCGAGTTTTCCAGGGTGTTCGACCTTTCCCATGTTCGAGCCAACGAGGTTTTACTGTACATTCAGATTATTCATACTAGGTACTTTCTTTAAGCCTATACGCGAAATAGAAGGGCTAGTTGTCGCTTCTTTCTTCTTGCAAACACATCTATCACTAAATCAGTGTTTATGTCACGATCACGGTGAATATTCATCAAAACAAGCCCGGATAATCTACCGGTGGTAAGGGTTGGCCGTAGATATGTTTTAACCCTTCTCATAGTGGTAAACGAACGTTTCGCGTTTATTTCTGGTTGCAGGTTGCGACACTAGCGATCTCTTCTCAGATCCAAATAAATGGCACGGACCACAATTCGCTCCACCAATAGACTTCGAATATCGTACTCCCATGTACAATATGAAAATACTATATAACTGTATACATACAAACTACATGTATAGGCATCTAATATTATCAATAAACATAGATGCTTCATTTGACAATTTGTCCATGTATGAATTGTTCTGATTTGTCCGTTTTCAACCTTACCCCCCTTAGGGTTCAGTTTTCATTGCATTTTTCGCATTTGTTTCATTTTTTATTTTGGAACCTCTCAAAATATTTTTTACGCACGTGCGTACGTACGTAAGTCTAGCTACGCGCCTGGCTATGGCTATCAAAATATGTTGAAAACATTATTAAAACATAAGAAATTGTTCCTTAAATTTGTCTTTCCATTAATCAGATCAAATAGTTGGTCATATCAGTTGATCAATCTGATTATAACCATCTTCTCAAAAACACTACGCTATCCTTTTCAGAAGATCGTGTACTTTAGTCAGATTGCTAATAATAGATATTGTATCATACCGACGAAACCGAAAGTTGACCGAACTGAGGTCATAAATGAATTTCTCGAAAAAGCAAATCACGTATACTTATATGACAGGTGACAGACGAGACAGTACATACCAGAAGAAACAAAATATCAAGACTGAAAGTCATATACTACGCGTTATATTAGTTGGTTTATATAAAAACACGTTAGTCGAATGAACCACGGAGCTTACAATGTGTACATCAATTAAGCATACACCAAGTAGTTACTCGAACACGTCGATAGCTCGAAGTAATTTATGGGTCCCTTTCGACTTATAGTTATGGCGAGTCCACTACAGTTGATATTTCAACATACTTTTAACTCACCATTATATAAATAAGGGGATGAATATTATTGTAGCATCTAAAAGTTAAGCAGTGTTATGTAACTCAATACTTGCTCTTACTTTTCAAATGTATCACGATTTTTGAAATAATTATATATTTATAGCGTCTTTGTTTTCTTATGTGGTTCTTCTATTTAAAGAGAATTTGGAAATGAAATGTAATTGTGTTTTTTAAAATAAATTACGCGAAGTAATAGCAAAGGTCAAAGTAAGTAATTTAACCATAAGGATCTACTTCCGACCAAATCACACCGATATAATCGTACGTCTACATTTATAAACTTGCTTAATGTAAATCAAACCTGATGAAAGTATAATTTCAATTAAATTATGAAAGAATAAAAACATAAAGTACAATGTTTATCCGAAAAGGCTAATTTCATGTTCCTTTGACGAAATAGTATAACGAGTAAGAATATATTCACATTGGCTTTTCAAATGTAGGTCAATATGCGCGTCACATTTGTTTTTATATTTTCTTTGTGTCTTGTCAGCCACACAAATATAGTATAACGAATTAAAAAACAAATATTTGCGTCATAAGATGCATTTAAAATGAGAGTGACTCATTTGCAGAGAAATCGTGATCGTCAAATTCTATTTATTAGTCGCCGGGCAGAAGCCCGCGACTTCTATTTTTAATAGGTTTTCGGAAATGACATGGGGGGGGGGGGGGGGGGGGGGGTTAAGTATGAGCAGTTTCTTTATTTTGACTGGCATTTACGTTTTTGTGTTTTATTTACGAAGACAAAACAGTCCCTATTAGCTAGACTGCGATACTTTATTTTCATAAACTATGTAATCAAAAGGCGATAACTACAAACCTTTACCGTCGCACAGTCTATAATTTGTTTACATACGCGCACCTGCTTGCAGTAGACTATCGATATGAAAAATCACGTCGAATTCTCCTTTTAATAGATAAGTATCAACATAAACTGGTAACAGAATCAAAAATAAGAAAAAATTTGTGAAAATATGTCTCAAATATAAGCCTGTTTATCAGTCGTGAACGTCGAAACGCCTTTTCCTCAGTTCGTGACCTAGTTTCATATTGCCAAAATGTAAACAAAGCGAAGTAACCGGAAGTAAAATGTAAACTTCGAAAAGTGACTTGTTTATGCAGACAAAAAATGTCGCACGACAAATTGATTTCTTAAACGTCACGAAACGAGTGCATGGGTCGAATGTAGGAGAAAGAAAGATAATATAGAAATGCTTTTTTCTCTCGAATGTAGTGGAATAAAACATGCACTAAAGCTTTGTCTGATTTTTTATTCACTTTCTTCGATGGCTGACACTACGACTCGATGAAGCCTGACACGAGGGTCAACATTTCGAAAGAATGCTCAAACACCTTATTACAGATAGATAGCTAATATTACACACTTAAATGATTAAATATATGTGATATTAAATGTTTATTTGGCTTGAAACAAATTAAGAGAAGAACAAACTCTGATAAACAATAGATTTAGAAATAAAAAAGTCTGCTCTTTCGCACCCAATTAATTTCATACTTGCCACCTATTAAATAGTAATGGGACTCGCAACTGGCATTGCTCTTGCGCCAAACATATATTGTATGCATCAACGATTTAGATAAACAATTTAGCTGATATGTTGTTACAAGTGTGGTCTACTTTTTAAACATATGAGGATAAATTTTAACATCTGTGAAATATTTACTGTAATTATTATTAAAAAGGAGGAAGTTCATGTCTTCAGCAATTTAACCGTTTTCTCAATGTTTTAAGCGTTTAAAGGTTTTCATTGTTGCTTCAGACATGAAGGTTTAATAGCTTTTTATTGCATGTAGATTTAAATCCCAAAATGTATTAATTTGTTGTGGTTTTATTGACAAATACAAAACATCCAAAATCCTGACCAAAAGAAATCCTGAAATTTGTAGATATATGATGAATTTCAAAAATCCTGGTATTAGTCCTTATGAAAACATTATGTGTATGTTTAGACTAATGAAAGTCAAGAATACATGTGTGTTAAAAATAAATCAATGCAGTCTTTTCCGGCGACATTGATGCCTTGCATCAACTTTCTCTCGTAAATACAATGATATGGGTTATTCTCCGTGGTAGCCAGACTGTTCGACCCTCCGACTTTTCGACCCCTGATTTCTAAGACTTTTCGACCCCTCTGTTTCGATTTCTAGTTTCCGACCCCTCGTTCAATTGTCAGTTTATATACTATAACAATGTACTTTGTTGTATATTCACTATACTGTTTACAGAAAATATGTTGATTATCAGTACACTATTTTTGATAATTACGTTTTCATATCTTGTAAATTCGCTTTATTGTTCAATAAATATTGAATCTTCGATACGTCAATGAAGGAAGCTTTAAATATTTCACCCTATTACAACAATTCATATTTCTGATACACTAGTTTTGTAGGTCCAGGGCTTGTCGTCTTTACAAAGTGTACGTAAACCTCGATAACCTTGTACAGGTATCGATAAGAACGACAAGCATATTATATAGCGCTATATAGCTTATCGCACTCGTTTCTCTTATCCGTATAAGCAAAGACCTAATAACACATGTGTTATTAGGTCTTTGGTATAAGTAGTCCAAGGTTATTGTGTCAATATTAAATCAAAACGTGGCAGAAAGAACATTCGTGGCTACGCTTTGACGAATCGCTACACGCCATGTAGAAGTTTGGAAACGATCCTGTGTTATCTACATTTTCTTCA
Source organism: Serripes groenlandicus (assembly GCA_031761405.1). NCBI lineage: Eukaryota > Metazoa > Mollusca > Bivalvia > Cardiida > Cardiidae > Serripes > Serripes groenlandicus. Next base: position 77,468,125 of record JASEVX010000004.1, on the reverse strand, counting down.
GCGTGCTATGATTGAAATATTGTTAAAATCTACGTAAAACATGATACCCACGATTTGATCATTTCTTAGTGTTTCACAACGCATAGGTGAAATAATTTTAAATGCTTTGCTTTTGAATTCATTTTAAATCCCAACATTTTGAAAGAGTTTATTGCAGCGGTGTTAAATGACAATTCCACCACAGATATCGGCAATTTATAAGACAAAAAAATATGATATTTTTCTTAAAAAAGAATTATCTGCCTAAAGCGGGAATCGAACTCTGGAACACGAATTGGGTCAATTCTTAGACCGATCGTGTCGTCGAATTAATATCAAAGCGCCGAAAGCATTCATGATATAGGGTCCTCTCTAAAGGTGAACAGATATGGCATAGTTTATATGGACACACGTTGTTGAAACAATGTCTCATCGGCATGTAAACAGACCAAATCAAAAATGTTTGAAACAACACAATATGCCTGCCAATAC
>JASEVX010000004.1:77345993-77467454 GCA_031761405.1 Serripes groenlandicus | reverse complement strand
CAATTGTAATATGTTCAAGACATTTAAAAAAAAAAAAATCTAATAATAACCCCCCCCCCCCCCCCGCCCCCCCCCCCCCCCCCCTCCCATGTGATTTCCGAAAACCTATTAAAAATAGAAGTCGCGGGCGTCTGCCCGGCGACTAATCAGAAATATGAGTTGTTGTAATAGGGTGAAATATTTAAAGCTTCCTTCATTGACATATCGAAGATTCAATATAAATATTTTTATTGAACAATAAAGCGAATTTACAAGATATGAAAACGTAATTATCAAAATAGTGTACTGATAATCAACATATTTTCTGTAAACAGTATAGTGAATATACAACAAAGTACATTGTTATAGTATATAAACTGACAATTGAACGAGGGTCGGAAACTAGGAATCGAAACAGAGGGGTCGAAAAGTCTTAGAAATCAGGTGTCGAAAAGTCGGAGGGTCGAACAGTCTGGCTACCACGGAGAATAACCCATATCATTGTATTTATAATTAGAATTTGACGATCACGATTTCTCTGCAAATGAGTCACTCTCATTTTAAATGCATCTTATGACGCAAATATTTGTTTTTTAATTCGTTATACTATATGTGTGTGGCTGACAAGACACAAAGAAAATATAAAAACAAATGTGACGCGCATATTGACCTACATTTGAAAAGCCAATGTGAATATATTCTTATTCGTTATACTATTTCGTCAAAGGAACATGAAATTAGCCTTTTCGGATAAACATTGTACTTTATATATTTATTCTTTCATAATTTAATTGAAATTATACTTTCATCAGGTTTGATTTACATTGAGCAAGTTTGTAAATGTGGTACTATATTTAGGCGTAGGATTATATCGGTGTGATTTGGTCAGAAGTAGATCCTTATGGTTAAATTACTTATTTTGACCTTTGCTATTACTTCGCGTAATTTATTTTAAAAAACACAATTACATTTCATTTCCAAATTCTCTTTAAATAGAAGAACCACATAAGAAAACAAAGACGATATAAATATATAATTATTTCAAAAATCGTGATACATTTGAAAAGTAAGAGCAAGTATTGAGTTACATAACACTGCTTAACTTTTAGATGCTACAATAATATTCATCCCCTTATTTATATAATGGTGAGTTAATAGGTCGAAAGGGACCCATAAATTACTTCGAGCTATCGACGTGTTCGAGTAACTACTTGGTGTATGCTTAATTGATGTACACATTGTAAGCTTCGTGGTTCATTTGACTAACGTGCGTAAGAAATATTTTGAGAGGTTCCAAAATAAAAAATGAAACAAATGCGAAAAATGCAATGAAAACTGAACCCTAAGGGGGGTAAGGTTGAAAACGGACAAATCAGAACAATTCATACATGGACAAATTGTCAAATGAAGCATCTATGTTTATTGATAATATTAGATGCCTATACATGTAGTTTGTATGTATATATAGGATCTGACATGAGTTGTCATTTTATATAAAGTTTTATTAAACGAGTTCAAGATTTTTTTTTATTAAGCGAGCCTTTGGCGAGCTTAATAATAAATTTCTTGAACGAGTTTAATTAAACTTTATTAAATGACAACGAATGTCAGATTCTTTTTATCACATGATGAAACACACACAGTAAATCGGGTTTTCCAAAGCTATTTTAATTTCGTCAGTAAACAGTATAACAATGCCACAAATAATTATTCCGAGGTGATATTCAGCTTAGTTTATTAAAAGGTATAATAAATAACACTCATAAGATATTATATTTATCACATAAAGTGACTTATGAGGCGTATTTCGATAAAAAAGTACTTAACGTTTACAATATTTCTAGATGAAATTTACAGGTTTTGGCGCCAAAGTGACTAACGTGTGACGTCAAAATGATGACGTGACGTCATTTTTTCCTAGTATTAGGTCATGTTATATTACACACGTTGTATATAAAGAAATACGTAATGGGTATATTACATGGGATACAAGCATTGTCATGTGATAAACAGTTATATAGTATTTTCATATTGTACATGGGAGTACGATATTCGAAGTCTATTGGTGGAGCGAATTGTGGTCCGTGCCATTTATTTGGATCTGAGAAGAGATCGCTAGTGTCGCAACCTGCAACCAGAAATAAACGCGAAACGTTCGTTTACCACTACGAGAAGGGTTAAAGCATATCTACGGCCAACCCTTACCACCGGTAGATTATCCGGGCTTGTTTTGATGAACATTCACCGTGATCGTGACATAAACACTGATTTAGTGATAGATGTGTTTGCAAGAAGAAAGAAGCGACGACTAGCCCTTCTATTTCGCGTGTAGGCTTAAAGAAAGTACCTAGTATGAATAATCTGAATGTACAGTAAAACCTCGTTGGATCGAACATGGAAAAGGTCGAACACCCTGGAAAACTCGAACTCCTCCCTCGGTCCCGGCCAAACCCTCATAAAATTAATGTTTTTTTAACCTGAAAAACTCGAAAACCTACGGTGGCACAGAGGTGACATGTGTATGTTTTTATTTATCTCGTGCGCACGACATACTAAGTCGTGCGCACCACTTAGTAACTCTTGCGCACGACATAGTAACTCGTGCGCATGACATAGTAACTCGTGATCACGACTTAATTATCTCGTGCGCACGACTTAGTATCTCGTGCGCACGACTTAGTAACTCGTGCGCACGACATAGTAACTCGTGCGCACGACATAGTAACTCGTGCGCACGACATAGTAACTCGTGTGCACGACTTAATTATCTCGTGCGCACGACTTAGTATCTCGTGCGCACGACTTAGTATCTCGTGCGCACGACATAGTAACTCGTGCGCACGACTTAATTATCTCGTGCGCACGACATACTATCTCGTGCGCACGACTTAATTAAGTGGTGCTCACGACTTAGTAACTCGTGCGCACGACATAGCATCTCGTTCGCACGACTTAGTAACTCGTGCGCACGACTTAATTTTATCGTGCGCACGACATAGTATCTCGTGCGCACGGCTTAGTATCTCGTGCGCATGACTTAATTATCTCGTGTGCACGAGTTACTAAGTGGTGCACACGACTTAGTATGTCGTGCGCACGAGAGATAAATAAAAACATACACATGTCACCTCTGTGCCACCGTAAAAACCTGCTCTTTCGAATTATCGAACTAAAACATAGTCCTTCGGCTACATTAAAGCACAAAGTAAAGTCTTTATATAAAATGGTTAATTACGGTTCTTCAATGCGAACATTATTTAATAACTTTGAAAAGTTTAAGAACACTTTCTCAGTTTGTCGTAATGATCTACTATAGGTCAATAATAACACCATCATGTATACAAATCAATCATCAACATATTACAAACATCTACCTCCAACTTCTCAAAGGCACTGCCCTACACAACACAACAGTATAATTGTAGTTGCGTCTGAAAGCGTCGGCACGTCTGAAAGCGTCTGCCCGTCGGGCTCTGGGTTAACTTGTACTTTAAATGATGTTGTTATTGTGCCTCCGATAACTCAACTAACCTATACAAACTACAAACCTTGAGTATACAGTTTAACCCCTCATAATGCCACTTTTATGTAGCGAACCCCTTTTAAAAGGATATTTTTAATATTAACAAAAGCATAGAAGAACATTTACAAATAATAGTAAAATGTTGGGATAGAGAAGAGTGAACAGCATTATGAGAAAACGTACACATGTACCTATTAATTTATCCTTTTCCTACCATGTTTTCGAAAACTCTCTGCTTCTGATGATGTTTCTCAATGTCTTTCTACCAAGGATATGGGTTCCTTTCTACGAGCCACACCTCTCTAGAACAGAGTTGGCGCTATGTACAAATACATGTTTAATGCATTTCAGGATTGTTTTCTTTTAAAGAGATGTCCAATGACATTTTGCTCCTTTTTCCTGACTAATAAAAGTACGCGACTTTTAACAGTAATTTTAAAACGATTACTGTTAACAGAACAAAGACAAAAAGTATCAGCTTTTTTTTTTCAAATTCCATTATGTTACTGGCAAAATGGAGTGTAGGACAAAACCCCTGTGGTACATAAACCCTGTGGGACAAAACCCCGTCGGACAATACACCCATGGGATAATACCCCCCTAGGATTTTAACCCATTGGACAAAACCCCCATGAACATTATAGAATATTTTTTTATTAAGTTTTTATATTTGATGAATTGATACTTTCGGTCTAAATTTGGATATTTACTTATTTAAAAATAAAGGTTTGTATCTATCAGCAAATTAATTGTTTCCATTATCAAAACATGGCACAATTTAGGGAAGCATAGGTGTGATATGTCAACTTTATCATAATAGGAAGTGGAATTTGAGTATTTCTCGCATTTATTGTTTATTGGAGTATAATTTCCTTTTCCTATAATGTTTTTTGTATCAATTAATTATATTTTTAATCAAGACCAATTTATATAAGTTAACTTAAAACATATGCATTATTTGTATCAAACAAGCATTTATTTTGATTGCACAAACTAATTAAAACATACTTTCATACGAATGAATTATCGTTGATGCATTGAATTAATCAAAATAGAGTGTAGATAATACCCCCTCAAAAATTCAAACTAATTAAAACACTCTTAATTATCTTCAATCAAAACCTGTAAACAAAACACAATTTCATATCAAATATCAAAAACACTCTAATAAATACTAAAACAAAAAAATAATTATATACCCAAAGGGGTATTGTCCACTATTCATTTTAAGGGACGGGGTTTTTGTCCACAGGGTTTTTGTCCACCGGGGTTTTGTCCTATAGGGTTTTTGTCCCACCGGGGTATTGTCCGTACCCCGGCAAAATGTTATGCACGCTTTTACAAAACACAAGGAGAGCGCTTCTTAAATAAATGTATGCATTTGATTTTGGAACGATTTACGTTTACCGATTTTAAACAAAATGAATTCAGATATGGGTACCCTATTTTGTCTTCTTAAATGTTAACAAGAACCTTGAACAATCACCCTCTCCCCCCCCCCCCTCCCTCCTTCCCCCCTCCCCACCCTCCCCCACCCCCACCCTACCCCCCCCCCCCAAAAAAAACCACCACCATATATATTTACTTTCCGATTAAGAATATCTAACCAAGTTTACATAGTAGTGGAATCTATCTGCGGTTGATATAAGACTTGTTTTGTGCCATAGTTGTGTATTCGAAATTCCAATCATTGAAAGAGTGAGTATTATTATTATAATAAGTATTATTTGTATAATAAGTATTATTTGTATAATAAGTATTATTTATAATAAGTATTATTTGTATAATAAGTATTATTTGTATAATAAGTATTATTTGTATAAATAGGAATTTTTGTATGATTAGTATTATTTGTATATAATAAGTATTATTTGTATAATAAGTATTATTTGTATAATAAGTATTATTTGTATAATAAGTATTATTTGTATAATAAGTATTATTTGTATAATAAGTATTATTTGTATAATAAGTATTATTTGTATAATAAGTATTATTTAGTATTATTTCGTATAAATAGGAATTTTTGTATGATTAGTATTATTTGTATATAATAAGTATTATTTGTATAATAAGTATTATTTGTATAATAAGTATTATTATTTATATCTCAATACTCTTTTGGTCTATCTATATCTGGTAACCCGTCTCCACCTATGTCGTTCACATACATGTACATAATATATCACAAACACCAAGATTGAGAAGATAGCATTACGACTGATGCATTATTACGTCCGAATATGTGTACGAACTTCCACGAACTCACCTGTCTACCTATTTTTGAGTGCATGTTCGATAAATATTCATAATACCGACAGTATTTGCTTGGTTCCTGATAACAATCGAATCATCTGATATTAATTTAGAGTCGTCTGCCATGAAATCATTCATCTGTTTGCCTCATATTTCTGGTCTATAGTAGTCTAAAGAATTAGGAAAATCTGAATAATTAATAATCTCCATCCAAAATTGTAAACATTGTCGGAAAAGGAAACATTGCTCGTTCGTAATAATCTCTCCTTTTTCAATCGTGTGTCTTCTGTTGCAAATATGTCAAATATAACATTGCGAATATCGGAAGTGCAGTTTGTATAAATAGTTATTGTAAATTTTATATTTTGTCACCATTGTTGAACGCGTGTGGTCCGCCCCGGTGGTGTAGTGGTAAAGCGTCCGCCTTGGGTACGGCATGTCATGGGTTTGATCCCTGGCCAGGTCAATCCAATACCTTTAAAATGGAAGTAATGGCTGTACTCCCTGGTGCCCATGGTTACGGGCTTGGCATTACGACTGACTGGTTGGTGTCAGGATAAATGGACAAAGAGCACTCGTAACTTACACAGGAAATGCTGTGATATAACTAAACATTGTTGAAAGCGGTGTAAAACACAAAACAGTCAATCTATGAACGTGTGTGAGCCGCGTTTGTCGATTCTAAATCGGATTTACAGCATATACCCAATAAAATTCTGTTCTTACTTTTTTAGTATCTAAAACAGTTTTGAAACTACGAGACCTCAAAGACTACCACTGACGTCACTTTTTAGACGTCTCTCAAATGTCCCTCGTTAAAACAAAAACAGCTGACAGTTTGGTCAATTTTAGGTTGATATCTGCGAAATTAGGGTTCGGGTTTTTAGGGTCAAATGATACATCTAGGATTACATGATATTTAGTCGAACAGTGAAAGCTCTTCTGAAACTGTACGGACGCACAGATTCTCTCGAGTCTTCACTTTACGCAGATGCATTAATATTCCAATCTCGCTAGAGGCGGTCCCTACTGTATCACTAGACACACGATCACACTGATCGAATGCGCATATTGATCTGGATCTTCGCTGTGTGATAACTCCCGAAGATCGGTCCTTTTATAAAGTTGTTAAATTTATTGTTTTCATATGAACAGATGGACCGAAACATACAGAAAAGTATTTTACTCCTCTTGGATGGGGGCCGCCTGTTAAGTATGGGAATTCTACAACAACAACACCGTGATATTGACGAAATCCTGGCTGACAACCTGATACATATTAAGGTAAGGGAACTTAAGGATTCGGGAAGGATATCGGATGAGCATTTCCATCTGCTGTTTCCTCCCACAGACCTCAGCCAATGGGATGCAACTATCACGTCACGTTTTCTAAAGCATTGTACCGACCTTGAAGAACCACATCGTAAGATTATGGACGAATTATATGAACTCCGAAACAATGGGATGGAAATGAATAAAAACCGAGAGTTGTCCAATGAAGACTGTACATCAGTATGGAATAGGATTGTCAACATCCTTCAAAGGGGGAAACAACTTCTCACAGGTCCCATTGTAGTTGAGATCAATGAAACTATAAATCGAATCGAACAATCACCAGTTACACCTGAAGACATGGACAGGGTGGAGAGTTGGTACGACTTAGAAACAAACTACGAAGACACTAACGCAGATTATGGGGATACGACAGAAGGTAACTCCGTTGTCAACGATGCTGCATTTCACGGTAAACTTTCAACACTCAAATACGTTAGACAGAAATTCCCTGAACGACTACAGGAGCAGGATAGGAAAGGTGACCAAGCTGTTCACTTTGCCGCAGAAAGGGGGCATATAGATTGTCTTAGATATATTTGTGAATCATTTCCCGAGTTCAAAAAATTAGGAAATGAGAATGAAATGGATGCGCTCCATTGCGCTGCACGTGGCGGATGTGTTGATTGTTTGAAATATCTGATTGGTGAAGGTATGAAAACAGACACACGGTCTAAACATGGCTCAACAATTCTACATGAAGCTACCTATGGAGGATCTGTGTCGATGGTACGCTTTATTTATGAAACATTTCCTGCGCTGACAAAGGAGATAAATGAGAAAGGACAGGATGCCCTCTTGACAGCTGCACGTGGTGGGACTCTAGATTGTTTGAAATATCTGATTGATCAGGGTATGAACACTGATACGCGGTCTAAAATTCGAAACACGTTACTACACGAAGCCGCCTTTCGAGGATATTTACCGATGGTGATGTATCTTTGTGAAAAATGTCCTGAGCTGAAAAAAGAGAGAAACAAGAAAGGACAAGATGCTCTCTATAATGCTGCATGTGGAAGCCGTCTTGATTGTGTAAAATATCTGGTCGGGCAAGGTATGAACACAGAAAGTGAACGTAAACCCGAAAACATATTACTACATGTAGCGGCCTATGTAGGATCTGTGGCGGTGGTAAAATACATTTGGGAAACATTTCCCGATTTGAGATATGAGAGAAATGAGAATGGAATAGATGCTCTCCATATGGCTGCACGTGGAGGGAGTCTTGACTGTTTACAATATCTAATCGGTGCAGGTATGAAAACAGAAACACGGTCTAAACATTGCTCAACAATTCTACACGAAGCGGCCTTTTGGGGATCTGTGACCATTGTACAATACATCTGCGAAAAATGTCCTGAACTGAAAAATGAGAGAAATGAGCAAAGACAAGATGCTCTCCATAGTGCTGCATGTGGAGGTCGTCTTGACTGCTTGATATATCTGATCGGTCAAGGCATGAACACAGATACGCGATCCGAACACGGAAACACGTTACTACATTCAGCGGCCTATGGTGGATCTGTGTCGATGGTACGGTATATTTGGGAAGCATTTCCTAAGCTGAAAACGGAGAGAAACGATAAAGGATATGATGTTCTCGATTCTGCTGCATGTAGTGGGAATCTTGATTGCTTGATATATCTGATCGGTCAAGGTTTGACATCAGATACGCGATCCGAGGATGGAAACACGTTACTGCATGTAGCGGCCTATGGTGGATCTGTGTCGATGGTACGTTATATTTGGGAAACATTTCCTGAGCTGAATATGGAGAGAAATAAGATAGGACATGATGCTCTCTATAGCGCTTCATGTGGTGGGAGTCTCGACAGTTTCAAATATTTAATCAGTCAAGGTATGCAGATAGATACACAATCTAAATATGGACAATCAATTCTACATCAAGCGGTGTATTACGGTCATGAATTAGTTGTCCGGTATCTTAGCGAGAACTATAATCACCATTTCGAATATGAACAGGCTCATGGGCAACAATTAATTTTCGCGGCGGTATGTGGTGGTCATCTCGACATACTGAAATACCTTCTCAGTCTCAAAATTGACCCCGAATTACCGAATAGGAAAGGACACACAATACTACACGCTGCTGCTATGAATGGTAAGACATATTTCGTGCGGTATCTGTGTTCTACTTGCAAGTTTCTTATTCCTTTGAAGACTATCAAAGGCGTAACAGCGAGAGAATTAGCTCACATAAATAGGAGATTCGATTGTGTTAAAATACTTGAGGAACGGTTTTAGAGCAGTTTTTGTGTGCTCTCCAATTTGAACATATTGTATATTAATTGCTTATGACGTCACGTAAACTGGAACACACACGATTACATTACTTGACATATCTCGCATTAGAAAGTATGGCAGATATAAAAATGAAAATATGGTTTGTTCCCCCGAACGCCTACTCGAATTAATCTCTACCTGGTCAAAATTGGGGATTAGGGGGCCTTTTAAATGGCAGGTATAAGTGATAGATATATGTGATTATCAATTTAACAAGACAAGGCCCCCCTAATTCCCTAATACACTTTAAGTCGAGTAGGCGTTCGGTGAACACACCGTTCTGGATTGAAATGAAATGATATTTCAAACTTCAAAATCCGGTACGTTATCACAACAAATTTTGAATCGGTTATGAGGGCTTAAAGATTAACAAAGAAATGTGTCATTTTGTAAAATATGGTTTAACTGTATGTATCATTAAGTAATTTAAAACATCTCAATCTGAATATTTTGTGTAAGTTATGTACGTTTACAGTTTGAAACATTTAATTATTCAACATTTCCATGTCAATAGAAATTTACATTTGCATTTTATTATAGAACAATCATGTTTTAATTAAATGAAACATGTAAAGAAAAATGTGATGAAGACTACCACAATTTTGACTGTTTTCTATTGTGAAATTTAATTAATAAAGATATAAAGGAACGAGTGACAATGGATATAAGTTAGAGTACACTTTGCTTTATTATCATGTTCGACGTTAACCTGAAGTACCGTGACTATCGGTAATTCCATCCTAGTTGATATACAATGGACTCGCGATAATTCGAACACCATTGAATTCGAATATACCGTTTAACTTTAAACACTTCATTGAACGGATATGTAATTGAATACAGTAGCGAAGGAGAAATTCTGATTGCTCAAACGATCTGTACAATTGTAAAATGATATGAGCCATTACACGAGAAAATCAACATTATGGACTCTGCGTAATTTATCGACCCAGATCAGCCTGCGCAGTCCGCGTAGGCTAAGCAGGGCCGACACAGTCCGTCTCGGGGGTGGGAGAGGTGGATGGGGGGGGGGGGGGAAGAGGTAAAGGGTTAAGATTCCTGAAACAGAAAATCCTCAAGAAGCGAAAAGTGTCTGTCCGGGTTAGCCTGCGCGGCATGTTGTCCATAATGTTGGTTTTCTCGTGGAACGGCTCAATTATATTATTTGTGTTAGAGTATGTATTTCATTATCTATGCAGGGTCTTTGATTGATAGACCTTGACTTTACAATGCATTATTCAATTCTCCCTTTATAGTTAACTATATACAAATATATCGGACATTTCCGATTAGGTCCCAAAATAATTTCGTATAATAAATATCAGGTAAATTATTGCATCTGTTCATATGATTGGGTTGTTGAAACCGACATTTCCAATCACGATAATGATTAAATGACAATCCAATCAGAGGGTCAATGTCATGATGTTATTAACTGAATATCCGAAGTGTTGATATTACAATTTTAAATCACAATTGAAAATATTGTGAGAAAAGTAGACATTGCTTTATTTGACCAAAAGTTGTTGGTGTTTTTCAATTATACGGTGTACCGTTAGGGGTACCGTTAGGGCCATCGTGCTATCGCGCTGTCAACAAGCACACGCGATGCCACGATAGCACGATGACACGATGGTGTTGACACAATGACACGATGACACGATGGTGATGGTACGATGACACGATGGTGATGACACGATAGCACGATGACGATGACGCTATGACACGATGACACGATGGTGATGGAGCGATGCTACGATGGCACGATGACGATGACGCGATATTACATCGCGTCATCGTCATCGTGCCATCGTGCCATCACCATCGTGTTATCGTACCATCACCATCGTGTCATCGTGCTATCGTGGCATCGAGTATGCTTGATAGCAAGATGGCCCTCTGGTGTTCCTTTAGGGCCTTCGTGCTATCGCGCTGTCAACAAGCACACGCGATGCCACAATAGCACGATGACACGATGGTGATGACACGATGGTGATAGTACGATGGTGATGACACGATAGCACGATGACGATGACGCGATGACGCGATGATGATGGAGGAAGCGACGCTACGATGGCACGATGACGATGACGCGATATTACATCGCGTCATCGTCATCGTGTCATCGTGCCATCACCATCGTGTTATCGTACCATCACCATCGTGTCATCACCATCGTGGTATCGCGTATGCGAGATAGCACGATGGCCCTAACCGAACACCGTACAATTCCCTTCACTTTCATTTTTTCAAATTGTTGAATGTACGTCGAAATTCGACTGTTTGAGGGAGAGGTAAAGATGTAAAGAGTTTTAAAACTATTCTACGCAGTTTACAACATTTTACTACGTAAAGACACTTGAATATTAATAAATTTTCCGTAAATTTGGAGGGTTAAATGTACCGACAGCAAAAGTTACAGGTGTCATAGCATAGAAGAGTTTTAAACTATTCTACGCAGTTTACAACATTTTACTACGTAAAGACACTTGAATATGTATGTACACGTTTAATATATTTTCCGTAAATTTGTAGGGTTTAAATGGACCGACAGCAAAATCTACAGGTGTCATAGCATGGTTCGTATATGTAACGACAGGGGCTTACACACGAAGTGACATGGATTTGAATCCCTATACCGTCATTCGTAATGGTGTCAATTGTTTATGTAGGAAAGGTTTAATCCCCGAACACGTACTTGGTTTAATAAGGGTACAATTATAAGATATATATTTAATGTTTGTAAAACTTACTCATACCCTTATAGAGATTAAGTCTAGCGGGCAATCGGGCAACACACCGCAGTCAGGGGCGTAGCTCCCTTTAGGCACTGTAGGCACTTGTCTACCATTTTGTTATCCAAATGCCCCAAAATGCAGCTGCGGCGATAAACATCTGTGTAAAGTATCGACCAGATCAGCCTGTGCTGTCCGCGCAGACTGATCCGGCCGACACATTCCATCTTACGGGGATATATGTATAGAGTAGTTATTCCAGAAACAGAAAATCCACAGGAGGCGAAAAGTGTCTATCCGGGTAAGCCTGTGTGGCATGCTTAGGCTGATCCGGGTCGATACTTTACGCAGAGTCCATAATGTTGATTTTCTCACGAGACGGCCTACACATTGATTTTTGCAAAGCTACGCCCCTGGCAGTCAGTTACCGTGGGTGTACAACGTATCCTCTTTGGCGGAAAAGGTACTCACTCGACTGATACATAATACCTACGTATGTATTAACCGTTCTCCACACGCAGGCGTATTTAGAAGAAAAACGACACTTTCTCCTCCTCTTGCAACAATGTTTTTCACTCTTTTCGATAATTATGCTTTTATTTATACATATATACAAAAGTGAATATCCATCATCTTGTTTGTAGACAAAATCTAAAGGTAATCTGCTGAAGATTTTGTGTATGTCGTAAAGGATGAAAGGGACAGTCGTCTTCCGCATTGATGTAGAAACTAGTTTCTAGAGTGGAGTGGTACTTTTCCTAGCCCAGTTCTGGTTTGCTTATCCAGGGATCATGAATAAGTGAACTGTCCCCGTGATATAACTAAAATTATGTTGAAAACGGCGTAACACCACAATGAAGCAAAACAAATATAACGATATTAATTTATCACATTTTATTTTCTACTAATCCTAAACTATAACCCCCTGTCCTTAATGTGAACACATTTGGACGGTATAAGAGTGCTTAAAAGAACAATTACTCTATTTGTTATAATGTTTTCGACTCATTTCAATAAGTATACCCTCATGTATGCAGAATATTTTCATATTAGTATGTTTTCCAAGTCGCCATATTTAGATTTAATATATATTTAAGAAAGAGCTAACACTTATAAATAAAAAAAAATTAACATCTTGAAATTTGAAACACATTGTTGAACATTTGATATTTGTTTTGAATAGCTATACTTCCTTTTACCGTGATGTATGCATCTTAAGTATTTGGTTTATGACTTCAAAAGTTATACCTGTATAATTGTAAATATATCTACGTAGTACATGTTTAACACAAGATTTGGCAATTGGACTATGAATATGATTTTTAGAAAATAGATAATATCTATACACATATAGATACCTATTGAATCTATTTTCCGAAATAGGTCGTGCTAATTAAGGTTATTCGATGCGAAACCACTTTAACCATTTTACACATATAACTGATATACAACTGATGACTTCGAAAAGGTTTATGCAGAAATATGAACACTATTCGAATAAAGTATCTATGACTGAAATCATTTTGAAAACATTTTTGCAAATGGATAAATCGCGCATAAAGAACAATAATCCGGTTTGTCATAATATTTTTCAATGATTAATAAACCCAAATTTATATAAATCAATCTAATCTAAATGTTAACATATTCTGCCTCGATCTTTTCAAAGTCGTCGGTTAACCTTAAATAACCGAGGGTATTAGATTAAACTTATGTAATCTTATATCATGAATAAATAGTGAATATTCAATTACGTGTTTATAATTGTAAATCATTGTCATAATAGTGAGCACTGACCTCCAATGTGACCGTCGAGGGGTAACGCGGCGTCTTGAGAAACAACTTGAGCTGAATTGGGCCCGTTATATGGGCAAGGAGATGTCAATGACAGCGTTACTGCGGTTTTGTGATTCTCTGTATGATTAGTGTTTGAAAAAGTGTAAACAATAACATCAAATAATATTGTGTGATTTAAATTCAATTGTTATGTGATATACAAATGTGAGATTGTTTGGTTATTCTAACATTAATATTTTTCTTAATTAAATAATGATAAGCATGTATACCTTTTCTTTTTCATTTTCAATTTTCACTCAATTTTCATGACAAATGGTAAAATTACGACGAAATTACGATCCTTTAAAATTGTGTTATATAATACCGAATTTCTTTGATAATATTTGAGAAAGTAATCTGCACTAAACTATAAAATGCAGAACAGACCGAGTTGACCCGGCCAAGTTAACCCGAAGGAGGGCGTGAGGGTAAAATGCCGAGTTGACCCGTTACCCGCTTATCGAGGTTTACGCACAAGAACAGTTTTGTAAAGATGACAAGCAATTGGCGCTTATCCCCCGTATTAGTAGTCCCAGGTATAATGCATACAAGGTTCGAGAATAGGTACGGTTCGAGAACAGCGAGAGACGTAAAAGTGAATTTGTTTTTCATAGCAATAGTCAGTTATTTGAAACACTTTTTATTGACTGTAAATGTGCATTTTTTGTGCTATGTGACAGTTATATGAGAACAAATATGATCCGATGTAATAAGTTGTATACTTACAGCCCCATGTGCTTACGAAAGCACTTCTGCGAATCCGGTCTTCAACTTCAAGCGTCTGAGCGATGTTTGTCTGGTTTACGACTTTTTTCTTTTTAGCAGTTGCTTCCCGGACGTGATGTTTTAGTCCATTTATCTCGTATGCTAGTGAATGCAATCAAAGGGAGACGACTCAACTGAAAGGCACTCGGGATTTGGGAACGTGGTTATTTCGTTCAATTTCGACGTCTGACCGGAATTCGTATAGAATTAACGTTTATTGGGTTCTGGGAACTACCAGTGTTCCAATATACCAAGGTGCGTTCCAACATCTAAGGAAATAGATGAATCATTAATAAATAAATTAGCGTAGTTACAATGATAACATAATGGTTCACAGGGTAATTAACCCGTCCCCACTTTCAGACGCAACTTGGCGCTATTGCATAATAAGTCTTTTGAAAATATTGAGGCAAAATGATAAATTGCTCATAATAAATTAGCAGTTTCTCCATTTGCCACACGGTTTACACGTCTATTCAAAGAGTATATCTTATATATTTTTTCCAAGATGTTGTCAAAGTCTTTTGTTACAAATTAGATGTATCTGAGAAAAGAATTAAAGTAAATAGCTTTGTTATATGTGACCAATATTCTCCATGTCCAAAGAAGTATAATTCCGAAATGTCTTAACAACACGAAATTCTGCACTTTTGAAATCGATGTGAAAGTAGAGTGAGGATATTGCAACATTGTTTGATGAGAAAATCCGCCTTGAGGTCTTTGCTGTGAGGGAAGACTCAGAAATGTCAATGCAGAATTACGGTCTTACCAAATCGTTCATTAATTGAATGAGTTACTGATAATGTTATTTGTTTATGTGCATGGTGTAAAAAAACCAGTTATATCATGGCGTTTACCGGGTAAGATACCAGTGCTGCGCTGGTCCATTTATCCTGACACCAGTGAGTCAGTCGTAATGCTATTTCGATAAACCAGAGCACCAAGGAGCGAAAGCCATTACTACCATTTTTTTGAGAAAAAGTCTTTGGTATGATCCGGTCGGGAATCGAACCTGCCGCATCCGAGGCGCACTCTGTACCATAACACCACCGAGGCGATAATAGTCACTGATAAACGATAAACTATTTGTATAGTAAATTGATATGATTGGCAGCTGAGCGTGTTCTGAAACCAGATGCGTCAAGACAGGTTTACACATTGAGGTTCACCTTATTTTTTCTGTTCTTTACATTCAGATTATCAGAAGACACCATGATAGCAATCGAAGCCTCAAGGGAAGAGCTTGATGAGTGGATACGTAAATTGAAAACAGCTCATCGACTGCACACCAACTTTGAAAATGAGGCAACACATCTGAAAGACAAGCATCGTCATAATACAGTAGAAGCAGAGATCATCGAGGTTTTCCACGATAATAGTAAAGTTGACTTTCAGGAATTGGTAACAGAAATAGAGGCACTACGGATGAGAAGAGAGTTATTTGCTGTTGCTACGACAGCCAGCGTTGAAAAGCTTCATGAAAATACCAAAGCTTTGATTGACGAAAACACAAAGAGTTCAGAATTACTTGCTGATTTAAGAAAAGAATTAAATGATATTAAGATAGCAATGATTGATGATAGCACTGAAAGCGAGAATGACTCAAATGAGGATCTAAATAGCGACAGCACGAAAACGAGCAATATCAATGATGTAGATACTGATAGTGAACTAACAAAGCCTGTCACAGAGAAACCCATAAGAGATATAAAGCGCAATTTTGCTTTTCATATTCACTCACCGAACGGAAGCCATACACCGACGGAGCGATCTATTTCTCCGGACACCGATAACACATTGAACACATTTGAACAGAAAGTTAAAGATGATGATGAAATTGAACTCACTAGTCCTGAGACAAATGACTTAATTGAAAACGAAAGACCAGCAACTATTCCAAGTGTTAATCAATTGGATCCCGATGTGTTATCCCCTGGTGATTGCAATACACCAGTTTTAGAAGACAATGTTTTAACAGCTATACGAGCAAAAGATCAAAGTGCACACTTAAACACAAATGATCAAAGCGATATTAACAGATATATCGCTGATATTACAACCAATCTGGTTCATTCAATGTCAAGCAACCACGATCAATCAGGTCTCTGTTCTGATGAAAACGAAAACAAACAAAAGTGTGAGGCTGGCATTGGTCAAACAAAAAGTTGTATTGACACAAGAAGTCAATCAGTGTCAAGGATACCGAAAATTGATGTAAGGACTCCGTGTAGTACTAGCAGATGCGATGGTCGATCTGAATTAAGTAAAAATAAACAAAGAAAGTTTGTACCCAGGAGTGATTACAGTAGAGAAACATATAATAAAGAAAGTTTGGTCAGTCATATTCATGTTGATGAAACAGCACGAAGGAGGAAATTGGGCCAAAATGTAAATACATGTGGATTTGAAAAGAAAATTGAACTTGCACCTAAAGACAAAACCATAAACAAACAAGACAAAAATGGTGAGATAACGAAGTTAAACATCAAAGCAAGAACATATATTTCATGCGAAGGACACCATATAACAGACAAAAAATCACCAATAAATTCCAATCAAGGAAAACTACCTGCAATAGTAGCCACTCAAAAAATGCCAAACAAAGGAAAATTACCATCTGTTGGTAATAAGCTACCAAACATAGCATCGCACTATAAAAGTGACGTTAATAAGTCGCGCCTACATTCGGAAAACACGACTGTGACCAAAGTTATGGAGCTTAAACAAAGCACAATGAGAGCATCAAAACAACGCACAATACCAAAGAAACCATCCACCAACAAAGTCGAAATTAAAACCACAAATATTCAAACAGGAACAAATACACCTGTATACAAAACGAAAGACTTAACCCTAATACGACTGAATGAAAGCATTACTTCAAGCAAAAAGAAGACATTATTACCACCAGTTACAGTGTCTGGAAGAGCTGCACAAAAATCCGCTCAAATGAAAAGTGTTTGCTTCAATGGGGTTTTACCTGCTATCAAGACAAATAATGTAACAGGGAAAAACAAAACACAAGATGGCGATGAACTATTAGTAGTGGCAAAAGGACAGATCAATAATCATACCGACAGTAATATTAGTGTTGTTGGAAAACACAAGCTTCTATCGAAAAGAAAGAAGCTTTACTAAGATGATTTTAAATCTTATTTGTATGAACTCGAGATACATTGTGAACACTAACAATGGCTTGATTTAATTTAATTAGAAACCGTTCATTTAACTGTTAACAAAAGACAGTATAAACTGAGCTAAAAAAGAAACATATATGATTTAAAAAATGTTCCATGAAATGGTAAAAAGAAGATATGAACTGAAAGTTCAAAAAGATATATAGATATTTATTTATTATTTAACCATTTGTCCTACTTAAGAAGACATGTGCTGACCTTTAAACAGAATACTTTTGAAAACATTGAGCTGTTAATGTAGAAGTCTTAAGAAACGTTGTAAAAAAACACGTTTGGATGTGTAGGGCATATTCAAGGCGAACGGATTTAACCTATTCCCTGAAACAGATAAATGAACGTTGACTTTTCTGCAGCATACGTCTTTTGAAATCATTTAGAAAAGGGAGATCGTACTCATTTTGAACAATTTCTCCTTTACCCACAGTGTTTTCAAATGTGTATGAGTACTTCCAATGTTCACATTAAAGTACCTCCTAATTTCGCAATGTTTCGAATAAGTTATCTCTTAGTACTTTCCGAGCCCCGGTTTTAACTGCCGAGTAAGAAAGAGCTCTCAACCAAAGGTTGTTTGTTCGAATACAGATTGGAAATTCTTCCGGACGATTAGTCAAGTAACGTATTGATAATACCGTCAGCATCGTATTCTCCCTTGAACACCTTAAACCGTGCCCAGTTCACCTACACATGTCCATCCAATGATGAACTATTAGTAGTATCAAAAGGACATATCAATAATCACACCGACAGTAATGTTAGTGTTGTTGGAAAACACAAGCTTCTATCGAAAAGAAAGAAGCATTACTAAGATGATTTTAAATCTTATTTGTATGAACTCGAGATACATTGTGAACTCTAACAATGGCATGATTTAATTTAATTTTAAACCGTTCATTTTAACTGTTAATAAAAAGAAAGTATGAACTGAGCTAAAGAAGAAACATATATGATTTAAAAAAAAATACATGAAATGGTAAAAAGAAGATATGAACTGAAAGTTCAAAAAGATACATATATAGTTATTTATTATTTAACCATTTTTATGCGGGGGATTCAGCTATGCTGAAATACCACCGTATATTGTCATGCCCAGCTTTCAGAAAGTGTAATTTTGTAAATTTGTTGTGCTACCCTCTGTCGTTTCAAAATAGACAATCTTTCTTGATTATCCAGGGATCAGTTAAATACGTTTCACAACAAGCTAAACAGTATGCACAATATACCAAGTAAACGTAAACAATGTAAAGTTTTAATCCATGAAGTTGTATACATAATTTAGAAATTTAAGTTAGACGTAAGGATCTTAAATGTTTCCTTTAAATATATGGAAAACGAGTAGCTTGAAAGCGGGTAGCTCAAAAACCTTTTGAGAAAATCCCTGCAATGAAAAATACGGAAATACTGCTGCCGTGCATCGTCAACATTTTCCCTTGGTAACACTCTACAGGCTATATTTTGCATCGGATCTTCATGAAAGTTTATCAGAACATTCATCTCCATCAAATCTTGGACAAGTTCGAAACTGGGCCACCTGGCGCCCATGTCGAAGGTCGACACTCAGACGTATGTTCGCGCCAGGTCAACACTTTCTGAACATAAGTTTGAATGTCAACCTACGACCTACGCGCCAGGTCAACCCTTTCTGAACATAAGTTTGAGTGTCGACCTACGACCTACGCGCCAGGTCAACCCTTTCTGAACATAAGTTTGAGTGTCGACCTACGACCTACGCGCCAGGTCAACACTTTCTGAACATAAGTTTGAATGTCGACCTACGACCTACACGCCAGGTCAACCCTTTCTGAACATAAGTTTGAGTGTCGACCTACGACCTACGCGCCAGGTCAACACTATGTTAGTGTAAATTTGAGTGTCGACCTACGACCTACGAGCCAGGTCAACACTATCTTAGTATACATTTGAATGTCGACCTATGAGCTTCGACTTACGTGCTAACTGCACACACCTATTAAAACCATGTTTAAAGTATTTGGTATGACCCGGCCGTGGATTGAACCAGCGTCTTCCCGCACCGCGGCGGACGCTCTATCACTACACTGCCGAGGCGGTAGAGGTGTTATACATGTTATTCGCAAAGTGATCAAATACATTTCAATTGGCGTTTATCTATATAATAGGGCAACAGTTCTCATTTAGTAAGTCAAAGATACATATTGGACTTTCTTTAAATGTAGGCGGACAATGAAGGCGCTGATGCAACTGTACAAAGGCATAAACTCGCTCGAGTAATCCTTTGTAGAATTGGTCATTAATATCACCATATGGCTAGACGGGACTCCTTAAATATCACAAATGTCATGAGATATTGATTAGACTCGTCCAGCCCAAGTTGATCTAGATCTTCACTAGCCAATTAGTCTCAAATCGACTTTCGTATATTTTATCAAAATGATTGTTTTCATCTGAACAGATGTACCGAGAAATTCAGAGAAGTATGTTACTTCTATTGGATGGGGGCCGCTTGTTAAGTATGGGAAGTCTACAACAACAACATCGTGATATTGACGCAATCCTGGCTGACGATCAGTTAGGTAGATAGATACTTTATTTTCAACTTGTACAAAATAAGTACATCATTGTTACAAATACAAATACAAATTCAATTTCATATACAAATACAAATACAAATTCAATTTAAATTTCATATCGTGACATATTTACTACAATAGGATTCTATAGAATGTTAATCGAGAAAATATGGAAAAGAATTGATTTAGTGAAAATATTTTCCTGTTTATGTTATCGTGTAAAACCTCACGGAGGAATGTGACTATTTCTTTCTTCAAAAGCATATTTTATGAATTTACATAGCTTTAATAATGTGGCTGGATTTTCAATTTGCATTAGATGTATAAACTTCTGCATGCTTGGCTTGACGTAATAGTAACGTTTAATGTATATTTCTCGAAGATTCTGGTGACAAAGGCATTCGATAATAAAGTGGTATTCGTCGTCGATAGTTTGTAAATTACAGTGAATACACACTCTCTCATTTCTCGGAATTCTTACTCGCCCGTGTCTACCGGTTTCTATGCGTAAATTATGAGAAGAGGTGCGTAATTTTGTAAAATAATTTCTGTATTTCCTAAACGTTACTGTTTTCAAATAGTTTTCTATTCTGAATTCTGATTTTATATGAATGTATAAACAAGATAAAATACTATTAGATGCCAAATTAGACGTCCATGTTTGTGAAAATTCGTCAAACAATCTTTGTTTAAATATGTGAACAAAATGCTTGTGATTAACTAAGTTAGGATTTTCCCATATATATAAAAATCCGTTTTGTTGAAGCAACTGTTTAACCTGTGATAACCAGTTTATCTTACCTAAGATAAGATCTTTTAACATTACATCATACATTGTTTTTAATAAGATATTTTTTGTTTGTAGAAGTTTTATCCAATATTTGATTATCATTATGTGCCTATTTATAAATACTGGGTAACGACCCAACTCCCCATATACAGCTGCATTACAAGTTGATTGTTTAACTCCTAATATTGTTTTGCAAAATTTCAAATGGATTCGTTCTAACTCTTTGGACTTGGTGAATCCCCATGTTTGACTCCCATAATTCAAAATTGGACTTACAAATGCGTCAAAAAGTTGCAGCGAGACTTTTGGATTAACATTGTGTTTAAATATATTGCTTACTAAAACATGCATAACTTTAAGTGATTTACCTACCATATACTGATTATTTAATGCAAAAGTACCTGTATAATTAAACACCACTCCTAAATAGTTAAAGTTATCGACTATTTCAACTTCATTGTTGTTATAGGACCATTTTTCATGTGGTAGTATTTTACCCCTTTTTCTAAAAACCATGATTTTAGTCTTTTCAATGTTTACCTCGAGTCCCCATTTTTTACAATATTCATATAACAGATTTAACCTATGTTGTAGATCTTCTTGAGAGTTACCAATAATTACCATATCATCTGCAAACATTAATATAATCAAACAAATTTCATTTAATGTTAAACCGCATTTATCGGAATCTTGTAAAAAAAAGTTCGAGGTCCTCTAGGAAGAGAGCAAAAGGTGCAGGAGAGCTCGTTTGGCCTTGGATGAGTCCAATCGAAATATCGAAAAAGTCTGAAAATGAATTGCTTAGTTTCACGCAGGATTTTACTGAGGCATACATAGACCTGAAGATTCTGAGAATCTTTCCATCCATCCCCATATTAAATAACTTATACCACAAGGCATTTCTATTTACTGAATCGAACGCCTTTTTTTAGATCTATAAAGGCGCAAGGTAATCGTAATTTTTTATTAAGTATATGTTCTACAAGATTGGATAATATAAATATTGCGTCATTGGTGCTACAATTTTTTCGAAATCCGAACTGCGAGTCTGATAAAAAGTTGCTTTCTTCGAACCATGAATCAACTCTCGCGTTTAGAACGTTAGTAAATAATTTACCCAAATTACTCATAAGAGTTATCCCTCGGTAATTGTTTGCATCTGCTTTGTCTCCCTTTTTATGTATCGGGATAATATAACCCTTAGACCATGATTCTGGAAAGTAACCCCTATTAAATATAATGTTGAACATATCAGTCAAATGTCCTGAAATAATATCCATTGACTCTATCAAGTATTCATTCATCAAATTATCGCTTGGGCTAAGAGCCTTGTTTTTATTTAAACGCTTTATAGCCGACTCCACTTCCGACACTGTAATTGTTTTATTAAGTTCTTGAAATGTATTTTCGCTTGCTTCAAAAACGTGGTTTTTAGCAAAATGTTCTACTTCATGTATGTGCACCTTTTTGATAGAATCAAATAACTCAGAAAAATGGTTTTTAAACTCATCCATAGGTATTTAGGTAACTACAGAATTTGATTTACTTTTAAAGAACTTCCAGAAATCCTTTGGTTGTTTTTTACGTAAGTTTTCGAACTCTTTCGATTGGTTAATTTTAAATTTCCCTTTTTTCAAACGAATTACTTTCTTATATTCTAATCTACAGCTGCACAATAATACCCTACTCACCGTTGATTTATTATTGTTAAATAAATTCAAAGCATTCTGGTAATTTCGTCGAGCCTCAATGCACTCACTGTCAAACCATTGTTTATGCTTGGTTTGTTTAGTACTGGTATGGTAAGTGCGCTGGAAAAGGGGTTGTGCAACGTTTTGTATACATTCTGAAAAATCAGTTATCATTTTTCCTACACTATTTACATCATCATGGTCGCTATCATATACTATGTGGTTTAAATTGCTCAACTCTGAAAAAATCCTACGCCTGAAAGATTCCCTCTTCTGAGGATTCCATTTATAATATTTAACTGAATTGACTGGGGTTGTTTTATTATGTGGCATGTTTTGACAGTTGAGAGTGAAGGATATCGGTGCGTGATCACTGAACATTGTGAACTCGCCTATAATGAACTCATGGATACTATTAATATCACGCTTTTTCAATAGAAGGTAATCAATTGTACTACTTGATTACTTAGAGAAATATGTAAACGAGCCTGTATATTTGTCGGCCCCGAGTCTACCGTTAGCTACACTGAGCGATGTTGACTTACACAAATCCAAAAGTGTTTTACCTCTCACATTACATGTACAATCTAAGGAGGCCCTTTTCGAGGCTTCATCAATGCTATAATCACAACAGTCTAAACAAGAGCTGTCGGAGGACAGCGCTTGACTACATGCCGCTTATTCACATAAAGCACTATTTCATTATATTGCACTTAAGTACTATTAAATCATATTATATACTCTATATGTAAAAGCAACTGAATAGATATACATACATTTAAATATAATTTAAAAATAAAATTTCCTAAGTCAATCAAGGGCCATTACTCCATATTTAGGATACAATGGAGTTATCTAACCTAATTGTACGATGGTCCTTAACAAATATGTGAAGTATGAAGTGATTTGAATGATGTAATTTTAACGTTGAGCTAAACGCAAATGTTAAAACTGACCGAGTTCAAAATTAGCAAAACCTTAAAAAAAGGTTTTCCTAATGTTTGAAACCATGCAAAACCCGTTTGATATGTTGAAGAATTATATTTGATAAATAAATGATCACAATTAGAAAGAAATGTAACCAAAAATTAAGAATTTACCTAAAATTCTCAAAATCAAACAAAAATCATGTTTTTTACCCCCCAAAAGTCACACTCAGCATCTTCAACATACAATGTGAAGAAAGGTATTACATGTAATTATATTCCAAATATGGAAGCCCTAACACAAGTACTTATTTAGAAAAATTTGAAAATTAAATGAAAAAGCCAACTTGCCCTAAAACTTTAACCACCCAAAAGCATGTGTTTTACCGCAAACAGAAGGTCACACTCAGCATCTTCAGCATATAATATGAAGAAATGTATTAAATGTAATTATTTTCCAAATATGAAAGCCCTAGCACAAGTACTTATTCAGAAAAAGTTAAAAAAATAAAATAAAATCCTACTTGCCCCAAAACTTTAACCACCGAAAATCATGTTTTTTACCCCAAAAAGAAGGTCACATTCAGCATCTTCAGCATTCAATGTGAAGAAAGGTATAAGATGTAACTATATTCTAAATATTAAAGCCCTAGCACAAATTCTTATAGAGAAAAATTAAAAAATTAAATGAAAATGCCAACTTGCCCTAAAACTTTAACCACCCAAAATCATGTCTTTTACCCCAAAAAGAAGCTAAAACTCAGAATCTTCAGCATACAATATAAAGAAAGGTATTAGATGTAAGTATATTCCAAATATGAAAGCCCTAGCACAAGTACTTATTGAGAAAAAAAAAAATCCAACTTGCCCTAAAACTTTAACCCCCGAAAATCATGTTTTTTTTTCCAAAAGGAAGGTCACACTCAGCATCTTTAGCGTTCAATGTGAAGAAAGGTATAAGATGTAACTATATTCCAAATATGAAAGCCCTAGCTAGCACAAATACTTATGAATGAAAATCCCAACTTGCCCTAAAACTTTAACCGGACGCCGACGGAGACGGAGACGCCGACGCCGACGCCGGGGCGAGTAGTAAAGCTCTCATATTCTTCGAATAGTCAAGCTAATAAATGATCACAATTAGAAAGAAATGTAACCAAAAATTAAGAATTTATCTAAAATTCTCAAAATCAAACAAAAATCATGTTTTTTACCCCCTAAAAGTCACACTCAGCATCTTCAACATACAATGTGAAGAAAGGAATTACATGTAATTATATTCCAAATATGGAAGCCCTAACACAAGTACTTATTTAGAAAAATTTGAAAATTAAATGAAAAAGCCAACATGCCCTAAAACTTTAACCACCCAAAAGCATCTGTTTTACCGCAAACAGGTCACACTCAGCATCTTCAGCATATAATATGAAGAAATGTATTAAACATAATTATTTTCCAAATATAAAAGCCCTAGCACAAGTACTTATTCAGAAAAAGTTAACAAAATAAAATAAAATCCTACTTGCCCCAAAACTTTAACCGAAAATCATGTTTTTTACCCCAAAAATAAGGTCACACTCAGCATCTTCAGCATTCAATGTGAAGAAAGGTATAAGATGTAACTATATTCTAAATATTAAAGCCCTAGCACAAATTCTTATAGAGAAAAATTAAAAAATTAAATGAAAATGCCAACTTGCCCTAAAACTTTAACCACCCAAAATCATGTCTTTTACCCCAAAAAGAAGGTAAAACTCAGAATCTTCAGGATACAATATAAAGAAAGGTATTAGATGTAATTATATTCCAAATATGAAAGCCCTAGCACAAGTACTTATTGAGAACAAAAAAACAAAAAAACAAAAATCCAACTTGCCCTAAAACTTTAACCCCCGAAAATCATGGTTTTTTCCCCAAAAGGAAGGTCACACTCAGCATCTTTAGCGTTCAATGTGAAGAAAGGTATAAGATGTAACTATATTCCAAATATGAAAGCCCTAGCACAAATACTTATGAATGAAAATCCCAACTTGCCCTAAAACTTTAACCGGACGCCGACGGAGACGGAGACGGAGACGCCGACGCCGACGCCGGGGCGAGTAGTAAAGCTCTCATATTCTTCGAATAGTCGAGCTAAAAATCTACTTTTTTATCAAGATTGATAAAATCATCTCTTTGGCCAATTCGGGCATTGAAATCGCCGACAAGCATTACAGACCCTATTTGGTCATAATTAAAAACATCCTGCTGAAGAAGCTCGAATAAATTTACATTCAAAATGTGTTGCATTGGCGATTCTTCGGGCCACAAATATACAGCACAGAGATAAACATCTCTTTTGGATTGGAAATAAGTACTTTCAAATTTCAACCAGATAATTGTATCATGGTGATTTTTAACAATAGATACTCCTTTTTCAATTGTGTTTTTAACATATAAAACTATTCCGCCACTTTTTCTTTTGGCTCGTTTGTGTCTATATTTTCTATAATAATTGTGAGCAAGGTAGCCCTCTATGTCTATATCTGAACTATTATCCGTCCATGATTCTAGCATTATTACTACATCTCTGTCTTTGAAAATCGATTTAAAGTCATCGGTTTGTAATTTATCTTCTGTTAAACCGTTACAGTTCCAAACTAAAACTTGAACACCAGATCTGTTCACATCCTCCTGTACCCCCTAGTCTTTCACTGGTCGCCCATCTATGTAAAGAGTGTCGTACGACAGCCAAGCCTTCTTACCCTCTTTTTTAGCCTCGCGTAATTTCCCCATTAAACGCTTCGTCTTTTCTACTATTTCACTTGGGAATTGCTCCTGTATGTACAACTGGGTGCCTTTAAGGTGGTAGCTCCGTTTCCTCACTTCTTCCCGCTCCTTGAAATAAGTGAATTTACACACAACGTTTCTTGTATACCGAGAATTGGGAGCTCCCATTCGATGTACTCTTTCTAGCTGCATGTTATCAACTAGATCTTTGGCCATTTGTAACTTTTCAATCAAATATAGTCTGATTTTCCCTTCTGTGCAGTCTGGTCTTTCATTCTGATCTTCTGCAATATTACCGAATATTAAGTTATTCCTCATAGATTGAGACTGGAGATAGGTTAAATTATCTTTCAATTTCTGATTGTCCTGTTCAAGCAGACGTATCTTTTCAAAATGATCAGTTCCACAAAATTCTACATTATCTAATCTCTCGTGAACAACATTAATCTTATCTGAATTATCTTTCTTATCTTTCTCCACATTCGCCCACAGCATCTTTAGGTCATTGTCAAATTTATTCATTTTTTTCTCCAGGCTTTCTAAAATCTTCAATTTATCACTCATTTCGGTTATCTTCCCTTCAATTCTATTTAGATGTTTCAAAATGTCAGCATTAGAAGCCGCACTTGACTCTGAGCTCTGCATTGTTGTTTCAAACACTGATGAATCTTCTTCATACAAAACAGAGTTCGTCTGGTTTAGAATGTCACTTACTCGCACCTCTGATGGGCCTCCCTGTTTTATTTGTTTACCACTGTGATGATCTTCCTCCCCACTACTGCTTCCCTTTTTGCGTTTATTTTGGTGTCTCTTTCTCATATTACTTCTAATATATAGTCCAATTCACATTTCCAACAATATTATTTCACAGAAACGGAACTTTTATGCTCAAAATGCAATATTTAAATCGAATATCCGAGGGCGCGGAAAACGCGTCTACTCGCCAGTATGTCACGTGATTATGAACTTAAAGATTCGGGAAGGATATCGGATGAGCATTTCCATCTTCTGTTTCCTCCTACAGACCTCAGTCAATGGAATACAAACAACCATTACGTCACGTTTTCTAAAGCATTGTATCGATCTTGAGGAACAACAGCGTACGATTATGGACGAATTAAATGAAATAAGAAACAAAGGAATGGAAATGTATCAACAACAAGGAATGTCCGAGGAAGAGTGCACATCAGTGTGGAAAAGGATCGTCAACATCCTTGAGAAGGGGAAAACACTTTTCACTGGTCCAATAGTAAGAATAATTGATAAAACTGGCAATCGCATCACACAAGAACCAATAACACCTGAAAACATGGACAGGGTGAATAATTGGTACGATTCAGAAACAAAGTACGAAGGCACTTACACGTGTTATCCTGTACTTCACGATGCTGCATATCACGGTAAACTTTCAACACTCGAATACATTAAGAATAATTTTCCTGATCGACTACAGGAACAAAATAAGAATGGCAATCAGGCTGTTCACTCTGATGCAGCAGGGGGTCATATAGATTGTTTCAGATACCTGATTGAACGAGGTCTTGATCCCTATAAACGTAATATAATCCACGGACATACACTTTTATATAAAGCGATCATGGGCAATTGTGTTGAAATAGTCGAGTGTATTTGCCAAGAGTATGCCAACATGTTGTCTGAACCTGATATCAATGATTGGATACCATTACACATAGCTGCGAAACGTAACCCAGACATTGGGAGATGTCTAATTAAGTCAGGAGTTGATATAACATTGATAAATAAGAGAGGAATTAATGTTTTGCATGTAGCCGCATCTGAAGGTTCCGTTGACTTTATCAGAATATGTGATGACGAAGTTCAGGACAAGGAATTGCTTAAAGCGTTGATACACACACGAACCAATGAGGGATGGACTGTTGGCCATTCAGCTGTATCTGCCGGATACTTGAACTCCCTGATCATTCTGCTTGAATATGGTATTGATCCAATGACAAAATCTGATACAGGACATACCTTACTGCACATAGCGACACATGAAAGCTTTCTTTACATCGTGAAGTATCTCAACGAGACGTATCCTGATTTGAAAAGTGAGAAAGATGAGAAATGTATGACTTCTCTCTTTAGCGCTGTACATGGCTAAAGGCTTGAATGTTTGAAATACCTGATTGGTCAAGGTATGATAAGAGATATACGATCTAAATATGGAAACACGTTACAACACAAAGCTGCTTTTGTAGGATCTGTGTCATTCTGAGGTTTCTTTGTGAAACAGTTTCCGGGTTGAAGAATAAAACTGACAATAAAGGAATGGTACGAGTCTTGATTGTTTGGGTTTTCTTATCGACCAAGATATGGAAACAGACACACGGTGTAATTATGGCTCAACAATTCTAAACGAAGCAGCTTATGGAGGATCTTTATCGGTGGTGGCATATATTTATGAGACATTTCTTCAGCTGAAAAACGTGCGAAAGGAGGATGGACACGATCCTCTGCATTGTGCTGCAGTTGGAGGTAGTCTTGATTGTTTGAAATATATCATCGGTCAAGGTATAAAAACTAATACGCTGACCAAAGACGGAAACGCGTTACTGCATTCTGCGGCCTATGGAGGATATGTGTCTATGGTACGATACATATGGAAAACATGCCCTGAACTGAAGAAGGAGAGAAATGTGAAAGGGCAGGATGCTATCCATGGTGCTGCTGCAGTTGGGCGGAGTCTTGTCTGTTTGAAGATTCTGATCGATCAAGGGATGACAACTGACACACGTTGTTAATATGGCTCAACAATTATACACGGAGCAGCCTATGTAGGATCTGTGTCGATGGTAAAATATAGTATACATTTACTGAGCTGAATAAGGAGAAAATTTGGATGGGGTAGGATGCTCTCTATAGTGCTGCACTTGGAGGGAGTCTCAACTATTTGAGATATGTGATCGGTCAAGGTGTGAAAACTGATAAGCGATATAAAGATAAAGGATACACAATACTTCACGCTGCTGCTACGAATGGCAAGACCGATATCGTGCGATATCTGTGTAACACTTACAGGTTTCTAATTCCTATGAAGGCTATCAAAGGCAAAACGGCTACCGATTTAGCACACATAAATAGAAAAGTAAATTGTGAAAAATACTGCCTGGATGGACGTTTTTAGGCGGGTAGATGTCCAATGTATTTGCCAAAGAAGCAATACGTTATATATTTTCCGTTTAAATTGAGATGTATGATAAGATAACACTGATGGGACAGCATAACCGTTATATATTTGCAAAAGAGAAAAGTTTCATTTTGAATTCGTCAAATGGCCACCAGGTTATGTGCATCATCAGCATTCAATGAACTTATACTATTAGTTATCTGTTTGAGTGAATGGTGTTCAAAATCATTGTTTAAAGATATTCTGTCTAATTACGGTGACAGTACAACCGGTATTACTGCTACTACACGTGTTAAATGACTTGGTATCGAACCTGGGATTCCCATTCAAAAGACAGACGCTATTACCACTACACCACTACTTTCTTTGTTGTTAAAATCATGCATTAATAAACCAGAATATGAGAAAATAATGCTTGCTTGAAATACTTTAATTATACCTGTTTTCTTTAATGACATGTATACAAAAAGAAATCTGTATATTAAAAATTGATATGTGCAGACAGAAAAATGTTTATATTACTTGTGATTTTGTAACATAATTATGATTTGGAAGAAACAGTTGTTGAAACTGTTTTCCATTTTGTGTTAGTATCACATGTGGAATCGTACAATCTAGACGGTGTAAACAATAACAAATTAACACACATTGATAAGCCCTCGCATCGATCAGTATACGCTACCCTCTAAAGCGGCCATTTCACCAAGGATTGTTTTGGTCCCGATAGTACGCGATCCTTTTTTTGGTCGATCGGCCGCATTTTTGCGAAAATAGTCGGGAACCTGCGAGCACTGTCGAGCACTACCCTATACCTTCGGGGGAAGATCTGGCGCAATCGCATCAGTCCTCCGAGGGTCAGGTACCGGAAAGGTGATCGACTACTGTTTTTAAACATATTAAAAAACAGTAGCCGATCAAAAACCGTCTTGGTCGTCCGAGGGTTTGTCTCGCCCGCCCTCTGGAGCTTTCGTATAGCCTCTGCCGCTCTCTACCGAGGGTCGTGCCGTTGCCGTTTACCTGCGGGTACTTGCGCGTCCTTCGCATACTTGCGTCCCGGTAAAGCGGCCATTTCACCAAGGATTGTTTTTTCTAATCGGCCCAATCTGGTCCAGATCGGGCCGATTAGAAAAAACAATCCTTGGTGAAATGCAGCCATAACCGAACAATCAATCTAAATCCGAACCATCATTCATTGGTGATGATGGTTATAAATACTGCAAGATTTATTGGTGTTTAACGCCTTTTTGCAACATTTATTCACTCAATTCAGTTCACCTACCCGAATATTTCCTGGCTTTCTGACACCAGTACTACACATAACAGTTTTTCCAGGCAGGCAACTGACTGCTTTTCCACTTATACTCAATCGTCGGAAAGAATGTTAGCCGAGCTGGTGTTCGAACCCAAAACCGCTGGATTGACAAAATACCAAGGGTGTATGTAGGAGTTCGCTATATATGTTCTATACATTCTTATTCGTATCGAATCCTTAAACAGGCAAAACACTGAATAGGCATAGCATTTGTCGTGCTAGATCGGTATTTATATATAGGGCAGAAATATAAAATTTGAGTGAACACATATTATCTTATCTAATACACGTATGCGACTAACTGCAACAAAGCGTGACGTAAGATATATTCATAAACCAGCTATTTGTTAAATCAAACATTTGGTTTAATAACTTTAAGTCGCCTTTCCAACAATTGTTCAGAAATACCACGGCGGCCAGCTCACTAAGTGTTTCCTGGCTAGATCGCACCATTACTCCACACAACAGTCTTTCTACGCAACTGGCTGCTTTTCAACATATACTTTAAGCCCACTGGTGGTAACTGTCGGAAAGAATGTTGAAGTTCGAATTCCCAACCCCTGTATTGAGAGCCCGCGTACCTAACGACTGATCTACCGGGACTCAGTCTCAAACATTTGGATACAGTGCCCATTAAATTCCCAAAGAGTAAGAGGGTGTATTATTTGTAAATGTCCGATATAGCAAAGCCCCGTTTGTTTTTTACACACGGAACCTTTATCTTCTGCAGACGACATGTTGCGCCTTTGCAAAGGACGGCTATTAAAAACATTGTCGGAAAAGGTGAAATTCCACGGAACTAGAAATAGTTCAAAGCAAGTTCTGCTTTTCTCACAAACGTTTTCAACTATGCATTATACAAAATACTGCTTAACTTTTAAATGCTACAATGATATTCATCCCCTTATTTATATAATGGTGAGTGAAAGTTGTGTTGAAATAACAACTGTAGTGGAATCGCCATAACTGTAAGTCGAAAGGGACCCATAAATTACTTCGAGCTATCGACGTGCTCGAGTAACAACTTGGTTTATGCTTAATTATTGTATATATTGTTAGCTTCGTGGTTCATTTATACTAACGTGTTGTTTTTTTTATAAACCAACTTATATAACGCGTAGTATATGACTTTCAGTCTTGATATTTTGTTTCTTCTGGTATGTACCTGTCTTTCACTTGTCATTTAAGGTAAGTGATTTGCTTTTTCGAGGAATTCATTTATGACCTCAGTTCGGTCAACTTTCGGTTTCGTCGGTATGATACAATATCTATTATTAGCAACCTTATCTACTGATCAATCTGACTAAAGTATACGATCTTCTGAAAAGGATAGCGTAGTGTTTTTGAGGAGATGGTTATATTCAGATTGATCTACTGATATGACCAACTATTTGATCTGATTAATGGAAAAAATATTGTGATCAATTTAAGGAACAATTTCTTATGTTTTAATAATGTTTTCAACATTTTTTTGATAGCCATAGCCCCATTAAGATTGATTGTTCATACCTACAGTTGTGCCTTGATGTTTAAAAAGTCGTCGTCTGCATATCGAAAGAGGGCTTGGCGTGAAACAGTTGTAACTCAAAACCTATTTTGAAAACCCTGGATTAGGGGCAATTTTGACCCTTTTGTAAATCATGCAAATTTAGGTGCCATTGCTCAGAACGAGCAATGGCACCTAAATTTCCATTGTTTTACCAAGAAAAATGATTTAACGCTTATAAAGACTTTATGGCGAGGTAATTAAACTTGGTAAGAAAATACTAATTTTAGTTACAACCGTTTCACGCCAATCCCTTGATATGTTTTGTATGTGGGAAAGAGCATACATATATAAATATAATATAAAACTTCTTGAAAATTGCAGCTCATTTACGGAAAAAGAATATTTGCTTTTTGTTTGACAATTTCTCCCTTTACCTTGCATAGGATATACGAATATATATTTTTAAATATATTTTGTATTCAGGAAAGAGCACGTTTATCCAACATACCACACAAATATAATACTTCAGTTTTAACAAATATAAATAGCAGACTAGTGGTAAAAACAGGGGGGGGGGGTGGGGGGGGGGGGGGAACAAAGGGAAAAAAATAATCTAGAACATTTATATATTATCCCCCCGTTTGAATGATAAACGGCTTTGAAAAATCAAGTCTATTTATAATAAGTTAATAGAAATATTTTGATTTGTACAACAGTCATTTGAAAGAAGAAAAAACGTAACAATCAATCAGAAATCATTGAAGAAGGTGACGCAATTTCTCCCTTTGCCGTGCATAGAATATTTTAATACCTGAATTTAGTGTAGATGTGTCAAAAGTGGCTATAGAGGGGTATTGATTGATTGATTGGTGTTTTACGCCGCTTTAAAAATATTTTCACTAATATCACGGCGTTTCTTTGGTAAGTTACCAGTACTTCTGGTCCATATATCCTGACACCAGCCAGTGAATCGTAATGCTAACTCCTAAAACCCCGACCTCCAAGTAGGGCAGCCATTACTACCATTGTTGAAGTATTTCGTATGACCCGACCGGGAATTGAACCCGTGACCAGCACCCGAGGCGGACGCTCTACCACTACACCACCGAGGCGGTATTGTATAGGATAACTATTGTTAACATTTGCAGCGTCGAATTCCCGAAAGTGGACTCTTCCATGTTAACAATCGGGCGTCTCCATGTTGTAATCATAAAAGACAAATAATGCTGATTTCAGGAGAGACAGCTCGTTTCAAGCCGACTCACTTGAATCTTTATTGTTTGTAAAAAACTCAAAATCGCCATTGGCCCTGAAAGGGTTGCACGTGTAGATTGGTAAATACTAGGGATGGGAACGAATATTCGAATATTCGAAAAACCGGTCGAATATTCGAATACTGTTTTCGAATAAGAATATTCGTTTTCAGTGTACTATTTTCTATTATTTTTACTATTTTCTAAAAACAAAACAAAACATTATTAGTAAAATTCTGACATCGGTCGCGAGTTGGAGCTAATCATGATTAAGGGTGAAGTGATAAAGAGTGTGCATGTGTCGTTTGTTGTGTTTTTACAACGTATGTCAAAACGAAAGAAACGATAATAAAATCAATGTCACGCGTATGTTTATCAGAGATCTAATCGTATGTAACCAGACATCCCATTGACGACCAGTTTGAATCAACAAACATGTATAAACGGTGACAGTCTGCAGTTCCGTAAAACCCTCCCAGCCTAACCAAAACATAGTCGATGTTTACATTAAAGACAGCTGTTGCAAAAATTGAATAAATCATATATAAACATCGCATTACGTCTCAAAAGTATGAAGCTTTCCTCTTTACCTCTTAAAAAATGAAGTCACATAAGCGAACAAATTGAATCATCCGCGATTTTGTTTTCTTCCAACACGCGGTTAAATTGACTAGACGAAATCGGTAAAAGAAATATCCCCCAACTCCCTATGCTTTTTGTATGAATAAGATTTATAACTATTTCGTTAATTATTTGATTCGATTCAATATTAAACTCAGTAAACAAGCGACACCTGAATGAATATACGGCTCAATAAACGTTGCGATTTGGTTTATCGTTTGGAAGGGATTTTTTCATAAATAGCTCATACTTTTACTTGGAAAATTGCTATTATTTGAAAAAGGAAATGAGTAGCACCAGTGTTCGGATTAATCTGAAATCGGATACCGATTTCTGATTCGAAAAACGTATATTCGAATATATTCGAATAAGGAAAACGAATATTCGAATATCGTTTTCAATATTCATTCCCATTCCTAGTAAATACACATACAGAGTATGTAAATGTAGATCAAAATATTTGGTAATTTGATTTAAGTGTAAGACTTTTAAAATATACATTGAATATACTTGTCTAATAGGTCGTATTATCCCTTTTCCTCATACGTCAAATTTTCACCAAACGACATTGAAACCTGTAGACCAACATACGGAAACTCCAAATAAATGAAAGAATGTTTATCAAATAGAGTTACAAACAATGTGTCCAAAAAAAACCCAGACATTTCTCATCAATTTGCCACAATAATGCCAAAAGATGTCTGCTGCAGATTTGTTGTACCTATTTCAGAAAATCTATTCAATGTTGTGGTCTTTTTTGTCTTTATATAAAAGGGTTAATTACGGTTCTTCAATGCGAACATAATTTAATAACTTTGAAAAGTTAAAGGTAGAAATGTTGAATATTTGCCAAAAGAGGGCACGTCCATTTTAAAAACATTGTGGGAAAGGGATTAATTGTGCATAGAGAACACTTTCTGAGTTTGTCGTAATGATCTACTATAGGTCAATAATAACAAATCAATCATATCAACATATCAAAAACATCTACCTCCAACTTCTCAAAGGCAACTGCTTACCCTACGCAACACAACAGTATAATTGCTTAATATTGTGACACTGCGAATTCTCCTTTTGCGACACTATTTTGAAAAGTCGTCCACTGTAGTTGCGTCGGAAAGCGTCAGCACGTCTGAAAGCGTCAGCACGACAGAAAGCGTCGGCACGTCTGAAAGTGTCAGCACGACAGAAAGCGTGGGCACGTCTGAAAGTGTCACGACAGAAAGCGTCGGCACGTCTGAAAGTGTCAGCACGTCTGAAAGCGTCGGCACGTCTGAAAGTGTCGGCACGTCTGAAAGTGTCAGCACGACAGAAAGCGTCGGCACGTCTGAAAGTGTCACGACAGAAAGCGTCGGCACGTCTGAAAGTGTCAGCACGTCTGAAAGCGTCGGCACGTCTGAAAGTGTCGGCACGTCTGAAAGTGTCAGCACGACAGAAAGCGTCGGCACGTCTGAAAGTGTCACGACAGAAAGCGTCGGCACGTCTGAAAGTGTCAGCACGTCTGAAAGCGTCGGCACGTCTGAAAGTGTCGGCACGTCTGAAAGTGTCAGCACGACAGAAAGCGTCGGCAAGCGTCGGCACGTCTGAAAGCGTCTGTACCTCGGGCTCTGGGTTAACTTGTACTTTACATGGTGTTGTTATTGTGCTTCCGATAACTCAACTAACATTCGATATTGCATGACCTATAAACACAACACACCTTGATTAAACAGTTTAACCACTCATAATGCCACCTTTATGTAGCGAACCCTTTTTAAAAGGATATTTTTAATATTAACAAAAGCATAGAAGAATATTTACAAATAATAGTATAATGTTGGGATAGAGAAGAGTGAACAGCATTATGAGAAAACGTACACATGTACCTATTAATTTGTCCTTTTCCTACCATGTTTTCTAAAACTCTCTGCTTTTGATGATGTTCCGCAATGTCTTTCTACCAAGGATATGGGTTCCTTTCTACGAGCCACACCTCTCTAGAACATTGTGCTATGTACAAATACATGTTTAATGCATTTCAGGATTGTTTTCTTTTAAAGAGATGTCCAATGACATTTTGCTCCTTTTTCCTGACTAATAAATGTACGCGACTTTACAGTAATTTTAAAACGATTACTGTTAACAGAACAAAGGCAAAAAGTATCAGATTTTTTTTTCAAATTCCATTATGTTACTGGCAAAATGTTATGCACGCTTTTACAAAACACAAGGAGAGCGCTTCTTAAATAACTGTATGCATTTGATTTTGAAACGATTTACGTTTACCGATTATAAACAAAATGAATTCAGACATGGGTACCCTATTTTGTCTTCTTAAATGTTAACAAGAACCTTGAACAATCACTAGTGATGATATCATTTTTGCCGGAACTACTTTTTTTAGATTTGGAACATCTTTGGAATTTAAAGTGGGTTTAATACTAGGAATTTTAAAAAAACTGAGACCGAATACTAGGAAAATGACGTCACGTCAGCGGTTTTGACGTCATAACGCTAGTCATTTGGCGCCAAATAGAAGCAGCAGTATTTGGTTACGTAACATTCATACGCCTAAGGCCAAGTCATTTTTTTTTTTTTATATGTTTCTTTAAAATAAAGGGGAGATTTATTCCAGATATATAATAAATAGAATAACTAACTGCATGTTTTTGATATCGAATTTATGTCACTCGGGAACAAAGGGGTAATTTGGTGTAAAATTACCCCTTTGTTCCCGAGTGACATAAATTCGATATCAAAAACATGCAGTTAGTTATTCTCTATCTATCTGCGGTTGATATAAGACTTGTTTTGTACCATAGGTGTGTATTCGAAATTCCAATCATTGAAAGAGTGAGTATTATTATTATAATAAGTATTATTTGTATAATAAGTATTATTTGTATAATAAGTATTATTTGTATGATAAGTATTATTTATGATAAGTTTTATTTGTATAATAAGTATTAATAAGTATTATTTATATAATAAGTATTATTTGTATAATAAGTATTATTTGTATAATAAGTATTATTTGTATAATAAGTATTATTTGTATAATAAGTATTAATAAGTATTATTTGTATAATAAGTATTATTTAGTATTATTGGTATAATAAGTATTATTTGTATAATAAGTATTATTTGAAATATTATCTGTATAATAAGTATTATTATTTATATCTCAATACTCTTTTGGTCTATCTATATCTGGTAACCCGTCTCCACCTATGTCGTTCACATACATGTACATAATATATCACAAACACCAAGATTGAGAAGATAGCATTACGACTGATGCATTATTACGTCCGAATATGTGTACGAACTTCCACGAACTCACTGTGTCTACCTATGTTTGAGTGCATGTTCGATAAATATTCATAATACCGACAGTATTTGCTTGGTTCCTGATAACAATCGAATCATCTGATATTAATTTAGAGTCGTCTGCCATGAAATCATTCATCTGTTTGCCTCCTATTTCTGGTCTATATTAGTCTAAAGAATTAGGAATATCTCTCCTTTTTCAATCGTGTGTCTTCTGTTGCAAATATGTCAAATATAACATTGCGAATATCGGAAGTGCAGTTTGTATAAATAGTTATAGTAAATTTTATATTTTGTCACCATTGTTGAACGCGTGTGGTCCGCCCCGGTGGTGTAGTGGTAAAGCGTCCGCCTTGAGTACGGCATGTCATGGGTTTGATCCCTGGCCAGGTCAATCCAAAACCTTTAAAATGAAAGTAATGGCTGCACCCCTGGCGCTCATGGTTATGTGCTTAGCATTACGACTGACTGGTTGGTGTCAGGATAAATGGACAAAGAGCACTCGTAACTTACCCAGGAAATGCTGTGATATAACTAAACATTGTTGAAAGCGGTGTAAAACACAAAACAGTCAATCTATGAACGTGTGTGAGCCGCGTTTGTCAATTCTAAATCGGATTTACAGCATATACCCAATAAAATTCTGTTCTTACTTTTTTAGTATCTAAAACACTTTTGAAACTACGAGACCTCAAAGTCTACCACTGACGTCACTTTTTAGACGTCTCTCAAATGTCCCTCGTTAAAACAAAAACAGCTGACAGTTTGGTCAATTTTAGGTTGATAGCTGCGAAATTAGGGTTCGGGTTTTTAGGGTCAAATGATACATCTAGGATTACATGATATTTTGTCGAACAGTGAAAGCTCTTCTGAAACTGTACGGACGCACAGATTCTCTCGAGTCTTCACTTCACGCAGATGCATTAATATTCCAATCTCGCTAGAGGCGGCCCCTACTGTATCACCAGACACACGAATCAGACTGATCGAATGCGCATATTGATCTGGATTTTCGCTGTGTGATAACTCCCGAAGATCGGTCCTTTTATAAAGTTGTTAAATTTATTGTTTTCATATGAACAGATGGACCGAAACATACAGAAAAGTATTTTACTCCTCTTGGATGGGGGCCGCCTGTTAAGTATGGGAATTCTACAACAACAACACCGTGATATTGACGAAATCCTGGCTGACAACCTGATACATATTAAGGTAAGGGAACTTAAGGATTCGGGAAGGATATCGGATGAGCATTTCCATCTGCTGTTTCCTCCCACAGACCTCAGTCAATGGGATACAACTATTACGTCACGTTTTCTAAAGCATTGTACCGACCTTGAAGAACCACATCGTAAGATTATGGACGAATTATATGAACTCCGAAACAATGGGATGGAAATGAATAAAAACCGAGAGTTGTCCAATGAAGACTGTACATCAGTATGGAATAGGATTATCAACATCCTTCAAAGGGGGAAACAACTTCTCACCGGTCCCATTGTAGTTGAGATCAATGAAACTATAAATCGAATCGAACAATCACCAGTTACACCTGAAGACATGGACAGGGTGGATAGTTGGTACGACTTAGAAACAAACTACGAAGACACTGACACAGATTATGGGGATACGACAGAAGGTAACTCCGTTGTCAACGATGCTGCATTTCACGGTAAACTTTCAACACTCAAATACGTTAGACAGAAATTCCCTGAACGATTACAGGAGCAGGTTGGGAAAGGTAACCAAGCTGTTCACTTTGCCGCAGAAAGGGGGCATATAGATTGTCTTAGATATATTTGTGAATCATTTCCCGAGTTCAAAGAATTAGGAAATGAGAATGAAATGGATGCGCTCCATTGCGCTGCGCGTGGCGGGTGTATTGATTGTTTGAAATATCTGATTGGTGAAGGTATGAAAACAGACACACGGTCTAAACATGGCTCAACAATTCTACATGATGCTACCTATGGAGGATCTGTGTCGATGGTACGCTATATTTATGAAACATTTCCTGCGCTGACAAAGGAGATAAATGAGAAAGGACAGGATGCCCTCTTGACAGCTGCACGTGGTGGGACTCTAGATTGTTTGAAATATCTGATTGATCAGGGTATGAACACTGATACGCGGTCTAAATTTCGAAACACGTTACTTCACGAAGCCGCCTTTCGAGGATATTTACCGATGGTGATGTATCTTTGTGAAAAATGTCCTGAGCTGAAAAAAGAGAGAAACAAGAAAGGACAAGATGCTCTCTATAATGCTGCATGTGGAAGCCGTCTTGATTGTGTAAAATATCTGGTCGGGCAAGGTATGAACACAGAAAGGGAACGTAAACCCGAAAACATATTACTACATGGAGCGGCCTATGGAGGATCTGTGGCGGTGGTAAAATACATTTGGGAAACATTTCCCGATTTGAGATATGAGAGCAATGAGAATGGAATGGATGCTCTCCTTATTGCTGCACGTGGAGGGAGTCTTGTCTGTTTACAATATCTAATCGGTGCAGGTATGAAAACAGAAACACGGTCTAAACATTGCTCAACAATTCTACACGAAGCGGCCTTTTGGGGATCTGTGACCATTGTACAATACATCTGCGAAAAATGTCCTGAACTGAAAAATGAGAGAAATGAGCAAAGACAAGATGCTCTCCATAGTGCTGCATGTGGAGGTCGTCTTGACTGCTTGATATATCTGATTGGTCAAGGCATGAACACAGATACGCGATCCGAACACGGAAACACGTTACTACATTCAGCGGCCTATGGTGGATCTGTGTCGATGGTACGGTATATTTGGGAAGCATTTCCTAAGCTGAAAACGGAGAGAAACGATAAAGGACAGGATGTTCTCAATACTGCTGCATGTAGTGGGAATCTTGATTGCTTGATATATCTGATCGGTCAAGGTTTGACATCAGATACGCGATCCGAGGATGGAAACACGTTACTGCATGTAGCGGCCTATGGTGGATCTGTGTCTATGGTACGATATATTTGGAAAACATATCCTGAGCTGAAATATGAGATAAATAAGAAAGGACAAGATGTTATCTATTGTGCTGTACGTGGGGGGAGTCTTGACTGTTTGAAGTATATGATCGGTCAAGGTATGAAAACTGATACGCGGTCGGAACATGGAAACACGTTACTACATTCAGCAATATATGGAGGATCTAGGCGATCCGAAGACGGAGACACGTTACTGCATGCAGCGGCCTATGGTGGATCTGTGTCGATGGTACGATATATTTGGAAAACATGTCCTGTGCTGAAATACGAGATCAATAAGAAAGGAAAAGATGCCCTCCATAGTGCTGTACTTGGAGGGAATATTGATTGTGTGAAATATCTGATCGGTCAAGGTATAAAAACAGATACACGATCCGACAACGGAGACACGTTATTACACGGTATGAAAACTGATACGCGGTCGGAACATGGAAACACGTTACTACATTCAGCAATATATGGAGGATCTAGGCGATCCGAAGACGGAGACACGTTACTGCATGCAGCGGCCTATGGTGGATCTGTGTCGATGGTACGATATATTTGGAAAACATGTCCTGTGCTGAAATACGAGATCAATAAGAAAGGAAAAGATGCCCTCCATAGTGCTGTACTTGGAGGGAATATTGATTGTGTGAAATATCTGATCGGTCAAGGTATAAAAACAGATACACGAACCGACAACGGAGACACGTTATTACACGAAGCGGCATATGGAGGATCAGTGTCGATGGTACAATATATTTGGAAAACATATCCTGAGCTGAAATACGAGATCAATAAGAAAGGAAAAGATGCCCTCCATAGTGCTGTACGTGGAGGGAATATTGATTGTGTGAAATATCTGATAAATCAAGGTTTAAAAACAGATACACAAACCGACAACGGAGACACGTTACTACACGAAGCGGCATATGGAGGATCAGTGTCGATGGTACATTATATTTGGAAAACATATCCTGAGCTGAAATACGAGATCAATAAGAAAGGACAAGATGCCCTCCATAGTGCTGTACGTGGAGGGAATATTGATTGTGTGAAATATCTGATCGATCAAGGTATGAAAACAGATACACGCTGCGAAATCGGAAACACGTTATTACACGAAGCGGCATATGGAGGATCTGTGTCGATGGTACATTATATTTGGGAAACATTTCCTGAGCTGAATATGGAGAGAAATAAGATAGGACATGATGCTCTCTATAGCGTTGCATGTGGAGGGAGTGTCGACAGTTTCAAATACTTGATCAGTCAAGGTATGAAGATAGATACCCAATCTAAATATGGACAATCAATTCTACATCAAGCGGTGTATTACGGTCATGAATTAGTTGTCCGATATCTTTGCGAGAACTATAATCACCATTTCGAATATGAACAGGCTCATGGACAACAATTAATTTTCGCGGCGGTATGTGGTGGTCATCTCGACATACTGAAATACCTTCTCAGTCT
The DNA here is from genome assembly GCA_031761405.1 of Serripes groenlandicus. NCBI lineage: Eukaryota > Metazoa > Mollusca > Bivalvia > Cardiida > Cardiidae > Serripes > Serripes groenlandicus. Next base: position 77,425,192 of record JASEVX010000004.1, on the reverse strand, counting down.
CAAAATTGACCCCGAATTACCGAATAGGAAAGGACACACAATACTACACGCTGCTGCTATGAATGGTAAGACAGATTTCGTGCGGTATCTGTGTTCTACTTGCAAGTTTCTTATTCCTTTGAAGACTATCAATGGCGTAACAGCGACAGAATTAGCTGACATAAATAGTAGATTCGATTGTGTTAAAATACTTGAGGAACGGTTTTAGAGCAGTTTTTGTTTTTGTGTGCTCTCCAATTTGAACATATTGTATATTAATTGCTTATGACGACACGTACACTGGAACACATACGATTACATTACTTGACGTATCTCACATTAAAAAGTATAGCAGATATAAGGATGAAAATATGGTTTGTTCCCCGAACGCCTACTCGAATTAATCTCTACCTGGTCAAAATTGGGGATTAGGGGATTACAGTTTGAAACATTTAATTATTCAACATTTCCATGTCAATAGAAATTTACATTTGCATTTTATTATAGAACAATCATGTTTTAATTAAATGAAACATGTAAAGAAAAATGTGTTGAAGACTACCACAATTTTGACTGTTTTCTATTGTGAAATTTAATTAATAAAGATATAAAGGAACGAGTGACAATGGATATAAGTTAGAGTACACTTTGCTTCATTATCATGTTCGACGTTAACCTGAAGTACCGTGACTATCGGTAATTCCATCCTAGTTGATATACAATGGACTCGCGATAATTCGAACACCATTGAATTCGAATATACCGTTTAACTTTAAACACTTCATTGAACGGATATATAATTGAATACGATCAAACGATCTGTACAATTGTAAAATGATATGAGCCATTACACGAGAAAATCAAAATTATGGACTCTGCGTAATTTATCGTCCCAGATCAGCCTGCGCAGTCCGCGTAGGCTAAGCAGGGCCGACACAGTCCGTCTCGGGGGGGGGGGGGAAGAGGTAAAGGGTTAAGATTCCTGAAACAGAAAATCCTCAAGAAGCGAAAAGTGTCTGTCCGGGTTGGCCTGCGCGTCATGTTGTCCATAATGTTGGTTTGCTCGTGGAACGGCTCAATTATATTAATTGTGTTAGAATATGTTTTTCATTATCTAGCCAGGGTCTTTGATTGACAGACCTTGACTTTACAATGCATTATTCAATTCTCCCTTTATAGTCAACTATATACAAATATATCGGACTTCTTTCCGATTAGGTCCCAAAATAATTTCGTATAATAAATATCAGGTAAATTATTGCATCTGTTCATATGATTGGGTTGTTGAAACCGACATTTCCAATCACGATAATGATTAAATCACAATCCAATCAGAGTGTCAATGTCATGATGTTATTAACTGAATATCCGAAGTGTTGATATTACAATTTTAAATCACAATTGAAAATATTGTGAGAAAAGTAGACATTGCTTTATTTGACCAAAGGTTTTTTGTTTTTCTTTTCAATTATACGGTTCCGTTAGGGCCATCGTGCTATCGCGCTGTCAACAAGCACACGCGATGCCACGATAGCACGATGACACGATGGTGATGACACAAGGACACGATGACACGATGGTGATGGAACGATGACACGATGGTGATGACACGATAGCACGATGACGATGACGCGATGACACGATGACACGATGGTGATGGAGCGATGCTACGATGGCACGATGACGATGACGCGATATTACATCGCGTCATCGTGCCATCGTGCCATCATCATCGTGTCATCGTACCATCACCATCGTGTCATCGAGCTATCGTGGCATCGCGTATGCGCGATATCAAGATGGCCCTAACGGAACACTGGTGTTCCTTTAGGGCCATCGTGCTATCGCGCTGTCAACAAGCACACGCGATGCCACAATAGCACGATGACACGATGGTGATGACACGATGGTGATAGTTCGATGGTGATGACACGATAGCACGATGACGATGACGCGATGACACGATGGTGATGGAGGGAGCGATGCTACGATGGCACGATGACGATGACGCGATATTACATCGCGTCATCGTGATCGTGTCATCGTGCCATCACCATCGTTTTATCGTACCATCACCATAGTGTCATCACCATCGTGTCATCGTGCTTTCGTGGCATCGCGTATGCGCGATAGCACGATGGCCCTAACCGAACACCGTACAATTCCCCTCACTTTCATTTTTTCAAATTGTTGAATGTACGTCGGAATTCGACTGTTTGAGGGAGAGGTATAGAGAAATTGATGAAGCTGTGCTTGTTAATGTAACTACGTTACTTTTTCCATGTATCTCCGTGATTATGATAGAATCTCCAAAGTGTTCCCTTAACTTCTGTTTCATGTGAATTACACTAAATGCTTCCTCTCCACATTCCTCCTTCATCTTCTCAACTAAATCTGTCACTGTTAATAATTCATTATCATTTTCCTGTAAAAACCTTGTAACAGATTGAAAAGCTTCATTTACATGTGCTAAAATTGGTCTTCCTTTCCGTCTTTTTGCCGCTGAAATATCTGGAGAATTAGAAGCTGGTATGGCTTTCATTGTTCTGAAATTTACACTGCATGTTTGGTGATAAATGGCATCTGCTGCAGGTAAATCGCTAACTGTTTTAAGCCGATCACATATTCTATTAGCCCAATCATCCGACCGTTTGATGCATAATTGTTCTATACTTTTTTGAAAATCTAATGTTCGCACAGCATAAACATCATAACTCCTCTTATTTCCGTGTATCTTTGCCGTTTGTCCACAAAACAAACATTTGTCTTTAAAGCTAAAGGAATCACTGCAAGATCTGAGAACTCTTAATTTGTTTGTTTCTTTATTTTTAGAACTTTTGTCAGCTTTAATACATTTAATATTGCAGTACCGTTTCCGACACTCTACGTGTACAAATTGTCCAGCAAACGAAATCAAACTGTTTCCTCTCCCAGTACTGGCTTCATTTACACCAATGCATCCCTTTTTGCTAAGCTTTGCTTTTATAGAACCATTTTCTTCCATACAAATGTACAGGTATCGTTTTCCATCTGAAAAATAAAATTTAAACCTTAACGAAACATTTTTTCAAATATTTGAGTTTACAAAATTATCATTATTTTGATGGTTTACATATTTGAATAGAATATTTGTCTACATTTCTCTTCACATTAACCCTTTTCCTCATACGGCAATTCTGCAGCAGACAACTTTAAACATGTTTTGTCAAAAAATAGAAAATCTCTATAATTGAATGGATTTATAACCTATGACTTAAAGGGAAAAACATTGTGGCAAAAGGAGAAATTGCACGTTTTGTGCAATTTCTTCTTTTGTCACTATGTTTTCAAAAAGCTGTCTGCTGCAGAGGCGTCAAAAAGCATCTATATGTTAAAAGGGTTAACACTTTCCCTAATATAGACGCTTTTTCAAATATAATAAATTATTTAACTTTCATTTATAGACTTTCCATAGTTTAGCTTTATAATAGATGTATTCAAAGTTATCTGTTGCAGATTTATTGTATGTGGGAAAGGGCTAACAAATCAGTCTTTGTTTATACCGCCTTGTGCAGTATTTCTGTATTGTCATGGTATTTCATTGAAATAAAGTAGAATGTTAATATATGAATATATCTTCAAATCATTACTTAACTCAGGATCGAACCTGATTCTTTCCCTTCAGAGGTAAATGGTCTAACCACTACACTCAGACAGATGGACAAACAGATAGATGCACAACATATTAATTATTCTCAAGTTTTATCCTGGCAAAGCAGATAACGCAACAATAGGTTACACATGTTTTGTAATGGTAGAGGGTATGCCCAAAGTACGGGAGGTCGCCGGTTCAATCCATGGCTTGATCATACCAAAAACTTTATGAATGGTAATAATGGCTTTGCCTCTTTGGGTTTCGGGCTAAGTATAAGGAGTTATTGTTGAAAGTGGCTTAAAACACCTAAACAAACAAACAAATATATGTTGAAATGTATAATTTTGCAATAATGTTTTTCGCACACAAGCATGCATATGTATGTGTTTTGTGTGTTTTAGAGACATTCTTATGACTGTTAACTATAATAAAACTATACAGATAAACATTAAGTATCATTAATTTTCAATTACACAGTTAAAAATGTAGCAGTATTCATGGAAACCCATTGAATACTCCTATATTATAAATGTTCTAAAAGCCCTCGAAAACCCATGACAATTTGCTTTTAGCAACATAAATAAACCTTTAAAAGTATCCATTGTACCATTGACAAACATATTAATATTTCTTTCAGCAATTATTGTGAATAAAATATAAACACTTACCTCATATCATTGATTATTTTGTGTTTATCTGTTATATTCGTTTTTGCAGACTAATCGATCTTGGTTTATCTAGACGCTTGGATCAAAGTGTTGAAAGTCATACTTACCCCTCTGACTTTAATAATTTCCAGAGGAATAATACCATCTTTGAAGTATTTAAAACGCTGCTTTGATAATATTAAAACAATAGCTATTGATCTTGAGGTCCTTTAAAACAAAAATCTATTTTTACGATTCCTTTTGCAATTTAAATGAATTGAATCCATTAAAAATCAGTCAAGAGCTTGATGTATAGATCAAAGTACGGTGAGTATCCAATATGGGCATATATTTTTATTTTTTCAAAGTCATTTATTTCAGTTATGGCTGCGTAGATTTTTGTAGATTTTTAATATGTTGTTATATATTCTATAAACTTCATTTTATTTAATAAAACATTTCTGTTGCAATTAGTTTGATGTTCAAGTATGTTCTGACTGGACTAGTAAAGATGTAAAGAGTTTTAAACTATTCTACGCAGTTTACAACATTTTACTACGTAAAGACACTTGAATATGTATGTACACGTTTAATATATTTTCCGTAAATTTGGAGGGTTTAAATGTACCGACAGCAAAATCTACAGTCGCAATAGCATGGTTCGTATATGTAACGACAGGGGCTTACACACGAAGTGACATGGATTTGAATCCCTATACCGTCATTCGTAATGGTGTCAATTGTTTATGTAGGAAAGGTTTAATCCCCGAACACGTACTTGTTTTAATAAGGGTACAATTATAAGAGATATATTTAATGTTTGTGAAACTTACTCATACCCTTATAGAGATTAAGTCGATCAGGCATTCGGGCAACACACCGCAGTCAGGGGCGTAGCTCCCTTTAGGCACTGTAGGCACGTGCCTACCATTTTGTTATCCAAATGCCCCAAAATGCAGCTGCGGCGATAGACATCTGCGTAAAGTATCGACCAGATCAGCCTGCGCTGTCCGCGCAGACTGATCCGGCCGACACATTCCGTCTTACGGGAATATATGTATAGAGTAGTTATTCCAGAAACAGAAAATCCACAGGAGGCGAAAAGTGTCTAGCCGGGTAGGCCTGTGTGGCATGCGTAGGCTGATCCGGGTCGATACTTTACGCAGAGTCCACAATGTTAATTTTCTCACGAGACGGCCTACACATTGATTTTTGCAAAGCTACGCCCCTGGCAGTCAGTTACCGTGGGTGTACAACGTATCCTCTTTGGCGGAAAAAGTACTCACTCGACTGATACATAATATCTACGTATGTATTAACCGTTCTCCACACGCAGGCGTATTTAGAAGAAAAACGACACTTTCTCCTCCTCTTGCAACAATGTTTTTCACTCTTTTCGATAATTATGCTTTTATTTATACATATATACAAAAGTGAATATCCATCATTTTGTTTGTAGACAAAATCTAAAGGTAATCTGCTGAAGATTTTGTGTATGTCGTAAAGGATGAAAGGGACAGTCGTCTTCCGCATTGATGTAGAAACTAGTTTCTAGAGTGGAGTGGTACTTTTCCTAGCCCAGTTCTGGTTTGCTTATCCAGGGATCATGAATAAGTGAACTGTCCCCGTGATATAACTAAAATTATGTTGAAAACGGCGTAACACCACAATGAAGCAAAACAAATATAACGATATTAATTTATCACATTTTATTTTCTACTAATCCTAAACTATAACCTCCTTTCCTTAATGTAAACACATTTGGACGGTATAAGAGTGCTTAAAAGAACAATTACTCTATTTGTTATAATGTTTTCGACTCATTTCAATAAGTATACCCTCATGTATGCAGAATATTTTCATATTAGTATGTTTTCCAAGTCGCCATATTTAGATTTAATATATATTTAAGAAAGAGCTAACACTTATAAATAAAAAAAAATTAACATCTTGAAATTTGAAACACATTGTTGAACATTTGATATTTGTTTTGAATAGCTATACTTCCTTTTACCGTGATGTATGCATCTTAAGTATTTGGTTTATGACTTCAAAAGTTATACCTGTATAATTGTAAATATATCTACGTAGTACATGTTTAACACAAGATTTGGCAATTGGACTATGAATATGATTTTTAGAAAATAGATAATATCTATACACATATAGATACCTATTGAATCTATTTTCCGAAATAGGTCGTGCTAATTAAGGTTATTCGATGCGAAACCACTTTAACCATTTTACACATATAACTGATATACAACTGATGACTTCGAAAAGGTTTATGCAGAAATATGAACACTATTCGAATAAAGTATCTATGACTGAAATCATTTTGAAAACATTTTTGCAAATAGATAAATCGCGCATAAAGAACAATAATCCGGTTTGTCATAATATTTTTCAATGATTAATAAACCCAAATTTATATAAATCAATCTAATCTAAATGTTAACATATTCTGCCTCGATCTTTTCAAAGTCGTCGGTTAACCTTAAATAACCGAGGGTATTAGATTAAACTTATGTAATCTTATATCATGAATAAATAGTGAATATTCAATTACGTGTTTATAATTGTAAATCATTGTCATAATAGTGAGCACTGACCTCCAATGTGACCGTCGAGGGGTAACGCGGCGTCTTGAGAAACAACTTGAGCTGAATTGGGCCCGTTATATGGGCAAGGAGATGTCAATGACAGCGTTACTGCGGTTTTGTGATTCTCTGTATGATTAGTGTTTGAAAAAGTGTAAACAATAACATCAAATAATATTGTGTGATTTAAATTCAATTGTTATGTGATATACAAATGTGAGATTGTTTGGTTATTCTAACATTAATATTTATCTTAATTAAATAATGATAAGCATGTATACCTTTTCTTTTTCATTTTCAATTTTCACTCAATTTTTATGACAAATGGTAAAATTACGACGAAATTACGATCCTTTAAAATTGTGTTATATAATACCGAATTTCTTTGATAATATTTGAGAAAGTAATCTGCACTAAACTATAAAATGCAGAACAGACCGAGTTGACCCGGCCAAGTTAACCCGAAGGAGGGCGTGTTGGTAAAATGCCGAGTTGACCCGTTACCCGCTTATCGAGGTTTACGCACAAGAACAGTTTTGTAAAGATGACAAGCAATTGGCGCTTATCCCCCGTATTAGTAGTCCCAGGTATAATGCATACAAGGTTCGAGAATAGGTACGGTTGGAGAACAGCGAGAGACGTAAAAGTGAATTTGTTTTTCATAGCAATAGTCAGTTATTTGAAACACTTTTTACTGACTGTAAATGTGCATTTTTTGTGCTATGTGACAGTTATATGAGAACAAATATGATCCGATGTAATAAGTTGTATACTTACAGCCCCATGTGCTTACGAAAGCACTTCTGCGAATCCGGTCTTCAACTTCAAGCGTCTGAGCGATGTTTGTCTGGTTTACGACTTTTTTCTTTTTAGCAGTTGCTTCCCGGACGTGATGTTTTAGTCCATTTATCTCGTATGCTAGTGAATGCAATCAAAGGGAGACGACTCAACTGAAAGGCACTCGGGATTTGGGAACGTGGTTATTTCGTTCAATTTCGACGTCTGACCGGAATTCGTATAGAATTAACGTTTATTGGGTTCTGGGAACTACCAGTGTTCCAATATACCAAGGTGCGTTCCAACATCTAAGGAAATAGATGAATCATTAATAAATAAATTAGCGTAGTTACAATGATAACATAATGGTTCACAGGGTAATTAACCCGTCCCCACTTTCAGACGCAACTTGGCGCTATTGCATAATAAGTCTTTTGAAAATATTGAGGCACAATGATAAATTGCTCATAATAAATTAGCAGTTTCTCCATTTGCCACACGGTTTACACGTCTATTCAAAGAGTATATCTTACATATTTTTTCCAAGATGTTGTCAAAGTCTTTTGTTACAAATTAGATGTATCTGAGAAAAGAACTAAAGTAAATAGCTTTGTTATATGTGACCAATATTCTCCATGTCCAAAGAAGTATAATTCCGAAATGTCTTAACAACACGAAATTCTGCACTTTTGAAATCGATGTGAAAGTAGAGTGAGGATATTGCAACATTGTTTGATGAGAAAATCCGCCTTGAGGTCTTTGCTGTGAGGGAAGACTCAGAAATGTCAATGCAGAATTACGGTCTTACCAAATCGTTCATTAATTGAATGAGTTACTGATAATGTTATTTGTTTATGTGCATGGTGTAATAAAACCAGTTATATCATGGCGTTTACCGGGTAAGATACCAGTGCTGCGCTGGTCCATTTATCCTGACACCAGTGAGTCAGTCGTAATGCTATTTCGATAAACCAGGGCACCAAGGAGCGAAAGCCTTTACTACCATTTTTTTGAGAAAAAGTCTTTGGTATGATCCGGTCGGGAATCGAACCTGCCGCATCCGAGGCGGACTCTGTACCATAACACCACCGAGGCGATAATAGTCACTGATAAACGATAAACTATTTGTATAGTAAATTGATATGATTGGCAGCTGAGCGTGTTCTGAAATCAGATGAGTCAAGACAGGTCTACACATTGAGGTTCACCTTATTTTTTCTGTTCTTTACATTCAGATTATCAGAAGACACCATGATAGCAATCGAAGCCTCAAGGGAAGAGCTGGATGAGTGGATACGTAAATTGAAAACAGCTCATCGACTGCACACCAACTTTGAAAATGAGGCAACACATCTTAAAGACAAGCATCGTCATAATACAGTAGAAGCAGAGATCATCGAGGTTTTCCACGATAATAGTAAAGTTGACTTTCAGGAATTAGTAACAGAAATAGAAGCACTACGGGAGAGAAGAGAGTTATTTGCTGTTGCTACGACAGCAAGCGTTGAAAAGCTTCATGAAAATACCAAAGCTTTGATTGACGAAAACACAGAGAGTTCATAATTACTTGCTGATTTATGAAAAGAATTAAATGATATTAAGATAGCAATGATTGATGATAGCATTGAAAGCGAGAATGAATCAAATGAGGATCTAAATAGCGACAGCACGGAAACGAGCAATATCAATGATGTAGATACTGATAGTGAACTAACAAAGCCTGTCACAGAGAAACCCATAAGAGATATAAAGCGCAATTTTGCTTTTCATATTCACTCACCGAACGGAAACCATACACCGATGGAGCGATCTATTTCTCCGGACACCGATAACACATTGAACACATTTGGACAAAAATTTAAAGATGATGATGAAATTGAACTCACTTTTACTGAACTCTCTAGTCCTGAGACAAATGACTTAATTGAAAACGAAAGACCAGCTACTATTCCAAGTGTTAATCATTTGGATCCCGATGTTTTATCCCCTGGTGAATGCAATACACCAGTTTTAGAAGAGAATGTTCTAACAGCTATACGAGCAAAACATCAAAGTGCAGACTTAAACGCAAATGATCAAAGCGATATTAACAGATGTATCGCTGATATTACAACCAATCTGGGTCATTCAATGTCAAGCAACCACGATTAACCAGGTCCCTGTTCTAATGAAAATGAAAACAAACAAAAGTGTGAGGCTGGCATTGGTCAAACAAAAAGTTGTATTGACACAAGAAATCAATCAGTGTCAAGGATACTGAAACGTGATGTAAGGACTCCATGTAGTACAAGCAGATACAATGGTCGATCTGAATTAAGTAAATATAAACCAAGAAAGTTTGTACCTAGGAGTGATTACAGTAGAGAAACATATAATAAGGAAAGTTTGGTCAGTCATATTCACGGTTGATGAAACAGCACCAAGGAGGCCATCGGGCCAAGATATTAATACATGTGGATTTGAAAAGAAAATTGAACTTGCACCTAAACACACACAAAGACAAAACCATAAACGAACAAGACAAAAATGGTGAGATAACGAAGTTAAACATCAAAGCAAAAACATATATTTCATTCGAAGGACACCATATAACAGACAAAAAGTCTCCAAGAAAACTCCCACCGACTTATTCTAAAGTTCAGAAACAACATCCGGGAAACACAAAAATTCCCTTCATAGCACTGCGTCCTGGAAAAATATCACCAATACATTCCATTCAAGGAAAACTACCTGCAATAGTAGCCTCTCAAAGAATGCCAAACAAAGGAAAATTACCATCTGTTGGTAATAGGCTACCAAACATAGCATCGCACTATAAAAGTGACGTTAATAAGTCGCGCCTACATTCGGAAAACACGACTGTGACCAAAGTTATGGAGCTTAAACAAAGCACAATGGGATCATCAAAACAAAGCACATTACCAAAGAAACCATCCCCCAACAAAGTCGAAATTAAAACCACGCCTTTTCAAATAGGAACAAATACACCTGTATACAAAACGAAAAACTTAACCTCAATACGACTCAGGAAAACAATACTTCAAGCAAAAAGAAGACAGAATTACCACAAGTTACAGCATCTGGAACAGCTGCACAAAATCCGCTCAAATGAACAGTGCTTGCTTCAATGGGGTTTTACCTGCTATCAAGACAAATATAACAGGGAAAAACAAAACACAAGATGGCGACGAACTATTAGTGGTATCAACAGGACAGATCAATAATCATATCGACAGTAATGTTGGTGTTGTTGGAAAACACAAGCTTTTATTGAAAAGAAAGAAGCATTACTAAGATGATTTAAACTCTTATTTGTATGAACTCGAGATAATGGCTTGATTTAATTTAATTGGAAACCGTTCATTTTAACTGTTGAAAAAAGAAAGTGTGAACTGAGCTAAAGAAGAAACATATATGATTTAAAACAAAATCATGAAATAGTTAAAAGAAGATATAAACTGAAAGTTAAAAAATATATATATATATATTTATTTATTATTTAACCATTTATCCTAATTAAGAAGAAATTTGCTAACCTTTAAACAGAATACTTTTGAAAACATTATGCTGTTAATGTAGAACTCTTAAGAAATATTGTAAAAAAACACGTTTGGATGTGTAGGGCATTTTCAAGGCGAACTGATTTAATTATTTCCCTGATACAGATAAATGAGCGTTGACTTTTCTGCAGCATACTTCATTTGAAATAATTTAGAAAAGGGAGTTCGTACTCATTTTGAACAATTTCTCCTTTACCCACAGTGTTTTCAAATGTGTATGAGTACTTCCAATGTTCACATTAAAGTACATCCTAATTTCGCAATGTTTCCAATAAATTATCTCTTAGTACTTTCCGAGCCCCGGTAATTATTACCGAGTAAGAAAGAGCTATCAACCAAAGGTTGATTGTTCGAATTCAGATAGGAAATTCTTTCAAACGATTAGTCAAGTAACGTATTGATAATACCGTCAGCATCGCATTCTCCCTTGAAAACCTTACACTGTGCCCAGTTCATCTACACGGTCTATCAATGCTAGTTCGCACAATCACTCCATATTCTATTCTTGTTTATCAATTTGGTACCTTCCCATATTTATGCAAGATTCCGTAAGTGCAGGTAATTCACCCTGGAAACGCCGTCAAGATTACTAATTTCTGCCATGTGTTTGGTTGATTGATTGATTGATTTTAACGCCGTTTTCAACAAGATTTCGGTCATATTCCGGAGGCCAGTTAAACTTCTCATGTTTTCTGGTTTTCTCACACAAGTAATCCACACAACATACTTTTCAAGCAACTGGCGGCTTTTCCACATAGCCTGTTAGCCCATTGGTGCAAGACGAATGACGCTTGTCACAGTGACTTTTGTAAAACGTCGGACAAAATGTTTGCCGAGCTGGGGTTCTAACTCACAACCCCTGGATTGACAGCCCGCGTCGCTACCGACTGAGCTACCGGGGCACGTTTGGTAACATTGATTGGAATGACGCTGGTCACACTCATTTTTTCAGGAATCGAAAACAATGTTTGCTAAAATTATTTGGGCTTGCCTCTTAGCATAATCAACACATGTGTGGTAAATCCAAAAGTGCACAATCTGTCATCCTTCCGTACAAATAACACATGCAGCAGATGGAAAATATCTATAAATGAGCAATGTTTCAGGAAAACAAAACCTTGACCCACTTTTCCCATATACAACACATCTGCAGCAGACGGCTTTGAAAACGTCTGTACAAAAATATGAAAAATCCAAATAAATGAGAGCTATTTTATTAAATATGATTAAAACCACTGTGGCAAAAGGAGAAATTGATCATTATGAGCAATTTCTCCCTTCGCCACAGTGGTTTCAAAAGTTGTCTGCTGCAGAGGCAACAGAAAGTGTCTGATTGTGGTAAAGGATTAACGTTTTCTTAGCGATCCATGCGTATGACCCAAATGGATATGGCTTTACATAAAATTTCTAGAAACTGTCTTTGGCGAATATTGGCGAACAATGAAAAGCCATGTAAGACTGTGCTGGTTGATCCGGATCTAAGCTGGTCGCAAATGTTTTACCGTTGGATTTCGCAGAGTGCCGCTTAATTGAAACGCCATTATCTTATAAAGTAAGTTGAAACATTGTGATAAACGGGGAATTACCCACTGTGAACTTTCTGCAACTTCGTTTTCAAAAGTCACCTTCTGCAGATGCATCTATACATGGGACGTGTAAAGCAGAACAATTCGTTATTGTATGGATTTGGAGAGACAGAGAGACATATGTAATAATTGTTAATCGAATTGTTCATAATATCTGACAATCTGAGGTTTGAAAAATCAGTATGGTCTTGATACGGAATTAAAAATAAAAGTACCAACTATTCTTTTAAAATATCTCTACTAGAAATGTGTCTAAAGTCCAAAGTCGTCTGTACCATAGAATTGGTATTTAAATCAGACTATTTCAATTCGAGGTGAAATATTTCTATTTTTGAATGGGCAGAATGGACGTGGATTTTGCGAAACCCCAAAGTCGTAGAGCTTTTCATAATGATATATACGTGTGTGTGTTCTAGCATAATCATGTTAGTTTTAATATTGGCTTTGTCAATCGAAAATAGTCCACGCCAAACAAACTTCAGGTTTTTCTGAAATGTAGAATAGATCAAGATATATCTGCACATGCATGCTATCTGATCAATATGTGTACATGTGTGACTTACGTGAACATCTTCTTAACATCTCTTTGAACAGCGCATGTTGATGTCTTTATTTGTTTGGGCTGTTCTAAGGTGGGCTTTCCCTTTGCAAAGTTTAAAGGCGATCGCTATAGTTTCATCAGTTTGTTTTAAAACATTCAGAATTTTCTGAAAGTTGGTGTGTTGATAGCATTTTACCTGATCTACATAAATATGAAATATAAATATTGGGTAACCAGGCTCGGAAAACTTCCCTGTGTCTTTATTCTGTATACCCCATTCTTTGACCGCTGTTTCCTATGTAATATAAAAAAAACCTCATAATTTAAAAAAAAAAAAATTCAGTCTTACATCATTTGTTTCGCAACACTTCACTCTTTATATGACAAGAAGAATTAACGGTAAAAATGTAGCAAGCAAGAAGAAATGACACAATTAAAAATAATCGTATTCAATTCTATGCATAAAAAATCAATCTGGTTTTTTTCGTTTTTTTTAATGTTCAAACATTCAGAATTCTATTGAAATTTGCATACATAATCTTTAAGCATTACTGTATTAACCCTTCCCATATACAGTAAATCTGCAGCAGACGACTTTGAAAACATAGTGACAAAAACCGTAAATATCTCCATGAAAGATATTAATTGTTAAATAAAGTTGAAAACATTGTGGTCAAAGGAGAAATTGAGCAATTTCACCTTTGGCCACAATGTTTTCCAAAGTCGTCTACTGCTATTGCGTCAAAATGCATCTACAGGTGGGAATGGGCTAAAATATTATTTTAAAATCACAATTAATCAGACTTTTTTTTCCATTAAAATAAAATTTAATTATAGGTGGTGGGGTCAATACTTGTATTTCCTTAGAAAATGGACAGACAGACGGACGGCGGACACAGAGTGATCTGATTAGATCCCCATGAGCCTTAATCTAAAAAATACTGCTACATGTCACATAAACACATTTCTTCATATATATGAGCCGTTCCACGGGAAACCCAACATTATGGACTGTGCGTTATGTGTCGACCCAGATCAGCCTGCGCAATCAGCGCAGGCTTATCCGGGTCGACACATTCCGTCTCAGGGGGATACAGGTATAGAGTACGCAAAGTACAAAATGCTGGTTTCCTCGTGTTCAGGAAAAAACCATCTTGTCATATTTATTCAAATTCCCAAAAACATACTAGAAACTGTCCGTAACTTATCAGCAAACAGTGCAAAGTTGTATCAAACTGAGCATATGTGATGTTAATCTAGATCTACATTGGTGTCGATTTCTCATGTGTGATAAAAGTGTTGGATTATTAAAGCGACTGAAATCCAGATGGCACAAAAAAAAAAAAAAAAAAAAAAAAAAAAAAATCGAATTCGCCCTAAATGTTATTCTTTATGTTATCCAAGTAAAACCAGGGTAGAAAATGTATCGTTTTTTATCAATAAAGTGAACTTGAGTCGTTTTCAATTGTCCCGATAAAGGGGTTTCCTATTTAAAAATACCACGGAATCCTTCAGACGGGCACCTTGCAACGATAACGTGATATAACTATATAACGGTTCACTCTGACAGGCGTGTACAGTTATACACAATTTACACGTTTGGCGGAGTCGAACGACAGTAATCATAGAGATTTGTTTGTGATTGCATGAGCTCCTCGTGATTTTGCATAAAACCTTCATGGTATAAAAATGTTTCATTTAATGCGCACGCGTCCTATCGGTCATGTGACGACTCTTCAATTCACGTGACGACTTTTCAAGTCACGTGATGAATGAGATTAAAAGCATCGAAAGCTATTTATAAACTTACCCCGTTACTGACAGGGTAGAATTTGCGATGGAAAAAGTATCGAAAACAAGAATATCTCACCGATTATAGGGGTATGTTATATGTCAGTTATCATATTTTAATGCCTCAAATACAAAAATAACACTTATTTTCTTAAAATTGGATATATTTTTTTTGTTCGACAGTTGGGTATCTGGAGTTCAGTCGCTTTAAATACAGATCAGTTTTAATGTTAATATTCGAGTTCGTTTGCATTTTTTTATCTCCAATTACCAAGGGACGCAACTTTATTGGTTGAACGTCATAATGCTTTGTCGTTACTGCCCTTTGACAACTTTGTCTCGACTTTGATAGATATTTACTCCTCTAAGCAAGAGGACCAACGTCCCTAGGGTAAATAACTACAGACAAGTATATCCTCACACCGTTGCTTGTTACACTAATGTTAAACCGCAATATAGTAGCATCAAGAAGTGAAGTCAGAACTATCATTTTTATAAGGAATGTGTCGAAGAACCTTTCAAATTTCTTGAATTGAAATTGAAATTTACTAAGTGTAAGCAGAATAAATCTAGTTCACGTGAACAGCATATGACGTATAATGGCAGTCTACTTGTTATCCTATTAGATTAACACTTTATTTCTGGTTTGAAAATGTTAATATCATAAAATATGTTCGTCCGTCCTCGTCATCATCTGCAAAATCAATGAAAATAATCAGTCAGTTCAGTCTCAGATCCATGATTCAAAATTGGACGCTAAGTTTATATAGTTTATATAGTTTATATAGTATTAGAGACCATATTGTACATTATGTCAGGGACATAGTCCCTGACTATGTACATAAGCGTTAGCTTCTATAGGTCCTTTTGCGATTTGTTTTTCCATATTTGTGGTTTGTTGTGACTTCCGGTTCCAGCTTAAAATTAATGGTCGGTTTCTTGATCAATATAACATGATCTTCCATATTTCTATTCACCCATTTGTGGGTGTATTATTGTTCCATTTTAAAGCAAAAATCACTTCCGCAGTTTTTCCTTCTTTAATGACATATTTACATTAGTTCTGAGTAATAATTAGTATTGATTTAACTTCAATCAATTTCCCACTGCATGGATTTCTTATAGATTCTGTTAAAAACTTCGATTGTTCAACAAAGGAGAAAAAATTGATGTTTTTTCCAATTCCTTTTATTAGTTTATAGGTTTGAATCAGGTCAGCTCTTTTCCTTCTGTATTCAAGTGTTGGTAGTCCTATTCTTTTTAACCTATCTTGATAGTTTTTGTTCTGTAATTGTACAAGTAATTTCGTTGCTCGTCTCTGCACGTTCTCTATTGCTTTTCAGATATTTGGGTGCCCATATTACTGCGGCATATTCAAGATGGGGTCTCACTAAGGCTTTGAACAGTTGAAGAAACATGACTTGGTCCATAAAAATAAATGTTTTGCTGATTAGACCCAAGTTTCTGTTAGCTATATTGACTTTTGTGCTTATATGGGTGTTAAAAATTTAGTTTTTTATCGAAGATGACTCCAAGATCCTTTTCTTGATCTACCTCTGTTATTGTCGTGTAGATGTTATTTGAGTCTTTTGTAAAGTGTTCCGTAGTTTCTTTTGGGCCAATGTGCATGATTTTGCATTTTTTGGTGTTGAATGTCATTTGCCATTTGGTTGCCCAATCGCAGGCCTTATATATGTTTTCCTGTAGATTTTTGCTGTCTTCATTTGTGTTTATTACTTTGTATAATTAAGTATCATCGGCAAAAAATTTAAGTGTACAGTTAATGGTGTCCGGCAGGTCATTTATAAATATTAAGAAGAGCACTGGGCCCAAGACACTACCCTGTGGCACGCCGCTAGTTACTGTCCTCCAGTTTGATTTAGTCCCGTTGACAATTACTCTCTGTTGTCTATCTTCTAGGAAGCTTTTTACCCAATAAGAGAACTACTTCATTGGGTAAAAGTGTATCGACCAATCATTTATCAGCTAGGAATAAACCACGTGACGGTACAACGTCATGACGTTACATTAACGACGTCGTTACTATAGTTAGCCATTACAATTTCATAGTAGCAACGATTTACGAAAGCGCCTTTAGATAATATTTTTACTTACAAAAATATGCCAAAACGACAAACCTCGCAGAGGGTTGAACAATGGTTGGAAGATTACCAAGCAGAAATGTCTGCTGTTTCACTAGATGACGAAGAAAACGAGAGAATCGTTAAGACGAAGTCTCACAATGATGAAGTCTTAGCATTTGAAGAGAAAATAGAAGACCATTGTGATCTTGATTTGGAAGGTGAGATTATTTTTTAAAATGTATTACAAATATGTTTTAACTTAAAATACAAAAAAAAAAACTTAGATCTAATACAAAAGGTGATTAATACTTAAAGATATTCTAAAATTGCTCCTTAAATCAAAACAACATGAATTCACTCCGTCTAAAAATAAGTCATAAATCATCAGCAATAGGGAAATGTTAATACATTTAAAGTTTCATATTTTCACTGCGGGTAGACTGATATTTTCCTACTTGTCTGTGAAGGATATATCGAGCTATATTAATTAATTTGTGATACAATTAGCGTAATAGTGCAATTATCATTTTTTCTATCCAAATTTAATATAATTTCATTATTAACAATGACAAGTAAAACTACATTATCACAGTCAATATTTAACCATCTCTTTATGGCAGTGAAAATATAATCAGTTAAAAGGTAGAATTATAAAAAAAAACATGTACATGTATTTGCCTTTAATAAGGCTTAGGAACCTAGCGCTTTCAAAGCAACATGTTTTAAGCCTTGTGTTTCATGGAACATTATGACCTAGAATCTACATGCATCTTTAATAACCACATTTTGATACCTCTGCGGTTGGTCTACCTAGGTGATTTATAGAACATTCAACAATGCTGGAAATTTAAATAAATACTGTTTTATGTACATATATATGAGGGTTTTCTCTGTTGATCCGAATTACTAAGCTGTAAAACTGTGATCCTGTCGGAATCCCTGATATTAACATATTAAGAAATAATCCACATTGAAGCAGGGGTTAATTCTGTAATGGAGATTTGGAAAACACAGAACAATTTTACAAACATGCTTTCTTTTTCTTAAAACGACTTTTACCTTTAACGGTATAGACGACTTCGGAAAACAGAGGAGTTTTAACAAATAAACAGTTATTTCTTCTTAGTGTCCCTTACTCTGTATCCATGTTGGAATGTTGCTTTCGAGATCTCAAAGTTCCTTCCGAGGGATTTGGCAATAGGAACATAACTGTTTCTTTAACCCTTTTTCTGGCAAAGGCAATTAAAGGCTTTTGCTTACAATGCAGATTTCTGTGAGACAGTCTCTGTTTGCCATTAAGACATAATATGTTTACCAAATTTCATGTTGGACGAAACATGGAGTGGTCCAATTTTAAACATGAAAGAGTCGACTTTGTGAAATTCGGCTGTGAAAGGAATAAACAATGTGGACGCGCTTCTTATTCCAATTTCCAAAAACATCTAATTAAACGTTTTCGTTTCCAGAAATCCTGACCAAATGTGGACGGATGAAGATTGGAGAACTTGCATTGAACTACAAGTTATTCAAGAATATATCGGAGGCCAATGAAGAATTAATATACGGGTCAGAAAAAGGCACTGACAAACAGGACAGGTTAGTTTGTTTGTACCGGCACTTAAGCCTTATCCCAATTGACTTCTACAACGTATACATATCATCTTCCTTGAATTAAGACAAGTTCTTAAATATTTAATGACTAGTGTTTCCCAAATACATATCAATAAGTAGCGAAATATGTTGATCAAGATTCACATGGACGAAAGTGCAGGCGAATCTTTGTCTACATTGTTCGCAATTGTGGTTTAAAGTCGAGAATAACATGCTGCGCAAATGCTATTTGAAGTCAAGGATGAGGGTTTGTTTATCTCGTTTCCCGATCTGTCTTATAGGTTTCTCGTATTTCCTCATCATCTCCATATACTGCACATAAGTTAACAATTTTTTTTTAAATGTTTTTGGATTAAAAAAAAGCGATTACACCTAAAAAAGCAATACGAAATTTGCAAACACTGCATGAAGACCAAGATCATTTTGCACATACATCTACGTTAATTGTAATTCTAATCTACATTGTTTCCTTTTTATTCATTTGTTCTCAAAGAAAATGGACTCCCTTGCCTCGCAAAACAATGATAATCGTAACCTTTGCTCATATGCAGCTGAATAAGGGTTACGAAGAAACAACGTGAGGAGGAAAGGGGGGGGGGGCGAAATAGTAGACCTGTATATGAACAATTCACTGGAATCATTTATAAACTATCGTAGTTACAATGTTAACACAATGGTTCACAAGGTAATTAACCCGTACCAACTTTCAGACGCAACTTGGAGCTATTGCATAATAAGTCTTTTGAAAATATTGAGGCAAAATGATAAATTGCTCATAATAAATTAGCAGTTTCTTCATTTGCCACACAGTTTACACGTCTATTCAAAGAGTATACCTTACCAAATTTTGCCAAGATGTTGTCAAAGTCATTTGTTACAAATTAGATGTATCTGAGAAAATAATTAAAGTAAATAGCTTTGTTATATGTGACCAATATTCTCCATTTCCAAAGAAGTGTAATTCCGAAATGTCTTAACAACAAAAATTCTGCATTTTTGAAATCGATGTGAAATTAGAGTGAGGATATTGCAACATTGTTTGATGAGAAAATCCGCCTTGAGGTCTTTGTTGTGAGGGAAGACTCAGAAATGTCAATGCAGAATTATGGTCTTACCAAATCGTTTATTAATTGAATGAGTCACTGATAATTTTATTTGTGTGTGTGCATGGTGTTTAACGCCGCTTTAAAAAATATCTGTTATATCACGGCGTTTACCGGGTAAGATACCAGTGCTGCTCTGGTCCATTTATCCTGACACCAGTGAGTCAGTCGTAATGCTAATTCGATAAACCAGAGCGCCAAGGAGGGAAAGCCATGACTACCATTTATTTGAGAAAAAGTCTTTGGTATGATCCGACCGGAAATCGAACCTGTCGAATCCGATGCGGACTCTGTATCATTACACCACCGAGGCGATACAAGTCACTGATAAACGATAAACTAGTTGTATAGTAAATTGATATGATTGGCAGCTGAGCGTGTTCTGAAATCAGATCAGCCAAGACAGGTTTACACATTGAGGTTCACATTTTTGTTCTGTTGTTTACATTCAGATTATCAGAAGACACCATGATAGAAATCGAAGCCTCACGGGAAGAGCTGGATGAGTGGATATGTAAGTTAAAAACAGCTCATCGCCTGCACTCCAACTTTGAAAATGAGGCAACACAACTGAAAGACAAGCATCGTCATTATACAGTAGAATCAGAGATCATCGAGGAGTTCCACGATAATAGTAAAGTTGACTTTCAGGAAATGGTAACAGAAAAAGAGGCACTACGGGAGAGAAGAGAATTATTTGCTGTTGCTACGACAGCCAGCGTTGAAAAGCTTCATGAAAATACCAAAGCTTTGATTGACGAAAACACAAAGAGTTCAGAATTACTTGGTGATTTATGAAAAGAATTAAATGATATTAAGATAGCAATGATTGATAATAGCACTGAAAGCGAGGATGAAGCAAATGATGATCTAAATAGCGACACAACGGAAAAATAGCAATATCAATGATGTAAATACTGATAGTGAACTAACAAAGCCTGTCACAGAGAAACCCATAAGAGATATAAAGCGTGATTTTGCTTTTCATATTCACTCACCGAACGGAAGCCATACACCGATGGAGCGATCTATTTCTCCGGACACCGATAACACATTGAATACATTTGAACAGAAAGTTAAAGATGATGATGAAATTGAACTCACTTTTAATAAACTATCTAGTCCTGAGACAAATGACTTAATTGAAAACGAAAGACCAACAACAATTCCAAGTGTTAATCATTTGAACTCCGATGTTTTATCCCCTGGTGAATGCAATACACCAGTTTTAGAAGAAAATGTTCTAACAGCTATACGAGCAGAAGATCAAAGTGCACACTTAAACGCAAATTATCAAAGCGATATTAACAGATATATCGCTGACATTACAACCAATCTGGTTCATTCAACGTCAAGCAACCACGATCAACCAGGTCCCTGTTCTGATGAAAATGAAAACAAACAAAAGTGTGAGGCTGGCATTGGTCAAACAAAAAGTTGTATTGACACAAGAAGTCAATCAGTGTCAAGGATACCGAAAATTTATGTAAGGACTCCGTGTAGTACTAGCAGATGCGATGGTCGATCTGAGTTAAGTAAAAATAAACAAAGAAAGTTTGTACCTAGGAGTGATTACAGTAGAGAAACATATAATAAAGAAAGTTTGGTCAGTCATATTCATGTTGAAGAAAGGGCACGAAGGAGGAAATTGGGCCAAGATGTAAATACATATGGATTTGAAAAGAAAATTGAACTTGCCCCTAAACACGAAGTTAAAACCATAAACGAACAAGACAAAAATGGTGAGATAACGAAGTTAAACATCAAAGCCAGAACATATATTTCATGCGAAGGACACCATATAACAGACAAAAAGTCTCCAAGAAAACTCCCACCGATTAATTCTACAGTTCAGAAACAGCTTCCGGGAAACACAAAGATTCCCCCCATAGCACATCGTCCTGGAAAAATATCACCAATAAATTCCAATCAAGGAAAACTACCTGCAATAGTAGCCACTCAAAAAATGCCAAACAAAGGAAAATTACCATCTGTTGGTAATAAGCTACCAAACATAGCATCGCACTATAAAAGTGACGTTAATAAGTCGCGCCTACATTCGGAAAACACGACTGTGACCAAAGTTATGGAGCTTAAACAAAGCACAATGGGATCACCAACAAAGTCGAAATTAAAACCACAAATATTCAAACAGGAACAAATACAGCTGTATACGAAACGAAAGACATAACCCCAATACGACTGAATGAAAGCAATACTTCAAGCATAAAGAAGACAGTATTACCACCAGTTACAGTGTCTGGAACAGCCGCACAAAAATGCGCTCAAATTACAAATAATGTAACAGGGGAAAACAAAACACAAGATGGCGATGAACTATTAGTAGTATCAAAAGGACAGATCAATAATCATACCGACAGTAATGTTAGTGTTGTTGGAAAACACAAGCTTCTATCGAAAGGAAAGAAGCATTACTAAGATGATTTTAACTCTTATGTGTATGAACTCGAGATACGTTGTGAACACTAACAATGGCATAATTTAATTTAATTTTAAACCGTTCATTTTAACTGTTAAAAAAAAGAAAGTATGAACTGAGCTAAAGAAGAAACATATATGATTTAAACAATGTTCCATGAAATGGTAAAAAGAAGATATAAACTGAAAGTTCAAAAATATATATATATTTATTTATGTATTATTTAACCATTTTTATGCGGGGGATTCAGCTATGCTGAATACCTCCGTATATTGTCTTACCCAGCTTTCAGGAAGTGTAAATTTGTATTTTTGTGTGCTGCATGCCCTCTGTTTTTTCTAACAAGCTAAACAGTATGCACAATATACAGAGTAAACGTACACAATGTAAAGTTTTAATCCATTGTATACATAATTTAGAAATTTAAGTTAGACAAAAGGATCTTAAATGTTTCTTTTAAATATATGGAAAATGAGTAGCTTGAAAGCGGGTAGCTCAAAAACCTTTGAGAAAATCCTTGCAATGAAAAATACGGAAATACAACTGTCGTGCATCGTCAACATTTTCCGTTGTTAACACTCTACAAGCTACATTTTGCATCGGATCTTCATGAAAGTTTATCAGAACATTCATCTCCATCAAATATTGGACAAGTTCGAAACCGGGCCTCCTGGCGCCTAGGTCGCAAGTCGACACTTAAACGTATGTTCGCGCCAGGTCAACACTTTCTGAACATAATTTTGAATGTCGACCTACGACCTACGTGCCAGGTCAACACTTTCTGAACATAAGTTTGAGTGCCGACCTACGACCTACGCGCCGGGTCAACACTTTCTGAACATAAATTTGAGTGTCGACCTACGAACTACGCGCCAGGTCAACACTTTCTGAACATACGTTTGAGTGTCGACCTACGACCTACGTGGTAACTTCACACATCTATTAAAACCATGTTTAAAGTATTTGGTATGACCCGGCCGTGGATTGAACCAGCGTCTTCCCGCACCGCGGCGGACGCTCTATCACTACACTGCCGAGGTGGTAGAGGTGTTATACATGTTATTCGCAAAGTGATCACATACATTGCAATTGGCGTTTATCTAATAGGGCAACAGTTCTCATTTAGTAAGTCAAAGATACATATTGGACTTTCTTTAAATGTAGGCGAACAGTGAAGGCGCTGATGCAACTGTACAAAGGCATAAACTCGCTCGAGTAATCCTTCGTACAAATGGTCATTAATATCACCATACGGCTAGACGGGACTCCTTAAATATCACAAATGTCATGAGATATTGATTAGACTCGTCCAGCGCAAGTTGATCTGGATCTTCACTGGCCGATTAGTCTTAAACGACTTTCGTATAATTTTATCAAAATTATTATTTTCATATGAACAGATAGACCGAAAAATGCAGAGAAGTATGTTACTTTTATTGGATGGGGGCCGCTTGTTAAGTATGGGAATTCTACAACAACAACATCGTGACATTGACGAAATCCTGGCTGACGACCAGAAACATACTAAGGTTAGGTAACTTAAAGATTCGGGAAGGATATCGGATGAGCATTTCCATCTTCTGTTTCCTCCCACAGACCTCAGTCAATGGGATACAACCATCACGTCGCGTTTTCTAAAGCATTGTATCGATCTTGAGGAACAACAGCATACGATTATGAACGAATTAAATGAACTAAGAAACAAAGGAATGGAAATGTATCAACAACAAGGAATGTCTGAGGAAAAGTGCACATCAGTGTGGAAAAGGATCGTCAACATCCTTGAGAAGTTGAAATACTTTTTACTGGTCCAATAGTAAGACTAATTGATAAAACTACCAATCGCATCACACAAGAACCAGTAACACCTGAAAACATGGACAGGGTGAAGAATTGGTACGATTCAGAAACAAAGTACGAAGGCACTTACACGTGTTATCCTGTACTTCACGATGCTGCATATCACGGTAAACTTTCAATACTCGAATGCATTAAGAATAAATTCCCTGGTCGACTACAGGAACAAAATAAGAACGGCAATCAGGCTGTTCACTTTGCTGCAGCAGGAGTGCATCTATATTGTTGCAGATACCTGATTGAACGAGGTCTTGATCCATATCAAAGTAATATAACACACGGACATACACTTTTATATAAAGCGTTCACGGGCAATTGTGTTGAAATAGTCGAGTGTATTTGCCAAAAGTATGCCAACATGTTGTCTGAACCTGATATCAATGATTGGATGCCATTAGACATAGCTGCTAAACGTAACCCAGACATTGGGAGATGTCTTATCAAGTCAGGAGTTAATATAACATTGAGAAATAAGAGAAGAATTAACGTTTTGCATGTAGCCGCATCTGAAGGTTCCGTTGACTTTATCAGAATGTTTGTTGACGAAGTTCAGAACAGGGAATTGCGGCTGTTGGCCATTCCGCTGTATCTGCCGGTACTTGAACTCCCTAATCATTCTGGTTGAATATGGTATTGATCCAATGACAAAGTCTGATACATGACATATCTTACTGCACATAGCGGCATATGAAGGCTTTCTTTTACATCGTGAAGTATCTCAACGAGACGTATCCTGATTTGAAGAGTGAAAAAAGATGAGAAATGTATGACTGCTCTCTTTAGCGCTGTACATGGCAAGAGGCTTGAATGTTTCAAATACCTGATTGGTCAAGGTATGATAACAGATACACGATCTAAATATGGTGACACGTTACTACACAAAGCTACCTTTGTAGGATCTGTGTCAATTGTGAGGTTTCTTTGTGAAAAGGTTTCCGGGTTGAAGAATAAAACTGACTATAAAAGACGGGTACGAGTCTTGATTGTTTTGTTTTTCTTATCGACCAAGATATGAAAACAGACACACGGTGTAAGTATGGCTCAACAATTATACAAGAAGTAGCCTATGGATGATCTTTATCGGTGGTGGTATATATTTATGAGACATTTCTTCAGCCGAAAAAGCGTGCAAAATGTGGATGGACACGATCCTCTGCATTGTGCTGCAGTTGGAGGGAGTCTTGACTATTTGAAATATCTCACGGGTCAAGGTATGAAAACTAATATGCTATCCATGGTGCTGCAGTTGGGGGGGGGGGGGGGGGGGGGGCAGTCTTGTCTGTTTGAAGTTTCTGATCGATCAAGGTATGACAACTGACACACGTTATAAATATGGCTCAACAATTCTACACAGAGCAGCCTGTGGAGGATCTGTTACGATGGTAAAATATATTTATAAAACATTTACTGAACTGAATAAGGAGATAAATTGGATTGGACAGGATGCTCTCTATAGTGCTGCACTTGTAGGGAGTCTCGACTCTTTGAAATATCTGATCGGTCAAGGTGTGAAAACTGATACGCGATCTAAAGATAAAGGATACACAATACTTCACGCTGCTGGTATGAACGATAAGACCGATATCGTACGATATCTGTGTAACACTTACAGGTTTCTAATTCCTATGAAGGCTATCAAAGGCGAAACGGCTACCGATTTAGCACACAGAAATAGAACAGTAGATTGTGAATAAATACTGGAAGGATGTTATTAGGCCGGATAGATATCCAATGTATTTGCCAAAGAAGCAATACGTTATATTATTTCCGTTTGAATTGAGATACATGTATGAAAAGATAACATTAATGGGACAGCATAACCTTTATATATTTGCCAAAGAGAAAAGTTTCATTTTGAATTCGCCAAATGGCCACCAAGTTATGTGCACCATCGGCATTCAATGAACTTATACTATTGGTTATCTGTTTGAGTGAATGGTGTTCAACATCATTGTTTAAAGAAACTCTGTCTAAGTATGGTGTCTCCTGGGTACCGGTATGTCTATTGTGACACAAAAGGGTCAATTTCTAAATCCTGATTGTCAATGAGAATTACTGCTACTACACGTGTTAAAGGACTTGGTATCGAACCTGGGATTCCCACTCAAAAGGCAGACGCTCTTACCACTTCACCACGGACTTTGTTTGATGTTAAATCATGGATTACTAAACCAGAAAATGGGGAAATAAGGCTTGCTTGAATAACTTTAACTATACCTGTTTTCTTTAATGACAGGTATACAAAAAGAAATATTTAAAATTGATATGTGCAGACAGAAAAATGTTTATATTACTTGTGATTTTGTAACATTATTATGATTTGATTTGTTGAAACTGTTTTTCCATTTTTTGTTAGTATCATAAATAAAATATCCGTTTGCAATGGAATACCTTTTTCGACATTATAATTATAATTCTCACAATTCAATAAAAACTCCTGTCGTATACGGTTGTGAAAAAAGTGATTACATTTGCACAATTGACACAATTGAGTCGCCACATGAGGAAACGTACAATCCAGACGGTGTAAACAATAACAAATTAACTCTTTCCCTCATATAGACGCTTTCTGACGACTCTGCAGCAGACGGCTTTTTGAAAACATAGTGACAAAAGAAGAAATTGCTCAAGATGAGCAATTTCTCCTTTTGCCAAAATATTTTCCACTTTTAGTCATAGGTTATATTTTTTGACAAAATATGTTCACTGCTGCAGAATTGCCGTATGAGGGAAAGGGTTAACACACATTGATAAGCCCTCGCATCAATCAGTATTCGCTACCCTCTAACCGAACAATCAATCTAAAACCGAACCATCATTCATTGGTGATGATGGTTATGAATACTGCAAGATGTATTGGTGTTTAACGCCTTTTTGCAACATTTATTCACTCATTTCACGGTGGCCAGTTCCCTTACCCGAATAGTTCCTGGCTTTCTGACACCAGTACTACACACAACAGTTTTTCCAGGCAGGCAACTGACTGCTTTTCCACTTATACTCAATCGTCGGAAAGAATGTTAGCCGAGCTGGTGCTCGAACCCAAAACCGCTGGATTGACAAAATACCAAAGGGTGTATGTAGGAGTTCGCTATATATGTTCTATACATTCTTATTCGAATCGAATGCTTAAACAGGCAAAACACTGAATAGGCATAGCATTTGTCGTGTTAGGTCGGTATTTATATATAGGGCCAGAAATATAAAATGTGAGTGAACAAGTATTATCTTATATAATACACGTATGCGACTACCTGCAACAAAGCGTGACGTAAGATATATTTATAAACCAGCTATTTGTTAAATCAAACATTTGGTTTAATAACTTTAAGTGGCCTTTCCAACAATTGTTCAGAAATACCACGGCGGCCAGCTCACTAAGAGTCGCACCATTACTCCACGCAACAGTCTTTCTACGCAACTGGCTGCTTTTCAACATATACTTTAAGCCCACTGGTGGCAACTGTCGGAAAGAATGTTGAAGTTCGAATTACCAACCCCTGTATTGAGAGCCCGCGTACCTAACGACTGATCTACCGGGACTCAGTCTCAAACATTTGGAAACAGTGCCCATTAAATTCGAGAAGAGTAAGAGGGTGTATTATTTGTAAATGTCCGATATAACAAAGCCCCGTTTGTTTTTTACACACGGAACCTTTATCTGCTACAGACGACATGTGGCGCCTTTGCAACTGACGGCTATTAAAAACATTGTCGGAAAAGGTGAAAGTCCACGGAACTAGAAATAGTTCAAAGCAAGTTCTGCTTTTCTCACAAACGTTTTCAACTATGCATTATACAAAATACTACTTAACTTTTAAATGCTACAATAATATTCATCCCCTTATTTATATAATGGTGAGTAAAAAGTATGTTGAAATAACAACTGTAGTGGACTCGCCATAACTATAAGTCGAAAGGGACCCATAAATTACTTCGAGCTATCGACGTGCTCGAGTAACAACTTGGTTTATGCTTAATTATTGTATATATTGTTAGCTTCGTGGTTCATTTATACTAACGTGTTTTTTGTATATAAACCAACTAATATAACGCGTAGTATATGACTTTCAGTCTTGATATTGTGTTTCTTCTAGTATGTACTGTCGTCTTTCACTGGTCATATAAGGTATACGTGATTTTCTTTTTCGAGGAATTCATTTATGACCTCAGTTCGGTCAACTTTCGGTTTCGTCGGTATGATACAATATCTATTATTAGCAATCTGACTAAAGTACACGATCTTTTGAAAAGGATAGCGTAGTGTTTTTGAGGAGATGGTTATAATCAGATTGATCTACTGATATGACCAACTATTTGATCTGATTGTGACAAATTTAAGGAACAATTTCTTATGTTTTAATAATGTTTTCAACATTTTGTGATAGCCATAGCCCCATTAAGACTGATTGTGCATACCTGCAGTTGTGCCTTGATGTTTAAAAAGTCGTCGTCTGCATATCAAGGGCTTGGCGTCAAACGGTTGTAACTCAAAACCTATTTTGAAAATCCTGGATTAGGGGCAATTTTGACCCTTTTGTAAACAATGCAAATTGCCATTGTTTACCAAGAAAAATGATTTAACGCTTATAAAGACTTTATGGCGAGGTAATTAACCTTGGTAAGAAAAGACTGGTTTTAGTTACAACCGTTTCACGCCAAGCCCTCGATATGTTTTGTATGTGGGAAAGAGCTTACATATATAAATATATAATATAAAACATCTTGAAAATTGGAGCTCATTTACGGAAAAGGAATATTTGCTTTTTGTTTGACAATTTCTTCCTTTACCGTGCATAGGATATACGAATATATATGTTTAAATATATTTTGTATTCAGGAAAGAGCAAGTTTATCCAACATACCACACAAATATAAATAGCAGACTAATGGTAAAAACAAGGGGGAACAAAGGGAAAAAATAATCTAGAACATTTATATATTATCCCCCCGTTTGAATGATAAACGGCTTTGAAAAATCAAGTCTATTTATAATAAGTTAATAGAAATATATTCATTTGTATAACAGTCATATAATAGGAGAAAAAACGTAACAATCAATCAGAAATCATTGAAGAAGGTGACCAAGTTTGCTCTATGTAGAAAATTTCGCAATTTCTCCCTTTGCCGTGCATAGGATATTTTAATACCTGAATTTAGTGTAGATGTGTCAAAAGTGGCTGTAGAGGATATTGATTGATTGATTGGTGTTTTACGCCGCTTTAAAAATATTTTCACTAATATCACGGCGTTTCTTTGGTAAGTTACCAGTACTTCTGGTCCATATATCCTGACACCAGCCAGTAAGTCGTAATGCTAACTCCTAAAACCCCGACCTGCAAGTAGGGCAGCCATTACTACCATTGTTGAAGTATTTCCTATGACCCGACCGGGAATCGAACCCGTAACCAGCACCCGAGGCGGACGCTCTACCACTACACCACCGAGGCGGTCTAGTATACGATAACTATTATTAAAATTTTCAGCGTCGAATTCCCGAAAGTGGACTCTTCCATGTTAACAATCGGGCGTCTCCATGTTGTAATCATAAAAGACAAATAATGCTGATTTCAGGAGAGATAGCTCGTTTCAAGCCGACTCACTTGAATCTTTATTGTTTGTAAAAACCTCAAAATCGTCATTGGCCCTGAAAGGGTTGCACGTGTAGATTGGTAAATACACATACAGAGTATGTAAATGTAGATCAAAATAGTTGGTAATTTGATTTAAGTGTAAGACTTTTAAAATATACATTGAATATACTTGTCTAATAGGTCGTATTATCCCTTTTCCTCATACGTAAAATTTTCACCAAACAACATTGAAACCTGTAGACCAACATACGGAAACTCCAAATAAATGAAAGAATGTTTATTAAATAGAGTTAAAAACAATGTGTCAAAAAAACCAGACATTTCTCATCAATTTGCCACAATAATGCAAAAAGATGTCTGCTGATTTGTTGTACCTATTTCATCAAATCTATTCAATGTTGTGGTCTTTTTTTGTCTTTATATAAAAGGGTTAATTACGGTTCTTTAATGCGAACATTATTTAATAACTTTGAACAGTTTAAGGAAGAAATGTTGAATATTTGCCAATAGAAGGCGGGCACGTCCGTCTTTTTTTGTCTTTATATAAAAGGGTTAATTACGGTTCTTCAATGCGAACATTATTTAATAACTTTGAAAAGTTTAAGGAAGAAATGTTGAATATTTGCCAATAGAAGGCGGGCACGTCCATTTTAAAAACATTGTGGGAAAGGGATTAGTTGTGCATAAAGAACACTTTCTCAGTTTGTCGTAATGATCTACTATAGGTCAATAATAACACTATCATCTATACAAATCAATCATATCAACATATCAAAAACATCTACCTCCAACTTCTCAAAGGCAACTGCTTACCCTACGCAACACAACAGTATAATTGCTTAATAGAAGTATACGCATTGTGACACTGCGAATTCTCCTTTTGCGACATTATTTTGAAAAGTCGCCCGCTGTAGTTGCGTCGGAAAGCGTCAGCACGTCTGAAAGCGTCAGCACGATAGAAAGCGTCTGCACGTCTGAAAGCGTCAGCACGACAGAAAGCGTCGGCACGTCTGAAAGTGTCAGCACGACAGAAAGCGTCAGCACGACAGAAAGCGTCGGCACGTCTAAAAGCGACAGCACGTTTGAAAGCGTCGGCACGTCTGAAAGCGTCGGCACGTCTGAAAGTGTCAGCACGACAGAAAGCGTCTGCACGTCTGAAAGCGTCAGCACGACAGAAAGCGTCGGCACGTCTGAAATTGTCAGCACGATAGAAAGCGTCAGCACGACAGAACGCGTCTGCACGTCTGAAAGCGTCAGCATGACAGAAAGCGTCGGCACGTCTGAAAGTGTCAGCACGACAGAAAGCGTCGGCACGTCTGAAAGTGTCAGCACGATAGAAAGCGTCGGCACGTCTGAAAGCGTCGGCACGTCTGAAAGTGTCAGCACGACAGAAAGCGTCGGCACGTCTGAAAGTGTCAGCACGACAGAAAGCGTCGGCACGTCTGAAAGTGTCAGCACGATAGAAAGCGTCAGCACGACAGAAAGTGTCAGCACGACAGAAAGCGTCGGCACGTCTGAAAGCGTCTGCACGTCTGAAAGTGTCAGCACGACAGAAAGCGTCGGCACGTCTGAAAGTGTCAGCACGACAGCAAGCGTCGGCACGTCTGAAATTGTCAGCACGACAGAAAGCGTCAGCACGACAAAAAGCGTCGGCACGTCTGAAAGCGTCAGCACGTCTAAAGCGTCGGCACGTCTGAAAGCGTCAGCACGTCTGAAAGCGTCTGCACTTCGGGCTCTGGGTTAACTTGTACTTTAAATGGTGTTGTGATTGTGCTTCCGATAACTCAACTAACATTCGATATTGCATGACCTATAAACACAACACACCTTGATTAAACAGTGTAACCCCCATAATGCCACCTTTATGTAGCGAACACCTTTTAATATTTTTAATATTAACAAAAGCATAGAAGAATATTTACAAATAATAGTATAATGTTGGGATAGAGAAGGGTGAACAGCATTATGAGAAAACGTACACATGTACCTATTTATTTATCCTTTTCCTACCATGTTTTCGAAAACTCTCTGCTTCTGATGATGTTCCTCAATGTCTTTATATCAAGGATATGGGTTCCTTTCTACGAGCCACACCTCTCTAGAACAGAGTTGGCGCTACGTACAAATACATGTTTAATGTATTTCAGGATTGTTTTCTTTTAAAGAGATGTCCAATGACATTTTGCTCCTTTTTCCCGACTAATAAATGTACGCGACAGTTAACAGTAATTTTAAAACGATTACTGTTAACAGAACAAAGGCAAAAAGTATCAGATTTATTTTTTCAAATTCCATTATGTTACTGGCAAAATGTTATGCACGCTTTTACAAAACACAAGGAGAGCGCTTCTTAAATAAATGTATGCATTTGACTTTTGAACGATTTACGTTTACCGATTATAAACAAAATGAATTCAGACATGGGTACCCTCTTTTGTCTTCTTAAATATATCTACCCAAGTTTACATAGTAGTGGAATCTATCTGCGGTTGATATAAGACTTGTTTTGTGCCATAGGTGTGTATTCGAAATTCCAATCATTGAAAGAGTGAGTATTATTATTATAATAAGTATTATTTCTATAATAAGTATTATTTATAATAAGTTTTATTTGTATAATAAGTATTATTTGTATAATAAGTATTATTTGTATAATAAGTATTATTTGTATAATAAGTATTATTTGTATAATAAGTATTATTTGTATATAATACTTGTATAATAAGCATTATTTGTATAATAAGTATTATTTGTATAATAAGTATTATTTGTATAATAAGTATTATTTGTATAATAAGTATTATTTAGTATTATTTGTATAATAAGTATTATTTGTTTATAATAAGTAATATTTGTATAATAAGTATTATTTGAAATATTATTTGTATAATAAGTATTATTATTTATATCTCAATACTCTTTTGGTCTATCTATATCTGGTAACCCGTCTCCACCATGTCGTTCACATACATGTACATAACATATATCACAAACACCAAGATTGAGAAGATAGCATTACGACCGATGCATTATTACATCCGAATATGTGTACGAACTTCCACGAACTCACCGTGTCTACCTATTTTTGAGTGCATGTTCGATAAATATTCATAGTACCGACAGTATTTGCTTGGTTCCTGATAACAATCGAATCATCTGATATTAATTTAGAGTCGTCTGCCATGAAATCATTCATCTGTTTGCCTCCTATTTCTGGTCTATATTAGTCTAAAGAATTAGGAAAATCTGAATAATTAATAATCTCCATCCAAAATTGTAAACATTGTCGAAAAGGAAACATTGCTCGTTTGTAATAATCTCTCCTTTTTCAATCGTGTGTCTTCTGTTGCAAATATGTCAAATATAACATTGCGAATATCGGAAGTGCAGTTTGTATAAATAGTTGTTGTAAATGTTATATTTTGTCACCATTGTTGAACGCGTGTGGTCCGCCCCGGTGGTGTAGTGGTAAAGCGTCCGCATTGAGTACGGCATGTCATGGGTTTGATCCCTGGCCAGGTCAATCCAATAGCTTTAAAATGAAAGTAATGGCTGCATCCCTGGCGCTCATGGTTATGGGCTTAGCATTACGACTGACTGATTGGTGCCAGGATAAATGGACAAGGAGCACTCGTAACTTACCAAGGAAATGCTGTGATATAACTAAACATTGTTGAAAGCGGTGTAAAACACAAAACAGTCAATCTATGAACGTGTGTGAGCCGCGGGTGTCGATTCTAAATCGGATTTACAGCATATACCCAATAAAATTCTGTTCTTACTTTGTTAGTATCTAAAACAGTTTTGAAACTACGAGACCTCAAAGTCTACCACTGACGTCACTTTTTAGACGTCTCTCAAATGTCCCTCGTTAAAACAAAAACAGCTGACAGTTTGGTCAATTTTAGGTTGATAGCTGCGAAATTAGGGTTCGGGTTTTTAGGGTCAAATGATACATCTAGGATTACATGATATTTAGTCGAACAGTGAAAGCTCTTCTGAAACTGTACGGACGCACAGATTCTCTCGAGTCTTTACTTCACGCAGATGCATTATTATCCCAATCTCGCTAGAGGCGGCTCCTACTGTATCACCAGACAAACGAATCAGACTGATCGAATGCGCATATTGATCTGGATCTTCGCTGTGTGACAGCTCCCGAAGATCGGTCCTTTTATAAAGTTGTTAAATTTATTGTTTTCTTATGAACAGATGGACCCAAACATACAGAAAAGTATTTTACTCCTCTTGGATGGGGGCCGCCTGTTAAGTATGGGAATTCTACAACAACAGCATCGTGATATTGACGAAATCCTTGCTGACAACCTGATACATAGTAAGGTAAGGGAACTTAAGGATTCGGGAAGGATATCGGATGAGCATTTCCATCTGCTGTTTCCTCCCACAGACCTCAG
This sequence comes from Serripes groenlandicus, assembly GCA_031761405.1. Classification (NCBI taxonomy): domain Eukaryota; kingdom Metazoa; phylum Mollusca; class Bivalvia; order Cardiida; family Cardiidae; genus Serripes; species Serripes groenlandicus. Next base: position 77,390,973 of record JASEVX010000004.1, on the reverse strand, counting down.
TCAATGGGATGCAACTATCACGTCACGTTTTCTAAAGCATTGTACCGACCTTGAAGAACCACATCGTAATATTATGGACGAATTATATGAACTCCGAAACAATGGGATGGAAATGAATAAAAACCGAGAGTTGTCCAATGAAGAATGTACATCAGTATGGAATAGGATTGTCAACATCCTTCAAAGGGGGAAACAACTTCTCATCGGTCCCATTGTAGTTGAGATCAATGAAACTATAAATCGAATCAAACAATCACCAGTTACACCTGAAGACATGGACAGGGTGGAGAGTTGGTACGACTTAGAAACAAACTACGAAGACACTAACACAGATTATGGGGATACGACAGAAGGTAACTCCGTTGCCAACGATGCTGCATTTCACGGTAAACTTTCAACACTCAAATACGTTAGACAGAAATTCCCTGAACGACTACAGGAGCAGGATAGGAAAGGTAACCAAACTGTTCACTTTGCCGCAGAAAGGGGGCATATAGATTGTCTTAGATATATTTGTGAATCATTTCCCGAGTTCAAAGAATTAGGAAATGAGAATGGAATGGATGTGCTCCATTGCGCTGCACGTGGCGGGTGTTTTGATTGTTTGAAATATCTGATTGGTGAAGGTATGAAAACAGACACACGGTCTAAACATGGCTCAACAATTCTACATGAAGCTACCTATGGAGGATCTGTGTCGATGGTACGCTATATTTATGAAACATTTCCTGCGCTGACAACGGAGATAAATGAGAAAGGACAGGATGCCCTCTTGACAGCTGCACGTGGTGGGACTCTAGATTGTTTGAAATATCTGATTGATCAGGGTATGAACACTGATACGCGGTCTAAAATTCGAAACACGTTACTACACGAAGCCGCCTTTCGAGGATATTTACCGATGGTGATGTATCTTTGTGAAAAATGTCCTGAGCTGAAAAAAGAGAGAAACAAGAAAGGACAAGATGCTCTCTATAATGCTGCATGTGGAAGCCGTCTTGATTGTGTAAAATATCTGGTCGGGCAAGGTATGAACACAGAAAGGGAACGTAAACCCGAAAACATATTACTACATGGAGCGGCCTATGGAGGATCTGTGGCGGTGGTAAAATACATTTGGGAAACATTTCCCGATTTGAGATATGAGAGAAATGAGAAAGGAATGGATGCTCTTCTAATTGCTGCACGTGGAGGGAGTCTTGACTGTTTGAAGTATCTAATCGGTCAAGGTATGAAAACAGATACACGATCCGAAAACGGAAACACGTTACTACACGAAGCGGCATATGGAGGATCTGTGCCAATGGTACATTATATTTGGGAAACATTTCCCGACCTACAATATGAGACAAACAAGAACAGAGAGAATACCCTCCATAATGCTGTACGTGGAGGGACTATTGATTGTGTGAAATATCTGATAAATCAAGGTATGAAAACAGATACACGATCCGAAAACGGAAACACGTTATTACACGCAGCGGCATATGGAGGATCTGTACCGATGGTACATTATATTTGGGAAACATTTCCCGACATACAATATGAGACAAACAAGAAAAGAGAGAATGCCCTCCATAATGCTGTACGTGGGGCGAATGTTGATTGTGTGAAATATCTATTCAATCAAGGTATGAAAACAGATACACGGTCCGAAAACGGAAACACGTTACTACACGAAGCGGCATATGGAAGATCTGTGTCGATGGTACGTTATATTTGGGAAATATTTTCTGAGCTGAATATGGAGATAAATAAGATAGGACATGATGCTCTCTATAGCGTTGCATGTGGAGGGAGTGTCGACAGTTTCAAATATTTGATCAGTCAAGGTATGCAGATAGATTCCCAATCTAAATATGGACAATCAATTCTACATCAAGCGGTGTATTACGGTCATGAATTAGTTGTTCGGTATCTTTGCGAGAACTATAATCACCATTTCGAATATGAACAGGCTCATGGACAACACTTAATTTTCGCGGCGGTATGTGGTGGTCATCTCGACATACTGAAATACCTTCTCAGTCTCAAAATTGACCCCGAATTACCGAATAGGAAAGGACACACAATACTACACGCTGCTGCTATGAATGGTAAGACAGATTTCGTGCGGTATCTGTGTTCTACTTGCAAGTTTCTTATTCCTTTGAAGACTATCAAAGGCGTAACAGCGAGAGAATTAGCTCACATAAATAGGAAATTCGATTGTGTTAAAATACTTGAGGAACGGTTTTAGAGCAGTTTTTGTTTTTGTGTGCTCTCCAATTTGAACATATTGTATATTAATTGCTTATGACGTCACGTAAACTGGAACACACACAATTACACTACTTGACATATCTCGCATTAGAAAGTATGGCAGATATAAGGATGAAAATATGGTTTGTTCCCCGAACGCCTACTCGAATTAATCTCTACCTGGTCAAAATTGGGGATTAGGGGGCCTTTTGAAGGGCAGTTATAAGTGATAGATATATGTGATTATCACTTTGACAAGACAAGGCCCCCTAATTCCCTAATACACTTTAAGTCGAGTAGGCGTTCGGTGAACACACCGTTCTGGATTGAAATGAAATGATATTTCAAACTTCAAAATCCTGTACGATATCACAACAAATTTTGAATCCGTTATGAGGGCTTAAAGATTAACAAAGAAATGTGTCATTTAGTAAAATATGCTTTAACTGTATGTATTATTAAGTAATTTAAAACAGCTCAATCTGAATATTTTGTGTAAGTTATGTACGTTTACAGTTTGAAACATTTAATTATTCAACATTTCCATGTCAATGAAAATTTACATTTGCATTTTATTATAGAACAATCATGTTTTAATTAAATGAAACATGTAAAGAAAATTGTGATGAAGACTACCACACTTTTGACTGTTTTAATTCGAACACCATTGCATTCGAATATACCGTTTAACTTGAAACAGTTCCTTGAACGGATATTTAATTGAAAACAGTAGCGAAGGGTAATTCTGATTGCTCAAACGATCTGCCCAATTGTAAAATGATATGAGCCATTACACGAGAAAACCAACATTATGGACTCTGTTTAATGTATCGACCCAGATCAGCCTGCGGAGGAAAAGGGTAAAGATTCCTGAAACAGAAAATCCTCAAGAAGCGAAAAGTGTCTGTCCCAGTTAGCCTGCGCGGCATGTTTAGGCTGATCTGGGTCGATACTTTACGCAGAGACCATAATGTTGGTTTTCTCGTGGAACGGCTCAATTATATTAATTGTGATAGAGTATGTATTTCATTATCTATCCAGGGTCTTTGATTGATAGACCTTGACTTTACAATGCATTGTTCAATTCTCCCTGTATAATCAAATATATACAAATATATCGGACTTCTTTCCGATTAGGTCCCAAAATAATTTCGTATAATAAATATCAGGTAAATTATTGCATCTATTCATATGATTGGGTTGTTGAAACCGACATTTCCAATCATAATAATGATTAAATCACAATCCAATCAGAGGGTCAATGTCATGATGTTATTAACTGAATATCCGAAGTGTTGATATTACAATTTTAAATCACAATTGAAAATATTGTGAGAAAAGTAGACATTGCTTTATTTGACCAAAAGTGTTTTTGTTTTTTTTCAATTATACGGTGTACCATTTGGGCCATCGTGCTATCGCGCTACCAACAAGCACACGCGATCCCACGATAGCACGATGACACGATGGTGATGACACAATGACACGATGACACGATGGTGATGGTACGATGACCTTATGGTGATGACACGATAGCACGATGACGATGACGCTATGACACGATGACACGATGGTGATGGAGCGATGCTACGATGGCACGATGACGATGACGCGAAATTACATCACGTCATCGTCATCGTGCCATCGTGCCATCACCATCGTGTTATCGTACCATCACCATCGTGTCATCGTGCTATCGTGGCATCGCGTATGCGCGATAGCAAGATGGCCCTAACGGAACACTGTTGTTCCTTTAGGGCCATCGTGCTATCGCGCTGTCAACAAGCACACGCGATGCCACGATAGCACGATGACACGATGGTGATGACACGATGGTGATAGTACGATGGTGATGACACGATAGCACGATGACGATGACGCGTTGACACGATGGTGATGGAGGGAGCGATGCTACAATGGCACGATGACGATGACGCGATATTACATCGCATCCTCGTCATCGTGTCATCGTGCCATCACCATTGTGTTATCGTACCATCACCATCGTGCTATCGTGGCATCGCGTATGCGCGATAGCACGATGGCCCTAACCGAACACCGTACAATTCCCATCACTTTCATTTTTTCAAATTGTTGAATGTACGTCGAAATTCGACTGTTTGAGGGAGAGGTAAAGATGTAAAGAGTTTTAAAACTATTCTACGCAGTTTACAACATTTTACTACGTAAAGACACTTGAATATGTATGTACACGTTTAATAGATTTTCCGTAAATTTGGAGGGTTTAAATGTACCGACAGCAAAATCTACAGGTGTCATAGCATAGTCGCAATAGCATGGTTCGTATATGTAACGACAGGGGCTTACACACGAAGTGACATGGATTTGAATCCCTATACCGGCATTCGTAATGGTGTCAATTGTTTATGTAGGAAATGTTTAATCCCCGAACACGTACTGTAACACAATAAGGGTAGAGATATAGAGGTATTGTACTGGCAAGGGTGGCAAGAGTGAAACGAAAGGTAATGCATATCCCGGTGATGTCTTTATTTGATATGATTAACTGCAATAAACATAAACAATCAATAAGTATATCTTATACTAATTGTAAACTTTCAGTATTTAAAACGTAAATATGTGTAGCAATACACATATATATGAATTAAATACATGACTGTACAATACCGTCTTAAATGTGTCTATTTCTTTGAAGATGTTTTTTAATATAACAAATCGTGCTCTCCCACATTGAATTATGCCGTTTCAATTTGCAATTCCACGATTCATAACAAGAATCAGAAAATGTTTATCAAACCTTTGACTTTAACCATTTCGACTTAAGATAGTAGCAGGTTACGATAACAACTGTAACAGATGACCAATAACACTCTCAATATCACACTATGAGACATGAAACAAGGGAGACAACTGTCCATAAATTCAATACATAACTTCCACGTTAAAATATTCAACAGGTCTTATTGGTATTAAAATGTGTCATGACTGTAATAACAGTACCCAATGTATACCCTCACGATTACGTGAATTATTAATGAAGCTATTAAATGCTTGTTTCTACGGTAAACAATGTAAATTCGAACCCGGATCACTTCTGCACAATTTGCTCTCAAAACGTACGGTAATACATATGTATTTGCGTACAAAGACTAATAACCTATTACAACAACATGTTTACCAAATGACATAAGTAAAGATAATGATATAACATTCAGTAATAACGTGAGAATGAAAACCAGTGTAACAATGGGCGCCGCCATTTTTGTTGACGTATTTTGCAGACTTTAAATGTCAATATATCTCCGTTAATAACGATGCATAACAAACATAGAAATGCCTGCACAATAGTTAAATATTCTTTGAGTTAGCTACTCACCAAATTAGAATAACTCTCGCTAGTTTTCAGTACAGGTTCATTTACTTCAACTTTGCCACGTCGTTTTCAATCAAAGCTGGTTCTCCTTTCTAACATAACACATTCGCTCCGCTTCACTTTCACTCCGCTTCACTATCGCACTTCTCTCTTTCGCACAATGACTTTTGGCGCTTACAGGTATACATACATGTGAGATTTTAGATCCATTGAGGGTATAACTATATACGTAAAGGGTTGACAAAAGGGCGGGACGAGGCGGTTCACAATGAAGTTGAACTCCAAACAATGGATAATGGTGGGAACCAATCGCCACCGTTTCAGCGCCGTCCGGAGAAGGGTTAACAGGGTACGTGGGGACGCCTAGAGAGTACCCGTAGGATGTATCCTAGTTTGTTTTTGAGCAAAGGGGCTCATGATGTTCCGGAAAAGAACTAACTATGTTTAATGTGTTTGTAGCAGTTAAGCTGCAGTATATAGAATCGTATATATATTGTAACCCTATACTACGTTCATGTGTGTACATTCTAATCTCATCGAGATCATAAAATATCATCGTATAGTCAGGTTTTGTGAGTGTGCTAACAAGGCAATGATAAGGAGCCGAGCAGTTATCTGCCTGGTGATGGACGGTCACACGTTTAGTATCCATTACGATGATAACGAGCGAGAAAAATACTGACAAACCGGGAAATCAACAGTTTTAGATACATACCTGTGGGTATATTGTTTTTCTAGAAGATAACGCCAGCTGTTGATTAAACGTAGGAGACTGGACTTTCTCTTTACAGACAGATTATCAATGAATCATTATCACGTTTATAATGACCACCTGTTAAGATTCTTGAATGAAATTCATGGAGAAGACACTGTGACATTTAGGGGATCCTTACCCACAACCGATATCAACTCCTTGCTTTAACCATCTGGTTCGGACAAATGAACAATTAATTATTTAGCTTCTTGATTTTCAACTGCAGACTTTGGTTTTTAAGATTTTGTTTTAATATTTGTAATTGTGCATATAAAATGTTGTGTTTGGTTTATGCATGCACTGTTTATGGTAGTTATTTTCATATGTGTAGGGCTGCGTCAACCCATTGTGTTACTTATATATTTGTACAATTTTCTAGGTGAAAATTTATTAAGAGGGGGACAAATGTAACACAATGAGGGTAGAGATATAGAGGTATACATACATGTGAGATTTTAGATCCATTGAGGGTATAACTCTATACGGGATATCACGTGTATACGGCGCCAGCCCTGTAGTATATAAATGTATGTTTTTGAGGGAGCGGGGAGAGACATTGCATAGATAGAGAAACATTGCTTAGATAAAGAGACATGCAGAGATAGAGGGAGGAGACGTATGGGCTCTCTGGGGAGAGTCAGAGAGAATGGACAGGCCTGAGAGAGAGAGAGAGAGAGAGTCGTGAGACTCTAGTGTACCTATTTAAATGAATAAATGTATCACTATACGATCTCGTTTATTTACCTGTGTTTTCCTCGTGGCCAATTTGATGTAGCTGGCGAGAGTGCTACAGTACTTGGTTTAATAAGGGTACAATTATAAGAGATATATTTAATGTTTGTAAACCTTACTCATACCCTTATAGAGATTAAGTCGAGCGGGCATTCGGGCAACACACCGCAGTCAGGGGCGTAGCTCCCTTTAGGCACTGTAGGCACGTGCCTACCATTTTGTTATCCAAATGCCCCAAAATGCAGCTGCGGCGATAGACATCTGCGTAAAGTATCGACCAGATCAGCCTGCGCTGTCCGCGCAGACGGATCCGGCCGACACATTCCGTCATACGGGGATATATGTATAGAGTAGTTATTCCAGAAACAGAAAATCCACAGGAAGCGAAAAGTGTTTATCCGGGTAGGCCTGTGTGGCATGCTTAGGCTGATCCGGATCGATACTTTACGCAGAGTCCATCATGTTGATTTTCTCACGACACGGCCTACACATTGATTTTTGCAAAGCTACCGTGGGTGTACAGAGTATCCTCTTTGGCGGAAAAAGTACTCACTCGACTGATACATAATATCTACGTATGTATTAACCGTTCTCCACACGCAGGCGTATTTAGAAGAAAAACGACACTTTCTCCTCCTCTTGCAACAATGTTTTTCACTCTTTTCGATAATTATGCTTTTATTTATACATATATACAAAAGTGAATATCCATCATTTTGTTTGTAGACAAAATCTAAAGGTAATCTGCTAAAGATTTGGTATATGTCGTAAAGGATGAAAGGGACAGTCGTCTTCCGCATTGATGTAGAAACTTGTTTCTAGAGTGGAGTGGTACTTTTCCTAGCCCAGTTCTGGTTTGCTTATCCAGGGATCATGAATAAGTGAACTGTCCCCGTGATATAACTATAATTATGTTGAAAACGGCGTTACACCACAATGAAGCAAAACAAATATAACGATATTAATTTATCACATTTTATTTTCTACTAATACTAAACTATAACCCCCTTTCCTTAATGTGAACACATTTGGACGGTATAAGAGTGCTTAAAAGAACAATTACTCTATTTGTTATAATGTTGTCGACTCATTTCAATAAGTATACCCTCATGTATGCAGAATATTTTCATATTAGTATGTTTTCCAAGTCGCCATATTTAGATTTAATATATATTTAAGAAAGAGCTAACACTTATAAATAAAAAAAAATTAACATCTTGAAATTTGAAACACATTGTTGAACATTTGATATTTGTTTTGAATAGCTATACTTCCTTTTACCGTGATGTATGCATCTTAAGTATTTGGTTTATGACTTCAAAAGTTATACCTGTATAATTGTAAATATATCTACGTAGTACATGTTTAACACAAGATTTGGCAATTGGACTATGAATATGATTTTTAGAAAATAGATAATATCTATACACATATAGATACCTATTGAATCTATTTTCCGAAATAGGTCGTGCTAATTAAGGTTATTCGATGCGAAACCACTTTAACCATTTTACACATATAACTGATATACAACTGATGACTTCGAAAAGGTTTATGCAGAAATATGAACACTATTCGAATAAAGTATCTATGACTGAAATCATTTTGAAAACATTTTTGCAAATGGATAAATCGCGCATAAAGAACAATAATCCGGTTTGTCATAATATTTTTCAATGATTAATAAACCCAAATTTATATAAATCAATCTAATCTAAATGTTAACATATTCTGCCTCGATATTTTCAAAGTCGTCGGTTAACCTTAAATAACCGAGGGTATTAGATTAAACTTATGTAATCTTATATCATGAATAAATAGTGAATATTCAATTACGTGTTTATAATTGTAAATCATTGTCATAATAGTGAGCACTGACCTCCAATGTGACCGTCGAGGGGTAACGCGGCGTCTTGAGAAACAACTTGAGCTGAATTGGGCCCGTTATATGGGCAAGGAGATGTCAATGACAGCGTTACTGCGGTTTTGTGATTCTCTGTATGATTAGTGTTTGAAAAAGTGTAAACAATAACATCAAATAATATTGTGTGATTTAAATTCAATTGTTATGTGATATACAAATGTGAGATTGTTTGGTTATTCTAACATTAATATTTTTCTTAATTAAATAATGATAAGCATGTATACCTTTTCTTTTTCATTTTCAATTTTCACTCAATTTGCATGACAAATGGTAAAATTACGACGAAATTACGATCCTTTAAAATTGTGTTATATAATACCGAATTTCTTTGATAATATTTGAGAAAGTAATCTGCACTAAACTATAAAATGCAGAACAGACCGAGTTGACCCGGCCAAGTTAACCCGAAGGAGGGCGTGTTGGTAAAATGCCGAGTTGACCCGTTACCCGCTTATCGAGGTTTACGCACAAGAACAGTTTTGTAAAGATGACAAGCAATTGGCGCTTATCCCCCGTATTAGTAGTCCCAGGTATAATGCATACAAGGTCGAGAATAGGTACGGTTCGAGAACAGCGAGAGACGTAAAAGTGAATTTGTTTTTCATAGCAATAGTCAGTTATTTGAAACACTTTTTATTGACTGTAAATGTGCATTTTTTGTGCTATGTGACAGTTATATGAGAACAAATATGATCCGATGTAATAAGTTGTATACTTACAGCCCCATGTGCTTACGAAAGCACTTCTGCGAATCCGGTCTTCAACTTCAAGCGTCTGAGCGATGTTTGTCTGGTTTACGACTTTTTTCTTTTTAGCAGTTGCTTCCCGGACGTGATGTTTTAGTCCATTTATCTCGTATGCTAGTGAATGCAATCAAAGGGAGACGACTCAACTGAAAGGCACTCGGGATTTGGGAACGTGGTTATTTCGTTCAATTTCGACGTCTGACCGGAATTCGTATAGAATTAACGTTTATTGGGTTCTGGGAACTACCAGTGTTCCAATATACCAAGGTGCGTTCCAACATCTAAGGAAATAGATGAATCATTAGTAAATAAATTAGCGTAGTTACAATGATAACATAATGGTTCACAGGGTAATTAACCCGTCCCCACTTTCAGACGCAACTTGGCGCTATTGCATAATAAGTCTTTTGAAAATATTGAGGTAAAATGATAAATTGCTCATAATAAATTAGCAGTTTCTCCATTTGCCACACGGTTTACACGTCTATTCAAAGAGTATATCTTATATATTTTTTCCAAGATGTTGTCAAAGTCTTTTGTTACAAATTAGATGTATCTGAGAAAAGAATTAAAGTAAATAGCTTTGTTATATGTGACCAATATTCTCCATGTCCAAAGAAGTATAATTCCGAAATGTCTTAACAACACGAAATTCTGCACTTTTGAAATCGATGTGAAAGTAGAGTGAGGATATTGCAACATTGTTTGATGAGAAAATCCGCCTTGAGGTCTTTGCTGTGAGGGAAGACTCAGAAATGTCAATGCAGAATTACGGTCTTACCAAATCGTTCATTAATTGAATGAGTTACTGATAATGTTATTTGTTTATGTGCATGGTGTAAAAAAACCAGTTATATCATGGCGTTAACCGGGTAAGATACCAGTGCTGCGCTGGTCCATTTATCCTGACACCAGTGAGTCAGTCGTAATGCTATTTCGATAAACCAGAGCACCAAGGAGCGAAAGCCATTACTACCATTTTTTTGAGAAAAAGTCTTTGGTATGATCCGGTCGGGAATCGAACCTGCCGCATCCGAGGCGCACTCTGTACCATAACACCACCGAGGCGATAATAGTCACTGATAAACGATAAACTATTTGTATAGTAAATTGATATGATTGGCAGCTGAGCGTGTTCTGAAACCAGATGCGTCAAGACAGGTTTACACATTGAGGTTCACCTTTTTGTTCTGTTCTTTACATTCAGATTATCAGAAGACACCATGCTAGCAATCGAAGCCTCAAGGGAAGAGCTGGATGAGTGGATACGTAAATTGAAAACAGCTCATCGACTGCACACCAACTTTGAAAATGAGGCAACACATCTGAAAGACAAGCATCGTCATAATACAGTAGAAGCAGAGATCATCGAGGTTTTCCACGATAATAGTAAAGTTGACTTTCAGGAATTGGTAACAGAAATAGAGGCACTACGGGAGAGAAGAGAGTTAGTTGCTGTTGCTACGACAGCCAGCGTTGAAAAGCTTCATGAAAATACCAAAGCTTTGATTGACGAAAACACAGAGAGTTCATAATTACTTGCTGATTTATGAAAAGAATTAAATGATATTAAGATAGCAATGATTGATGATAGCATTGAAAGCGAGAATGAATCAAATGAGGATCTAAATAGCGACAGCACGGAAACGAGCAATATCAATGATGTAGATACTGATAGTGAACTAACAAAGCCTGTCACAGAGAAACCCATAAGAGATATAAAGCGCAATTTTGCTTTTCATATTCACTCACCGAACGGAAACCATACACCGATGGAGCGATCTATTTCTCCGGACACCGATAACACATTGAACACATTTGAACAGAAATTTAAAAATGATGATGAAATTGAACTCACTTTTACTGAACTCTCTAGTCCTGAAACAAATGACTTAATTGAAAACGAAAGACCAGCTACTATTCCAAGTGTTATTCATTTGGATCCCGATGTTTTATCCCCTGGTGAATGCAATACACCAGTTTTAGAAGAGAATGTTCTAACAGCTATACGAGCAAAACATCAAAGTGCACACTTAAACGCAAATGATCAAAGCGATATTAACAGATGTATCGCTGATATTACAACCAATCTGGGTCATTCAATGTCAAGCAACCACGATTAACCAGGTCGCTGTTCTAATGAAAATGAAAACAAACAAAAGTGTGAGGCGGGCATTTGTCAAACAAAAAGTTGTATTGACACAAGAAATCAATCAGTGTCAAGGATACTGAAACGTGATGTAAGGACTCCATGTAGTACAAGCAGATACAATGGTCGATCTGAATTAAGTAAATATAAACCAAGAAAGTTTGTACCTAGGAGTGATTACAGTAGAGAAACATATAATAAGGAAAGTTTGGTCAGTCATATTCACGTTGGTGAAACAGCACCAAGGAGGCAATTGGGCCAAGATATTAATACATGTGGATTTGAAAAGAAAATTGAACTTGCACCTAAACACACACAAAGACAAAACCATAAACGAACAAGACAAAAATGGTGAGATAACGAAGTTAAACATCAAAGCAAAAACATATATTTCATTCGAAGGACACCATATAACAGACAAAAAGTCTCCAAGAAAACTCCCACCGACTTATTCTAAAGTTCAGAAACAACATCCGGGAAACACAAAAATTCCCCTCATAGCACTGCGTCCTGGAAAAATATCACCAATACATTCCATTCAAGGAAAACTACCTGCAATAGTAGCCTCTCAAAGAATGCCAAACAAAGGAAAATTACCATCTGTTGGTAATAGGCTACCAAACATAGCATCGCACTATAAAAGTGACGTTAATAAGTCGCACCTACATTCGGAAAACACGACTGTGACCAAAGTTATGGAGCTTAAACAAAGCACAATGGGATCATCAAAACAAAGCACATTACCAAAGAAACCATCCCCCAACAAAGTCGAAATTAAAACCACGCCTTTTCAAATAGGAACAAATACACCTGTATACAAAACGAAAAACTTAACCTCAATACGACTCAGGAAAACAATACTTCAAGCAAAAAGAAGACAGAATTACCACAAGTTACAGCATCTGGAACAGCTGCACAAAAATGCGCTCAAATGAAAAGTGCTTGCTTCAATGGGGTTTTACCTGCTATCAAGACAAATATAACGGGGAAAAACAAAACACAAGATGGCGACGAACTATTAGTGGTATCAACAGGACAGATCAATAATCATACCGACAGTAATGTTAGTGTTGTTGGACACAAGCTTCTATTGAAAAGTAAGAAGCATTACTAAGATGATTTAAACTCTTATTTGTATGAACTCGAGATAATGGCTTGATTTAATTTAATTGGAAACCGTTCATTTTAACTGTTGAAAAAAGAAAGTATGAACTGAGCTAAAGAAGAAACATATATGATTTAAAAAAAAAATCATGAAATAGTTAAAAGAAGATATCAACTGAAAGTTCAAAAATATATATATATATTTATTTATTATTTAACCATTTATCCTAATTAAAAAGAAATTTGCTAACCTTTAAACAGAATACTTTTGAAAACATTATGCTGTTAATGTAGAACTCTTAAGAAATATTGTAAAAAAACACGTTTGGATGTGTAGGGCATATTCAAGGCGAACTGATTTAATTATTTCGATGATACAGATAAATGAGCGTTGACTTTTCTGCAGCATACTTCATTTGAAATAATTTAGAAAAGGGAGTTCGTACTCATTTTGAACAATTTCTCCTTTACCCACAGTGTTTTCAAATGTGTATGAGTACTTCCAATGTTCACATTAAAGTACCTCCTAATTTCGCAATGTTTCCAATAAGTTATCTCTTAGTACTTTCCGAGCCCCGGTAATTATTACCGAGTAAGAAAGAGCTATCAACCAAAGGTTGTGTGTTCGAATTCAGATTGGAAATTTTTTCGGACGATTAGTCAAGTAACGTATTGATAATACCGTCAGCATCGCATTCTCCCTTAAAAACATTACACTGTGCCCAGTTCATCTACACGGTCTATCAATGCTATTTCGCACAATCACTCCATATTCTATTCTTGTTTATCAATTTGGTACCTTCCCATATTTCTGCCAGATTCCGGAAATGCTGGTAATTCACCCAGGAAACTCCGTCAAGTTTACTAATTTCTGCCATGTGTTTGGTTGATTGATTGATTTTAACGCCGTTTTCAACAAGATTTCGGTCATATCCCGGAGGCCAGTTAAACTTCTCATGTTTTCTGGTTTTCTCAGACAAGTAATCCACACAACATACTTTTCAAGCAACTGGCGGCTTTTCCACATAGCCTGTTAGCCCATTGGTGAAAGACGAATGACGCTTGTCACAGTGACTTTTGTCAAACGTCGGAAAAAATGTTTGCCGAGCTGGGGTGCGAACTCAAAACCCCTAGATTGACAGCCCGCGTCGCTACCGACTGAGCTACCGGGGCACGTTTGGTAACATTGATTTGAATGACGCTGGTCACACTAATTTTTCAAATAATCGAAAACAATGTTTGCTACAAGTATTTGGGCTTGCCTCTTAGCATAATCAACACATGTGTGGTAAATCCAAAAGTGCACAATCTGTCACCCTTTCGTACAAATAACACATGCAGCAGATGGAAAATATCTATTAATGAGCAATGTTTCAGGAAAACAAAACATTGAACCACTTTTCCTGCATACAACAAATCTGCAGCAGACGGCCTTGAAAACGTCTGTACAAAAATATGAAAAATCAAAATAAATGAGAGATAATTTATTAAATAGGATTAAAACCACTGTGGCAAAAGGAGACATTGCTCATCATGAGCAATTTCTCCCTTCGCCACAGTGGTTTCAAAAGTTGTCTGCTGCAGAGGCAACACAAAGTGTCTGATTGTGGTAAAGAATCCATGCGTATGACCCAAATGGATATGGCTTTACATAAATTTCTAGAAACCGTCTTTGGCGAATATTGGCGAACAATGAAAAGCCATGTAAGACTGTGCTGGTTGATCCGGATCTAAGCTGGTCGCAAATGTTTTACTGTTGGTTTTCGCAGAGTGCCGCTTAATTGAAACGCCATTATCTGATAAAGTAAGTTGAAACATTGTGATAAAAGAGGAATTAGCCTTTGTGTACATTTTCTTTCTTTTTGCAACATCGTTTTCAAATGTCGCCTTTTTGCAGATGCATCTTACATGGGATGTGTAAAGCAGAACAATTCGTTATTGAATGGATTGGAGAGACAGAGAGACATATATAATATATTTGTTAAGCAAATTGTTCATAATATCTTGAAGAAAAAACCCAGAACTGACAATTTGAGGTTTGAAGAATCAGTATGGTCTTGATACGGAATTAAAAATAAAAGAACCAACTATTTTTTTAAAATGTCTCTACTAGAAATGTGTCTAAAGTTCAAAGTCGTCTGTACCATAGAATTGGTATTTCAATTAGACTATTTCAATTCGACGTGAAATATTTCTATTTTTGAATGGGCAGAATGGTCGTGGATTTTGCGAAACCCCGAAGTCGTAGAGAAGTCGTAGAGATTTTTATAATTATATATACGTGTGTTTTCTAGTATAATCATGTTAGTTTTAATATTGGCTTTGTCAATCGAAAATAGTCCACGCCAAACAAACTTTATGTTTTTCTGAAATGTAGAATAGATCAAGATCTATCTGCACATGCATGCTATCTGATCAATATGTGTACATGTGTGACTTACGTGAACATCTTCTAAACATTTCATTGAACAGAGCATGTTGATGTCTTTTTTTGTTTTGACTATTCTGGTCTAAGGTGGGCTTTCCCTTTGCAAAGTTTAAAGACGATCGATATAGTTTCATCGGTTTGTTTTAAAACATTCAGAATTTTCTGAAAGTTGGTGTGTTGATAGCATTCTACCTGATCTTCATAAATATGAAATATAAATATTGGGTAACCAGGCTCGGAAAACTTTATTCTGTATACCCCATACTTTGGCAATGTGACCGCTGTTTCCTATGTACTATTAAAACAATCTCATAATTTTAAAATTTTATTTTCAGTCTTACATCATTTGTTTGGCAACACTTCACTCTTTATATGACAAGCATACTGCGACGATGGTTCTCTCTGGTCTCTCTTGTCTCTACTCTCACGACACCGCACGAATAATGAAACAAGCTATCGCGTTGTCGCGAGAACAGCGTCAAATTCACTTGAATATTTCTTCTCCTCGTGTAAAAGTACGGGAAACAGAAGTTGTAATGGCTATGTGAAGTGCTCTCTGGTTTGTCGATATGTGGTCGTGTCCGTATTTTTAGCCAATCAGCGATCAGGTAATAGGAAACCATTTCTTTTTGTGTCGATATATTTAGTTTTGACGTGTCTGTGTTTTCCGCGGAAATGGTACCCCTTACGGCAACTCAAATATTAAGAAAACGAAGAGACGGATCAAAAATCGGGACGATCATTCGATGTAGCAACTGATGGGCTACACAACGCACACCGAGTGGTTTCTAAATTCGAACAAGAGTGCCAGTGCCGCCACAATATACGCCGCCACAAGATATAAAGATCAAGATTGGTCCTTTTAATGATTGCTTTTAACATGTATCACAAGACTACCATTAGAATCTCTATCAAAATGGCCGAACCGAAAAATGGTAATTTCATGAAAAAATATCACAAAACTACCATTATGGTAAAACAATCATTTAATGGAAAAGAAACAGCAAACAAAGTATTGGATTGGATTGTTGTAGCTTAATGTCCCATTCAACAAATTATTTCAGTCAGGAAGAAAATAGGATACATATAAACAGAGATAGAACCCTATAGAGGCTTCCGATATGAAAGTAGGTAAAATGGCAGTGTCGATATGTATCCTTTTTTCCTTCTGAGCATAACTCTTGCAAAAATCACTCTACCGGATAATCCCTGCTTTATGCACTTCTACCTGTTTGGAAACTTGAGTTGCGTTCTCAAGTGAATATGCTATAGAGACCAAGTTTCGAAAGGCATAACTATTGCAAAAATCGCTGAACAGGAAAATCGCCGCTTCATGCACATCTACCCATTATAGTTATGATATTGACCATGCTTTGAAAAGATTCGGTCAGAAACATAGGAAGAGTTGCGTTCACAAGGCTGCAATATCAATCAGCTACAGAGACTAAGTTACAAGGGACATAAATCTTGCAAAAATCAATGAACCGGAAAATCGCCGCTTCATGCACATCTACCCATTATAGTCATGACCAAGTTTTAAAAAGATTCGGTCAGAAACGTAGGAGGAGTTGCATTCACAAGGCTGCAATATCAATCAGCTACAGAGACTAAGTTACAAGGCTCATAAATCTTGCAAAAATCAATGAATCGGAAAATCGACGCTTCATGCACATCTTCCCATTATAGTTATGACATTGACCAAGTTTTGAAAAGATACGGTCAGAAACGTAGGAGGAGTTGCGTTCACAAGAAATGGACGTACGGACGGACGGACGGACAGACGGAGAAGATGACGCCAATATACCACCGCCTCCGGCGGCGTAAAAAAACTGTGGGAGGAGAAAGTTTTCGCAGGAAAAGCGCTTTTCCCCCGTTTCCATAGCAACGGTGGTTTCTATGACGACCATACTACAAAAGGAACAACTAGAGCCTAGACCATTCATCCCTATGGTCGAAATCCGTTGAATAGTTTTGGCGCTACGCTTGCCACAAACAGACAAACATTTTACAGACGGACAGAAACGAAGACCGACTTTAAGGGTCTCTAGAAGAGAGAACCAACAAGAAGAATTAACGGTAAAAAATGTAGCCAGCAAGAAAAAATTACACAACTAAAAATAATCGTATACAATTCTATGCATACTAAATCAATGTATTTATTTTCTCTTTTTTTTCAATGTTCAAACATTCAGAATTCTATTGAAATTTGCATACATAATCTTTAAGCATTACTGTATTAACCCTTTCCCACATACAGTAAATCTGCAGCAGACAACTTTGAAAACATAGTGACGAAAACCGTAAATATCTCCATGAAAGATATTAATTATTAAATAAAGTTGAAAACATTGTGGCTAAAGGAGAAATTGCTCATAATGAGCAATTTCACCTTTGGCCACAATGTTTTCAAAAGTCACCTACTGCTATTGCGTCGAAATGCATCTACAGGTGGGAATGGGCTAAAATATTATTTTAAAATCACAATTACCCAAACTTTTTTTTCAATTAAAATAAAATTTAATTATAAGTGGTGAGGTCAAGACTTATATTGCCTTAGAACAGGGACAGACAGACGGACGGCGGACACAGAGTGATCTGATAAGATCACCCTGAGCCTTGATCTAAAAAATACTGCTACATGTCACATAAGCACATTTCTTCATATATATATATATATATATATATATACATATGAGCCGTCCCACGGGAAACCAAACATTATGGACTGTGTGTTATGTATCAACCCAGATCAGCCTGCGCAATCAGCGCAGGCTTATCCGGGTCGACACATTCCGTCTCAGGGGGATACAGGTATAGAGTACGCAAAGTCCAAAATGCTAGTTTCCTCGTGTTCAGGAAAAAACTATCTTGTCATATTTATTCAAATTCCCAAGAACATACTAGAAACTGTCCGTAACTTATCAGCAAACAGTGCAAAGTTGTATCAAACTGCGCATATGTGATGTTAATCTAGATCTACATTAATGTCGATTTCTCATGTGTGATAAAAGTGTTGGATTATTAAATACAGATCAATTTAAATGTTAATATTCGAGTTCGTTTGCTTTTTTTTTTCCTCCAATTACCAAGGGACGCAACTTTATACGTTGAACTTCATAATGCTTTGTTGTTACTGCCCTTGGATAACTTGTCTCGACTTTGCTTTACTCCTCTAAGCAATAGACCAACGTCCCTAGGGTAAATAACTACAGACAAGTATAAACTCACACCGTTGCGTGTTACAATAATGTTAAACCGCAATATAGAAGCATCAAGAAGTGAATTCAGAAATATCATTTTTATAAGGAATGTGTCGAAGAACCTTTCAAATTTCTTTAATTGAAATTGAAATTTACTAAGTGTAAGCAGAATAAATCTAGTTCACGTGAACAGCAGATGACGTATAATGGCAGTCTGCTTTTTATCCTATTAGATTAACACTTTATTTTTTGGTTTGAAAATGTTAATATGATAAAATATGTTCGTTCTTGTCATCATCTGCAAAATCAATGAAAACAATCTGTCAGTTCGGTCTAAGATCCATGATTCAAAATTGGACGCTAAGAGAACTACTTCATTGGGTAAAAATGCATCAACCAATCATATATCAGCTAGGAATAAACCACGTGACGGTACAACGTCATGACGTTACATTAACGACGTCGTTACTATAGTTAGCCATTACAATTTCATAGTAGCAACGATTTACGAAAGCGCCTTTAGATAATAATTTTACTTACAAAAATATGCCAAAACGACAAACCTCGCCGAGGGTTGAACAATGGTTGGAAGATTACCAAGCAGAAATGTCTGCTGTTTCACTAGATGACGAAGAAAACGAGGGAATCGTAGAGACGAAGTCTCACAATAATGGAGTCTTAGCATTTGAAGAGAAAATAGAAGACCATTGTGATCTTGATTTGGAAGGTGAGATTAAAATTAAAAGAAATGTATTACAAATAGGTTTTAACTTAAAATACAAAAACAAACGTAGATCTAATACAAAAGGAGATATATACTTTAAAGATATTCTAAAATTGCTCCTTAAATGAAAACAATATGAATTCACTCTGTCTTAAAAATAAGTCATAAATCATCAGCAATAGGGAAATGTTAATACATTTAAAGTTTCATATTTTCACTGCGGGTAGACTGATACTTTCCTACTTGTCTGTGAAGGATATATCGAGCTATATTAATTAATTTGTGATAACAATTAGCATATAAGTGCAATTATCTTTTTTTCGATCCAAATTTAATATAATTTCATTATTAAAAATGACAAGTAAAACTACATAATCACAGTCAATATTTAACCAATTTTTTATGGCAGTGAAAATATAACCAGTTCAAAGGTAGAATTATCAAAAAACATGTACATGTATTTGCCTTTAATAAGGCTTAGGAATCTAGCGCCTTCAAGGCAATATGTTTTAAGCCCTGTGTTCCATGGAACATTATGACCTAGAATCTACATGCATCTTTAATAACCACATTTTGATACCTCTGCGGTTGGTCTACCTAGGTGATTTATAGAACATTCAACAATGCGGGTAATTGATATAAATACTGTTTTATGCACATATATATGAGGGTTTTCTCAGTTGATCCGAATTACTAAGCTGTAAAACTGTGATCCTGTCAATAGCAATAGGAACATAACTGTTTCTTTAACCCTTTTTCTGGCAAAGGCAATTAAAGGTGTTTGCTTACAATGCAGATTCCGGTGAGACAGTCTCTGTTTGCCACTAAGATATTATATGTTTACCAAATTTCATGTTGGACGAAACATGGAGTGGTCCAATTTTTAACATGAAAGAGTCGACTTTGTGAAATTCGGCAGTGAAAGGAATAAACAATGTGGACGCGCTTCTTATTCCAATTTCAAATAACATCTAATTTAACGTTTTCGTAAACAGAAATCCTGACCAAATGTGGACAGATGAAGATGGGAGAGCTTGCATTGAACTACAAGTTATTCAAGAATATATCGGAGGCCAATGAAACATTGATATACGGGTCAGAAAAAGCCACTGACAAACAGGACAGGTTAGTTTGTTTGTACCGGCACTTAAGCCTTATCCCACTTGACTTCTATAACATATACATATCATCTTCCTTGAATTAAGACAAGTTCTTAAATATTTAATGACAAGTGTTTCCCAAATACGTATTAATTATTAGCGAACTATGTTGATCAAGATACACATGGACGAAAGTGCAGGCGAATCTGTGTCTACATTGTTCGCAATTGTGGTTTAAAGTCGAGAATATCATGCTGCGCAAATGCTATTTAAAATCAAGGATGAGGGTTTGTTTATCTCGTTTCTCGGTCTGTCTTATAGGTTTCTCGTATATTTCCTCATCATCTCCATATACTGCACATAAGTTAACAACATTTTTTTTTTCCAAGATGTTGTCAAAGTCGTTTGTTACAAATTATATGTATCTGAGAAAAGAATTAAAAGTAAATAGCTTTGTTATATGTGACCAATATTCTCCATGTCCAAAGAAGTATAATTCCGAAATGTCTTAACAACAAGAAATTCTGCATTTTTGAAATCGATGTGAAATTAGAATGAGGATATTGCAACATTGTTTGATAAGAATATCCGTCTTGAGGTCTTTGCTGTGAGGGAAGACTCAGAAATGCCAATGCAGAATTATGGTCTTACCACATCGTTCATTAATTGAATGAGTTACTGATAATTTTATTTGTTTATGTGCATGGTGTAAAAAACCAGTTATATCACGGCGTTTACCGGGTCAGATACCAGTGCTGCGCTAGTCCATTTATCCT
This sequence comes from Serripes groenlandicus, assembly GCA_031761405.1. Classification (NCBI taxonomy): domain Eukaryota; kingdom Metazoa; phylum Mollusca; class Bivalvia; order Cardiida; family Cardiidae; genus Serripes; species Serripes groenlandicus. The sequence goes on along the minus strand of JASEVX010000004.1, from coordinate 77,369,740 downwards.
GACACCAGTGTGTCAGTCGTAATGCTATTTCGATACCCCAGAGCGCCAAGGAGGGAAAGCCATTACTACCATTTTTTTGAGAAAAAGTCTTTGGTATGATCCGGTCGGGAATCGAACCTGCCGCATCCGAGGCGGACTCTGTACCACAACACCACCGAGGCGATAAAAGTCACTGATAAACGATAAACTATTTGTATAGTAAATTGATATGATTGGCAGCTGAACGTGTTCTGAAATCAGATGCGTCAAGACAGGTTTACACATTGAGGTTCACCTTTTTTTCTGTTCTTTACATTCAGATTATCAGAGGACACCATGATAGCAATCGAAGCCTCACGGGAAGAGCTGGATGAGTGGACACGTAAATTGAAAACAGCTCATCGACTGCACACCAACTTTGAAAATGAGGCAACACATCTGAAAGACAAGCATCGTCATTATACAGTAGAATCAGAGATCATCGAGGAGTTCCACGATAATAGTAAAGTTGACTTTCAGGAATTGGTAACAGAAATAGAGGCACTACGGGAGAGAAGAGAGTTATTTGCTGTTGCTACGACAGCCAGCGTTGAAAAGCTTCATGAAAATACCAAAGCTTTGATTGGCGAAAACACAAAGAGTTCAGAATTACTTGCTGATTTAAGAAAAGAATTAAATGATATTAAGATAGCAATGATTGATGATAGCACTCAAAGTGAGAATGAATCAAATGGGGATCTAAATAGCGACAGCACGGAAACGAGCAATATCAATGATGTAGATACTGATAGTGAACTAACAAAGTCTGTCACAGAGAAACCCATAAGGGATATAAAGCGCAATTTTGCTTTTCATTTTCAATCACCGGACGGAAGCCATACACCGATGGAGCGATCTACTTCTCTGGACACCGATAACACATTGAACACATTTGAACAGAAAGTTAAAGATGGTGATGAAATTGAACTCACTTTTACTGAACTATCTAGTCCTGAGACAAATGACTTAATTGAAAACGAAAGAACCAGCAACTATTTCAAGTGTTTATCATGTGGATCCCGATGTGTTATCCCCTGGTGAATGCAATACACCAGTTTTAGAAGAGAATGTTCTAACAACTATACGAACAAAAGATCAAAGTGCACACTTAAACGCAAATGATCAAAGCAGTATTAACAGATATATCGCTGATATTACACCCAATCTGGTTTATTCAATGTCAAGCAACCACGATCAATCAGGTCTCTGTTATAATGAAAATGAAAACAAACAAAAGTGTGAGGTTGGCATTGGTCAAAGAAAAAGTTGTATTGACACAAGAAGTCAATCAGTTTCAAGGATACCGAAACTTGGTGTAAGGACTCCATGTAGTACTAGCAGATGCGATGGTCGATCTGAATTAAGTAAAAATAAACAAAGAAAGTTTGTACCTAGAAGTGATTACAGTAGAGAAACATATAATAAAGAAAGTTTGGTCAGTCATAGTCATGTTGATGAAACAGCACGAAGGAGGAAATTGGGCCAGTATGTAAATACATGTGGATTTGAAAAGAAAATTGAACTTGCACCTAAAGACAAAACCATAAACGAACAAGACAAATATGGTGAGATAACGAAGTTAAACATCAAAGCAAGAACATATATTTCATGCGAAGGACACCATATAACAGACAAAAAGTCTCCAAGAAAACTCCCACCGATTTATTCTAAAGTTCAGAAACAACTTCCGGGAAACACAAAGATTCCCCCCATAGCACAGCGTCCTGGAAAAATATCACCAATAAATTCCAATCAAGGAAAACTACCTGCAATCGTAGCCTCTCAAAAAATGCCAAACAAGGGAAAATTACCATCTGTTGGTAATAAGCTACCAAACATAGCATCGAACTATAAAAGTGACGTTAATAAGTCGCACCTACATTCGGAAAACACGACTGTGACCAAAGTTATGGAGCTTAAACAAAGCACAATGGGGTCATCAAAACAAAGCACAATATCAAAGAAACCATCCACCAACAAAGTCGAAATTAAAACCACGCCTATTCAAACAGGAACAAATACACCTCTATACTTAACCCCAATACGACTGAAGGAAAATAATACTTCAAGGAAAAAGAAGACAGTAGTACCACCAGTTACAGCATCTGGAACAGCTTCACGAAAATGCGCTCAAATGAAAAGTGTTTGCTTCAATGGGGTTTTACCTGCTATCAAGACAAATATAACAGGGAAAAACAAAACACAAGATGGCGATGAACTATTAGTGGTATCAACAGGACAGATCAATAATCATACCGACAGTAATGTTAGTGTTGTTGGAAAACACAAGCTTCTATCGAAAAGAAAGCTTTTAAAGCATTACTAAGATGATTTAAACTCTTATTTGTATGAACTCGAGATACGCTGTGAACACTAACAATGGCTTGATTTAATTTATTTTGAAACCGTTAATTTTAACTGTTACATAAAGGAAGTATGAACTGAGCTAAAGAAGAAACATATATGATTTAAAAAATGTTCCATGAAATGGTAAAAAGAAGATATGAACTGAAAGTTCAAAAAGATATATATATGTTTATTTATTATTTAACCATTTTTATGCGGGGGATTCAGCTATGCTGATTACCTCCGTATATTGTCATGCCCAGCTTTCAAGAAGTGTAAATTTGTAAATTGTTTGTGCTGCCTTCTGTATTTTTCAAAATAGACAATCTTTCTTGATTGTCCAGTAAATGTACACAATGTAAAGTTTTAATCCATGAAGTTGTATACATAATTTAGAAATTTAAGTTAGACATAAGGATCTTTCAGATATATGGATAACGAGTAGCTTGAAAGCGGGTAGCTCAAAAACCTTTTGAGAAAATCCCTGCAATGAAAAATACGGAAATACTGCTGTCATGCATCGTCAATATTTTCCCTTGTTAACACTATACAGGCTATACAGAACATTCATCTTCATCAAATCTTGAACAAGTTCGAAACTGGGCCACCTGGCGTCTAGGTCGTAGGTCGTCACTCAAACGTATGTTCGCGCCAGGTCAACACTTTCTGAACATAAGTTTGAATGTCGAACTACGACCTACGCGCCAGGTCAACACTCTCTGAACATAAGTTTGAGTGTCGACCTACGATCACGCGCCAGGTCAACCTGATTTCATTTACTGAGCTGAATAAGGAGAAAATTTGGATGGGGTAGGATGCTCTCTATAGTGCTGCACTTGGAAGGAGTCTCAACTCTTTGAAATATCTGATCGGTCAAGGTGTGAAAACTGATAAGCGATCTAAAGATAAAGGATACACAATACTTCACGCTGCTGCTATGAATAGCAAGACCGATATCGTGCGATATCTGTGTAACACTTACAGGTTTCTAATGCCTATGAAGGCTATCAAAGGCGAAACGGCTACCGATTTAGCACACATAAATAGAAAAGTAAATTGTGAAAAAATACTGCCTGGATGGACGTTTTTAGGCGGGTAGATATCCAATGTATTTGCCAAAGAAGCAATACGTTATATTTTTTCCGTTTAAATTGTGATGTATGATAAGATAACACTGATTGGACAGCATAACCGTTATATATTTGCCAAAGAGAAAAGTTTCATTTTGAATTCGTCAAATGGCCACCAAGTTATGTGCATCATCAGCATTCAATGAACTTATACTATTAGTTATCTGTTTGAGTGAATGGTGTTCAAAATCATTGTTTAAAGATACTCTGTCTAATTACGGTGACAGTACAACCGGTATTACTGCTACTACACGTGTTAAATGACTTGGTATCGAACCTGGGATTCCCATTCAAAAGACAGACGCTCTTACCACTACACCACTACTTTGTTTGTTGTTAAAATCATGCATTAATAAACCAGAAAATGGGAAAATAATGCTTGCTTGAAATACTTTAATCATACCTGTTTTCTTTAATGACATGTATGCAAAAAGAAATCTGTATATTAAAAATTGATATGTGCAGACAGAAAAATGTTTATATTACTTGTGATTTTGTAACATAATTATGATTTGGAAGAAACAGTTGTTGAAACTGTTTTCCATGTTGTGTTAGTATCACATGTGGAATCGTACAATCCAGACGGTGTAAACAATAACAAATTAACACGCATTGATAAGCCCTCGCATCGATCAGTATACGCTAACCTCTAAAGCGGCCATTTCACCAAGGATTGTTTTGGTCCCGATAGTACGCGATCCTTTTTTTGGTCGATCGGCCGCATTTTTGCGAAAATAGTCGGGAACCTGCGAGCACTGTCGAGCACTACCCTATACCTTCGGGGGAAGATCTGGCGCAATCGCCTCAGTCCTCCGAGGGTCAGGTACCGGAAAGGTGATCGACTACTGTTTTTAAACATATTAAAAAACAGTAGCCGATCAAAAACCGTCTTGGTCGTCCGAGGGTTTGTCTCGCCCGCCCTCTGGAGCTTTCGTATAGCCTCTGTCGCTCTCTACCGAGGGTCGTGCCTGCGGGTACTTGCGCGTCCTTAGCTTGCGTCCCGGTAAAGCGGCCAGATCGGGCCGAATGGAAAAAACAATCCTTGGTGAAATGCAGCCATAACCGAACAATCAATCTAAAACCGAACCATCATTCATTGGTGATGATGGTTATAAATACTGCAAGATTTATTGGTGTTTAACGCCTTTTTGCAACATTTATTCACTCAATTCACGGTGGCCAGTTCACCTACCCGAATATTTCCTAGCTTTCTGGCACCAGTACTACACATAAAAAAATTCCAGGCAGGCAACTGACTGCTTTTCCACTTATACTCAATCGTCGGAAAGAATGTTAGCCGAGCTGGTGTTCGAACCCAAAACCGCTGGATTGACAAAATACCAAGGGTGTATGTAGGAGTTCGCTATATATGTTCTACACATTCTTATTCGAATCGAATCCTTAAAAAGGCAAAACACTGAATAGGCATAGCATTTGTCGTGCTAGATCGGTATTTATATATAGGGCAGAAATATAAAATTTGAGTGAACACGTATTATCTTATCTAATACACGTATGCGACTAACTGCAACAAAGCTATTTGTTAAATCAAACATTTGGTTTAATTGGAGCTCATTTACGTAAAAGGAATATTTGCTTTTTGTTTGACAATTTCTCCCTTTACCGTGCATAGGATATACGAATATATATTTTTAAATATATTTTGTATTCAGATAAGAGCAAGTTTATATAACATACCACACAAATATAATACTTCAGTTTTAACAAATATAAATAGCAGACTAATGGTAAAAACAGGGGGGAACAAAGGGAAAAATAATCTAGAACATTTATATATTATCCCCCCGTTTGAATGATAAACGGCTTTGAAAAATCAAGTCTATTTATAATAAGTTAATATAAATATTTTAATTTGTATAACAGTCATTTGAAAGAAGAAAAAACGTAACAATCAATCAGAAATCATTGAAGAAGGTGACCAAGTTGCTCAATTTCTCCCTTTGCCGTGCATAGGATATTTTAATACCTGAATTTAGTGTAGATGTGTCAAAAGTGGGTGTAGAGGATATTGATTGATTGATTGGTGTTTTACGCCACTTTAAAAATATTTTCACTAATATCACGGCGTTTCTTTGGTAAGTTACCAGTACTTCTGGTCCATATATCCTGACACCAGCCAGTGAGTCGTAATGCTAACTCCTAAAACCCCGACCTCCAAGTAAGGCAGCCATTACTACCATTGTTGAAGTATTTCGTATGACCCGACCGGGAATCGAACCCGTGACCAGCACCCGCGACGGACGCTCTACCACTACACCACCGAGGCCGTCATGTATAGGATAACTATTGTTAACATTTTCAGCGTCGAATTCCCGAAAGTGGACTCTTCCATGTTAACAATCGGGCGTCTACATGTTGTAATCATAAAAGACAAATAATGCTGATTTCAGGAGAGACAGCTCGTTTCAAGCCGACTCACTTGAATCTTTATTGTTTGTAAAAACCTCAAAATCGCCATTGGCCCTGAAAGGGTTGCACGTGTAGATTGGTAAATACACATACAGAGTATGTAAATGTAGATCAAAATAGTTGGTAATTTGATTTAAGTGTAAGACTTTTAAAATATACATTGAATATACTTGTCTAATAGGTCGTATTATCCCTTTTCCTCATACGTCAAGTTTTCACCAAACGACATTGAAACCTGAAGACCAACATACGGAAACTCCAAATAAATGAAAGAATGTTTATTAAATAGAGTTAAAAACAATGTTTCAAAAAACCCCAGACATTTCTCATCAATTTGCCACAATTATGCAAAAAGATGTCTGCTGATTTGTTGTACCTATTTCATCAAATCTATTCAATGTTGTGGTATTTTTTTGTCTTTATATAAAAGGGTTAATTACGGTTCTTTAATGCGAACATTATTTAATAACTTTGAAAAGTTTAAGGAAGAAATGTTGAATATTTGCCAATAGAAGGCGGGCACGTCCGTCTTTTTTTGTCTTTATATAAAAGGGTTAATTACGGTTCTTCAATGCGAACATTATTTAATAACTTTGAAAAGTTTAAGGAAGAAATGTTGAATATTTGCCAATAGAAGGCGGGCACGTCCATTTTAAAAACATTGTTGGAAAGGGATTAGTTGTGCATAAAGAACACTTTCTGAGTTTGTCGTAATGATCTACTACATGTATAGGTCAATAATAACACTATCATCTATACAAATAAATCATATCAACATATCAAAAACATCTACCTCCAACTTCTCAAAGGCAACTGCTTACCCTACGCAACACAACAGTATAATTGCTTAATAGAATTATACGCATTGTGACACTGCGAATTCTCCTTTTGCGACATTATTTTGAAAAATCGTCCGCTGTAGTTGCGTCGGAAAGCGTCAGCACGTCTGAAAGCGTCAGCACGATAGAAAGCGTCTGCACGTCTGAAAGCGTCAGCACGACAGAAAGCGTCGGCACGTCTGAAAGTGTCAGCACGACAGAAAGCGTCAGCACGACAGAAAGCGTCGGCACGTCTAAAAGCGTCAGCACGTTTGAAAGCGTCGGCACGTCTGAAAGCGTCGGCACGTCTGAAAGTGTCAGCACGACAGAAAGCGTCTGCACGTCTGAAAGCGTCAGCACGACAGAAAGCGTCGGCACGTCTGAAATTGTCAGCACGATAGAAAGCGTCAGCACGACAGAAAGCGTCTGCACGTCTGAAAGCGTCAGCACGACAGAAAGCGTCGGCACGTCTGAAAGTGTCTGCACGCAGAAAGCGTCGGCACGTCTGAAAGCGTCGGCACGTCTGAAAGCGTCGGCACGTCTGAAAGCGTCGGCACGTCTGAAAGTGTCAGCACGACAGAAAGCGTCGGCACGTCTGAAAGCGTCAGCACGACAGAAAGCGTCAGCACGACAGAAAGCGTCGGCACGTCTGAAAGTGTCAGCACGACAGAAAGCGTCGGTACGTCTGAAAGTGTCAGCACGATAGAAAGCGTCAGCACGACAGAAAGTGTCAGCAAGACAGAAAGCGTCGGCACGTCGGAAAGCGTCTGCACGTCTGAAAGTGTCAGCACGACAGAAAGCGTCGGCACGTCTGAAAGTGTCAGCACGACAGCAAGCGTCGGCACGTCTGAAATTGTCAGCACGACAGAAAGCGTCAGCACGACAAAAAGCGTCGGCACGTCTGAAAGCGTCAGCACGTCTAAAGCGTCGGCACGTCTGAAAGCGTCAGCACGTCTGAAAGCGTCTGCACTTCGGGCTCTGGGTTAACTTGTACTTTAAATGGTGTTGTGATTGTGCTTCCGATAACTCAACTAACATTCGATATTGCATGACCTATAAACACAACACACCTTGATTAAACAGTGTAACCCCCATAATGCCACCTTCATGTAGCGAACACCTTTTAATATTTTTAATATTAACAAAAGCATAGAAGAATATTTACAAATAATAGTATAATGTTGGGATAGAGAAGGGTGAACAGCATTATGAGAAAACGTACACATGTACCTATTTATTTATCCTTTTCCTACCATGTTTTCGAAAACTCTCTGCTTCTGATGATGTTCCTCGATGTCTTTCTATCAAGGATATGGGTTCCTTTCTACGAGCCACACCTCTCTAGAACAGAGTTGGCGCTACGTACAAATACATGTTTAATGTATTTCAGGATTGTTTTCTTTTAAAGAGATGTCCAATGACATTTTGCTCCTTTTTCCCGACTAATAAATGTACGCGACAGTTAACAGTAATTTTAAAACGATTACTGTTAACAGAACAAAGGCAAAAAGTATCAGATTTATTTTTTCAAATTCCATTATGTTACTGGCAAAATGTTATGCACGCTTTTACAAAACACAAGGAGAGCGCTTCTTAAATAAATGTATGCATTTGACTTTTGAACGATTTACGTTTACCGATTATAAACAAAATGAATTCAGACATGGGTACCCTCTTTTGTCTTCTTAAATGTCCTACCCCCCCCCCCCCCCCCCCCCCCCCCCCCCCCCCCTCGACCAAAAATAAAAAACATATATTTACTTCCAGATTAAGAATATCTACCCAAGTTTACATAGTAGTGGAATCTATCTGCGGTTGATATAAGACTTGTTTTGTGCCATAGGTGTGTATTCGAAATTCCAATCATTGAAAGAGTGAGTATTATTATTATAATAAGTATTATCTCTATAATAAGTATTATTTATAATAAGTTTTATTTGTATAATAAGTATTATTTGTATAATAAGTATTATTTGTATAATAAGTATTATTTGTATATAATACTTGTATAATAAGTATTATTTGTATAATAAGTATTATGTGTATAATAAGTATTATTTGTATAATAAGTATTATTTGTATAATAAGTATTATTTGTATAATAAGTATTATTTAGTATTATTTGTATAATAAGTATTATTTGTTTATAATAAGTATTATTTGTATAATAAGTATTATTTGAAATATTATTTGTATAATAAGTATTATTATTTATATCTCAATACTCTTTTGGTCTATCTATATCTGGTAACCCGTCTCCACCTATGTCGTTCACATACATGTACATAACATATATCACAAATACCAAGATTGAGAAGATAGCATTACGACCGATGCATTATTACATCCGAATATGTGTACGAACTTCCACGAACTCACCGTGTCTACCTATTTTTGAGTGCATGTTCGATAAATATGCATAGTACCGACAGTATTTGCTTGGTTCCTGATAACAATCGAATCATCTGATATTAATTTAGAGTCGTCTGCCATGAAATCATTCATCTGTTTGCCTCCTATTTCTGGTCTATATTAGTCTAAAGAATTAGGAAAATCTGAATAATTAATAATCTCCATCCAAAATTGTAAACATTGTCGGAAAAGGAAACATTGCTAGTTTGTAATAATCTCTCCTTTTTCAATCGTGTGTCTTCTGTTGCAAATATGTCAAATATAACATTGCGAATATCGGAAGTGCAGTTTGTATAAATTTTTGTTGTAAATGTTATATTTTGTCACCATTGTTGAACGCGTGTGGTCCGCCCCGGTGGTGTAGTGGTAAAGCGTCCGCCTTGAGTACGGCATGTCATGGGTTTGATCCCTGGCCAGGTCAATCCAATACCTTTAAAATGAAAGTAATGGCTGCACCCCTGGCGCTCATGGTTATGGGCTTAGCATTACGACTGACTGGTTGGTGCCAGGAAAAATGGACAAGGAGCACTCGTAACTTACCAAGGAAATGCTGTGATATAACTAAACATTGTTGAAAGCGGTGTAAACCACAAAACAGTCAATCTATGAACGTGTGTGAGCCGCGTTTGTCGATTCTAAATCGGATTTACAGCATATACCCAATAAAATTCTGTTCTTACTTTTTTAGTATCTAAAACAGTTTTGAAACTACGAGACATCAAAGTCTACCACTGACGTCACTTTTTAGACGTCTCTCAAATGTCCCTCGTTAAAACAAAAACAGCTGACAGTTTGGTCAATTTTAGGTTGATAGCTGCGAAATTAGGGTTCGGGTTTTTAGGGTCAAATGATACATCTAGGATTACATGATATTTAGTCGAACCGTGAAAGCTCTTCTGAAACTGTACGGACGCACAGATTCTCTCGAGTCTTCACTTCACGCAGATGCATTAATATTCCAATCTCGCTAGAGGCGGCCCCTACTGTATCACTGGATCTTCACTGTGTAATAACTCCCGAAGATCGGTCCTTTTATAAAGTTGTTAAATTTATTGTTTCCATATAAACAGATGGACCGAAACATACAGAAAAGTATTTTACTCCTCTTGGATGGGGGCCGCCTGTTAAGGATGGGAATTCTACAACAACAACACCGTGATATTGACGAAATCCTGGCTGACAACCTGATACATATTAAGGTAAGGGAACTTAAGGATTCGGGAAGGATATCGGATGAGCATTTCCATCTGCTGTTTCCTCCCACAGACCTCAGTCAATGGGATGCAACTATCACGTCACGTTTTCTAAAACATTGTACCGACCTTGAAGAACCACATCGTAAGATTATGGACGAATTATATGAACTCCGAAACAATGGGATGGAAATGAATAAAAACCTAGAGTTGTCCAATGAAGACTGTACATCAGTATGGAATAGGATTGTCAACATCCTTCAAAGGGGGAAACAACTTCTCACCGGTCCCATTGTAGTTGAGATCAATGAAACTATAAATCGAATCGAACAATCACCAGTTACACCTGAAGACATAGACAGGGTGGAGAGTTGGTACGACTTAGAAACAAACTACGAAGACACTAACACAGATTATGGGGATACGACAGAAGGTAACTCCGTTGTCAACGATGCTGCATTTCACGGTAAACTTTCAACACTCAAATACGTTAGACAGAAATTCCCTGAACGACTACAGGAGCAGGATAGGAAAGGTAACCAAGCTGTTCACTTTGCCGCAGAAAGGGGGCATATAGATTGTTTGAAATATCTGATTGGTGAAGGTATGAAAACAGACACACGGTCTAAACATGGCTCAACAATTCTACATGAAGCTACCTATGGAGGATCAGTGCCGATGGTACGCTTTATTTATGAAACATTTCCCTCGCTGACAAAGGATATAAATGAGAAAGGACAGGATGCCCTCTTTACAGCTGCACGTGGTGGGAATCTAGATTGTTTGAAATATCTCATTGATCAGGGTATGAACACTGATACGCGGTCTAAAATTCGAAACACGTTACTACACGAAGCCGCCTTTCGAGGATATTTACCGATGGTGATGTATCTTTGTAAAAAATGTCCTGAGCTGAAAAAAGAGAGAAACAAGAAAGGACAAGATGCTCTCTATAATGCTGCATGTGGAAGCCGTCTTGATTGTGTAAAATATCTGGTCGGGCAAGGTATGAACACAGAAAGGGAACGTAAACCCGAAAACATATTACTACATGGAGCGGCCTATGGAGGATATGTGGCGGTGGTAAAATACATTTGGAAAATATTTCCCGATTTGAGATATGAGATAAATGAGAATGGAATGGATGCTCTCCATATTGCTACACGTGGAGGGAGTCTTGACTGTTTACAATATCTAATCGGTGCAGGTATGAAAACAGAAACACGGTCTAAACATGGCTCAACAATTCTACACGAAGCGGCCTTTTGGGGATCTGTGACCATTGTACAATACGTCTACGAAAAATGTCCTGAACTGAAAAATGAGAGAAATGAGCAAAGACAAGATGCTCTCCATAGTGCTGCATGTGGAGGTCGTCTTGACTGCTTGATATATCTGATCGGTCAAGGCATGAACACAGATACGCGATTCGAACACGGAAACACGTTACTCCATTCAGCGGCCTATGGTGGATCTGTGTCGATGGTACGGTATATTTTGGAAGCATTTCCTAAGCTGAAAACGGAGAGAAACGATAAAGGACAGGATGTTCTCGATACTGCTGCATGTAGTGGGAATCTTGATTGCTTGATATATCTGATCGGTCAAGGTTTGACATCAGATACGCGATCCGAGGATGGAAACACGTTACTGCATGTAGCGGCCTATGGTGGATCTCTGTCGATGGTACGATATATTTGGAAAACATATCCTGAGCTGAAATACGAGATAAATAAGAAAGGACAAGATGTTATCTATTGTGCTGTACTTGGCGGGAGTCTTGACTGTTTGAAGTATATGATCGGTCAAGGTATGAAAACTGATACGCGGTCGGAACATGGAAACACGTTACTACATTCAGCAATATATCTAGGCTATCCGAAGACGGAGACACGTTACTGCATGCAGCGGCCTATGGTGGATCTGTGTCGATGGTACGATATATTTGGAAAACATGTCCTGTGCTGAAATATGAGATAAATAAAAAAGGACTAGATGCCCTCCATAGTGCTGTACGTGGAGCGAATATTGATTGTGTGAAATATCTGATCGGTCAAGGTATAAAAACAGATACACGATCCGACAACGGAGACACGTTATTACACGAAGCGGCATATGGAGGATCTGTGTCGATGGTACAATATATTTGGAAAACATATCCTGAGCTGAAATACGAGATCAATAAGAAAGCACAAGATGCCCTCCATAATGCTGTACGTGGAGGGAATGTTGACTGTGTGAAATATCTGATTGGTCAAGGTATGAAAACAGATACACGATCCGACAACGGAGACACGGTATTACACGAAGCGGCATATGGAGGATCTGTGTTGATGGTACAATATATTTGGAAAACATATCCTGAGCTGAAATACGAGATCTATAAGAAAGCACAAGATGCCCTCCATAATGCTGTACGTGGAGGGAATGTTGACTGTGTGAAATATCTGATCGGTCAAGGTATGAAAACAGATACACGATCCGACAAAGGAGACACGTTATTACACGAAGCGGCATATGGAGGATCTGTGTTGATGGTACGTTATATTTGGGAAACATTTCCGGAGCTGAATATGGAGATGAATAAGAAAGGACAAGATGTTATCCATTGTGCTGCACTTGGGGGGAATCTTGACTGTTTGAAGTATCTGATCGGTCAAGGTATGAAAACTGATACGCGGTCGGAAAATGGAAACACGTTACTACATTCAGCAATTAATGGAGGATCTATGTTGCTGGTACAATATATTTGGGAAGCATTTCCTGAGCTGAAAATGGAGAGAAACGATAAAGGACAGGATGTTCTCCATACTGCTGCACGTAGAGGGAATCTTGATTGCTTGATATATCTGATCGGTCAAGGTTTGACATCAGATACGCGATCCGAGGATGGAAACACGTTACTGCATGTAGCGGCCTATGGTGGATCTGTGTCGATGGTACGATATATTTGGAAAACATATCCTGAGCTGAAATACGAGATAAATAAGAAAGGACAAGATGTTATCCATTGTGCTGCACTTGGGATGGATCTTGACTGTTTGAAGTATCTGATCGATCAAGGTATGAAAACAGATACACGATCCGAAATCGGAAACACGTTGTTACACGAAGCGGCATATGGAGGATCTGTGTCGATGGTACATTATATTTGGGAAACATTTCCCGACTTACAATATGAGACAAACAAGAACAGAGAGATGCCCTCCATAATGCTGTACGTGGAGGGAATGTTGATTGTGTGAAATATCTGATCAATCAAGGTATGAAAACAGATACACGCTGCGAAAAAGGCAACACGTTATTACACGAAGCGGTATATGGAGGATCTGTGTCGATGGTACATTATATTTGGGAAACATTTCCTGAGCTGAATATGGAGAGAAATAAGATAGGACGTGATGCTCTCTATAGCGTTGCATATGGAGGGAGTGTCGACAGTTTCAAATACTTGATCAGTCAAGGTATGAAGATAGATACCCAATCTAAATATGGACAATCAATTCTACATCAAGCGGTGTATTACGGTCATGAATTAGTTGTCCGGTATCTTTGCGAGAACTATAATCACCATTTCGAATATGAACAGGCTCATGGACAACAATTAATTTTCGCGGCGGTATGTGGTGGTCATCTCGACATACTGAAATACCTTCTCAGTCTCAAAATTGACCCCGAATTACCGAATAGGAAAGGACACACAATACTACACACTGCTGCTATGAATGGTAAGACAGATTTTGTGCGGTATCTGTGTTCTACTTGCAAGTTTCTTATTCCTTTGAAGACTATTAAAGGCGAAACAGCGAGAGAATTAGCTGACATAAATAGTAGAGTCGATTGTGTTAAAATACTTGAGGAACGGTTTTAGAGCAGTTTTTGTTTTTGTGTGCTCTCCAATTTGAACATATGTATATTAATTGCTTATGACGTCACGTAAACTGGAACACACACGATTACATTACTTGACATATCTCGCATTAGAAAGTATGACAGATATAAGGATGAAAATATTGTTTGTTCCCCGAACGCCTACTCGAATTAATCTCTACCTGGTCAAAACTGGGGATTAGGGGGCCTTTTAAATGGCAGTTATAAGGGATAGATATATGTGATTATCACTTTGACAAGACAAGGTCCCCTAATTCCCTAATAAACTTTAAGTCGAGTAGGCGTTCGGTGAACACACCGTTCTGGATTGAAATGAAATGATATTTCAAACTTCAAAATCCTGTGCGTTATCACAACAAATTTTGAATCCGTTATGAGGGCTTAAGGATTAACAAAGAAATGTGTCATTTTGTAAAATATGGTTTAACTGTATGTATCATTAAGTAATTTAAAACAACTCAATCTGAATATTTTGTGTAAGTTATGTACGTTTACAGTTTGAAACATTTAATTATTCAACATTTCCATGTCAATAGAAATTTACATTTGCATTTTATTATAGAACAATCATGTTTTAATTAAATGAAACATGTAAAGAAAAATGTGATGAAGACTACCACAATTTTGACTGTTTTCTATTGTGAAATTTAATTAATAAAGATATAAAGGAACGAGTGACAATGGATATTTTTTTTTTTTTTTTTTTTTTTTTTTTTTTTTTTTTTTCCAACTGTCACTTGACAGCCCGTTTATTTATTTTTTCATACATTTTGTTTTTTACATAGGTAACACAACTTACAGCAACTGTAAACAAAATTTTAAAGAAAGAGAAAATACAGGATATTGTAAGAAACAATTCCAATTATTAGAAAGCAAATAAAATACTGCTGTTGCAGTGTTTGAAGGTATAAAGAATCCTCACTGTATTATCAATCTAGTACATAACGAAAACGAAAAAATCGCTAGAATGATGAAGTGATCGAGTGTGGCATGCGTGCGTTCGAATGTTTGTGTATATGTGTGTCTCTTATGAGTAAGTTTGATTATGTTATGTTATGTTGATTTTTAACGCCATTTTAATTTTAACATGAAAAATGTTTTGCTTAATATTATTAAAGATTGTCGTGAAATTTTTTAAGCATGGCGTCAACTGTACTTTTCCTGTTTGCTATCTTCCAAAGATAGGAGAACTCTTGTTTGAACAGTAAAAATATATTGTAGAATTTTGTTCTGTTTTCACTAAGGAAATAGGCTTTGTATATACAAAAACAAAATAGTGACAGTATGATGTTAAGTTGATGATATTTAGTCTGGCGTAGTTTATACCCTTCGATTACTGTTTGCATTGAACATATGTTTTTGTCTATTCGACATATTGCCAACAGTTTATGTAATTGTGACCAGCTGTCTGCAACTAATGGACAATGTACAAAGACATGTTCGTATGTTTCAGGTATATTACAAACGTGACAGTTAGGAGAATCTATCATTTTCCACTTGAAACGTGTTTCTCTTGATGTGAAGATTTTATGTATTAGTCGGTATTTGAATTGTTTTATTCTGTTGTCGTATATATTGTTAATGAATTCATATATAGTCGACCAGTTGGCTTTGTGATGAAGTAGTTCATTCCAATATTTATGAATGTATGGTTCATCGAACTTTTTATTTACAATAATCTGATATACTTCTTTGTTTTTTATCGAATTGAATTGCGTGTTGAATATTGTAGTTTCCAGTTTGGTTTTGACTTTTGTTTTTATTGATCTTTCCGATGTGAGTATGTTTAACCATGCCTTTGGGATACATTGCTTTAACGTATGCGTTTCGGCTATCCAATTTATCTTCAAATTCAATTTATTGTAAATTGTTTCCTCACAGACATAACCATTTTTGTTTATTATATCATTAATAAACAGTATGTTGGAATTTACCCAGTTCTTGAATATTATACATTTACGATTGTGTTTGATGAATTTATTTCCCCAAATGAGCTGTTTTCTGATATCGTCAAAAGTTTTTAGATTTATTTCATCGTTATTTTTTGCTTTAATCCAAATTTCAAGTAAATTTTTGTAGTAGTCACTTATGTGTGATGTATCAATACTGCGTATAGAATCCAGATTCATGTGAAATATCAAGTAATTGTTTCCATATCTATTTAAGAAATATTTTGGGATTATTTGCCAATGGGCTTTATCATTTTGCTTTTCGATTAAGGATTTTATCCATTTTAGTTTTAGAGAAGTGATGAAGGCATCTAGGTCAATCATTCCAAGTCCACCTTTGGATTTCGGTCCTGTAATTACTGATCTTTTAATTTTTTCCCTTTTGTTGTTCCAAAGAAATTTAAAAATTAATTTGTTTATTTCTACAATTTGCTTTTTTGGGACTAATAATGACTGGAATAGAAAAACAAATTTTGGAATTATTATGCTATTTATTACTTGAATTTTGCCATAAAATGTTAATTTGTGTTTGTTCCAGTTTTCAATAATACTGTTACACTGTTTTAATTTATTATTCCAGTTTAATTCATTGCATTCATCTACATTTGTTCCGAAGTAAGCACCAAGTGCTTTGATTGGGCTAGATCGCCAAGCTATATTACCAGGTTTGTTGTGGTTTAATGCTAGCTTTCCAATCCACATTGCTTCAGTTTTGTTAGAATTTAACTTAAGTCCAGAGTGTTTCCCGAATAGTGTCACAATGTTTAATGCGTTTTGTACGTCATTTGCACCTTTTAAAAATAAGGTAGTATCATCCGCTAATTGCGAAATTCGTAATTCTTCATTGGAATGCTTTATATGTATACCGTGTATTAACTTGGAGCTTCGTTATTTAATTAATAAAGATATAAAGGAACGAGTGACAATGGATATAAGTTAGAGTACACTTTGCTTTATTATCATGTTCGACGTTAACCTGAAGTACCGTGACTATCGGTAATTCCATCCTAGTTGATATACAATGGATTCGCGATAATTCGAACACCTTTGAATTCGAATATACCGTTTAACTTTAAACACTTCATTGAACGGATATGTAATTGAAAACAGTAGCGAAGGAGACATTCTGATTGGTCAAACGATCTGTACAATTGTAAAATGATATGAGCCACTACACAAGAAAATCAACATTATGGACTCTGCGTAATTTATCGACCCAGATCAGCCAGCGCAGTCCGCGTAGGCTAAGCAGGGCCGACACAGTCCGTCTCGGTGGGGGGGGGGGGGGGGGGGAAGAGGTAAAGGGTTAAGATTCCTGAAACAGAAAATCCTCAAGAAGCGAAAAGTGTCTGTCCGGGTTAGCCTGCGCGGCATGTTGTCCATAATGTTGGTTTTCTCGTGGAACGGCTCAATTATATTAATTGTGTTAGAGTATGTTTTTCATTATCTAGCTAGGGTCTTTGATTGATAGACCTTGACTTTACAATGCATTATTAAAATCTCCCTTTATAGTCAACTATATACAAATATATCAAACTTCTTTCCGATTAGGTCCCAAAATAATTTCATATAATAAATATCAGGTAAATTATTGCATCTGTTCATATGATTGGGTTGTTGAAACCGACATTTCAATCACGATAATGATTAAATCACAATCCAATCAGAGTGTCAATGTCATGATGTTATTAACTGAATATCCGAAGTGTTGATATAACAATTTTAAATCACAATTGAAAATATTGTGAGAAAAGTAGACATTGCTTTATTTGACCAAACGTTGTTGGTTTTTTTTTTCAATTATACGGTGTACCGCTAGGGCCATCGTGCTATCGCGCTGTCAACAAGCACACGCGATGCCACGATAGCACGATGACACGATGGTGATGACACAATGACACGATGACACGATGGTGATGGTACGATGACACGATGGTGATGACACGATAGCACGATGACGATGACGCGATGACACGATGACACGATGACACGATGGTGATGGAGCGATGCTACGATGGCACGATGACGATGACGCGATATTACATCGCGTCATCGTCATCGTGCCATCGTGCCATCACCATCGTGTTATTGTACATCACCATCGTGTCATCGTGCTATCGTGGCACGATGGCCCTAACCGAACACCGTACAATTCCCCTCACTTTCATTTTTTCAAATTGTTGAATTTACGTCGAAATTCGACTGTTTGAGGGAGAGGTAAAGATGTAAAGAGTACGGTGTTCCGTTAGGGCCATCGTGCTATCGCGCATACGCGATGCCACGATAGCACGATGACACGATGGTGATGACACGATGACACGATGACACGATGGTGATGACACGATGGCACGATGGTGATGGCACGATGGCACGATGACGATGGCGCGATGTAATATCGCGTCATCGTCATCGTGCCATCGT
Source organism: Serripes groenlandicus (assembly GCA_031761405.1). NCBI lineage: Eukaryota > Metazoa > Mollusca > Bivalvia > Cardiida > Cardiidae > Serripes > Serripes groenlandicus. The sequence continues at coordinate 77,351,132 of JASEVX010000004.1, read as the reverse complement.
AGCATCGCTCCATCACCATCGTGTCATCGTGTCATCGCGTCATCGTCATCGTGCTATCGTGTCATCACCATCGTGTCATCGTACTATCACCATCGTGTCATCGTGTCATCGTGTCATCACCATCGTGTCATCGTGCTATCGTGGCATCGCGTGTGCTTGTTGACAGCGCGATAGCACGATGGCCCTAACGGTACACCAGTGTTCCGTTAGGGCCATCGTGCTATCGCGCATACGCGATGCCACGATAGCACGATGACACGATGGTGATGGTACGATGACACGATGGTGATGGCACGATGGCACGATGACGATGACGCGATGTAATATCGCGTCATCGTCATCGTGCCATCGTAGCATCGCTCCATCACCATCGTGTCATCGTGTCATCGCGTCATCGTCATCGTGCTATCGTGTCATCACCATCGTGTCATCGTACCATCACCATCGTGTCATCGTGTCATCGTGTCATCACCATCGTGTCATCGTGCTATCGTGGCATCGCGTGTGCTTGTTGACAGCGCGATAGCACGATGGCCCTAACGGTACACCGTAAAAGAGTGTTCCGTTAGGGCCATCGTGCTATCGCGCTGTCAACAAGCACACGCGATGCCACGATAGCACGATGACACGATGGTGATGACACGATGGTGATAGTACGATGGTGATGACACGATAGCACGATGACGATGACACGATGGTGATGGAGGGAGCGATGCTACGATGACACGATGACGATGACACGATATTACATCGCGTCATCGTTATCGTGTCATCGTGCCATCACCATCGTGTTATCGTACCATCACCATCGTGTCATCGTGTCATCACCATCGTGTCATCGTGCTATCGTGGCATCGTGTATGCGCGATAGCACGATGGCCCTAACCGAACACCGTACAATTCCCCTCACTTTCATTTTTTCAAATTGTTACAGTGTACCGTTAGGGCCATCGTGCCATCACCATCGTGTCATCGTACCATCACCATCGTGTCATCGTGCTATCGTGGCATCGCGTATGCGCGATAGCACGATGGCCCTAACGGAACACTAGTTTTAAAACTATTCTACGCAGTTTACAACATTTTACTACGTAAAGACACTTGAATATGTATGTACACGTTTAATAGATTTTCCGTAAATTTGGAGGGTTTAAATGGACCGACAGCAAAATCTACAGGTGTCATAGCATGGTTCGTATATGTAACGACAGGGGCTTACACACGAAGTGACATGGATTTGAATCCCTATACCGTCATTCGTAATGGTGTCAATTGTTTATGTAGGAAAGGTTTAATCCCCGAACACGTACTTGGTTTAATAAGGGTACAATTATAAGAGATATTTTTAATGTTTGTAAAACTTACTCATACCCTTATAGAGATTAAGTCGAGCAGGCATTCGGGCAACACACCGCAGTCAGGGGCGTAGCTCCCTTTAGGCACTGTAGGCACGTGCCTACCATTTTGTTATCCAAATGCCCCAAAATGCAGCTGCGGCGATAGACATCTGCGTAAAGTATCGACCAGATCAGCCTGCGCTGTCCGCGCAGACTGATCCGGCCGACACATTCCGTCTTACGGGGATATATGTATAGAGTAGTTATTCCAGAAACAGAAAATCCACAGGAGGCGAAAAGTGTCTATCCGGGTAGGCCTTTGTGGCATGCCTTGGCTGATCCGGGTCGATACTTTACGCAGAGTCCATAATGTTGATTTCCTCACGAGACGGCCTACACATTGATTTTTGCAAAGCTACGCCCCTTGCAGTCAGTTACCGTGGGTGTACAACGTATCCTCTTTGGCGGAAAAAGTACTCACTCGACTGATACATAATATCTACGTATGAATTAACCGTTCTCCACACGCAGGCGTATTTAGAAGAAAAACGACACTTTCTCCTCCTCTTGCAACAATGTTTTTCACTCTTTTCGATAATTATGCTTTTATTTATACATATATACAAAAGTGAATATCCATCATTTTTTTTTGTAGACAAAATCTAAAGGTAATCTGCTGAAGATTTGGTGTATGTCGTAAAGGATGAAAGGGACAGTCGTCTTCCGCATTGATGTAGAAACTAGTTTCTAGAGTGGAGTGGTACTTTTCCTAGCCCAGTTCTGGTTTGCTTATCCAGGGATCATGAATAAGTGAACTGTCCCCGTGATATAACTAAAATTATGTTGAAAACGGCGTAACACCACAATGAAGCAAAACAAATATAACGATATTAATTAATCACATTTTATTTTCTACTAATCCTAAACTATAACCCCCTGTCCTTAATGTGAACACATTTGGACGGTATAAGAGTGCTTAAAAGAACAATTACTCTATTAGTTATAATGTTTTCGACTCATTTCAATAAGTATAACCCTCATGTATGCAGAATATTTTCATATTAGTATGTTTTCCAAGTGGCCATATTCAGATTTAATGTATATTTAGAAAAGAACTAACACGCATAAATAAAAAGAAATAACATCTTGAAATTTGAAACACATTGTTGAACATTTGATATTTGTTTTGAATAGCTATGTACTTCCTTTTACCGTGATTTTTTTGCATACCTTTATGCATCTTAAGTATTTGGTTTATGACTGCAAAAGGTAAACCTGTATACTTGTAAATATACCTACGTAGTACATGTTTAACACAATATTTGGCAATTGGACTACGTATATGAATTTTAGAACATAGATAAAATGTATATTTTCCGAAAAAGGTCGTGCTAATGAACCCTTTCCCTCATATAGACGCTTTCTGACGCCTCTGCAGCAGACGGCTTTTTGAAAACATAGTGACAAAGGAAGAAATTGCACAAGACGTGCAATTTCTCCTTTTGCCACAATGTTTTCCACTTTTTGTCATAGGTTATCCATTCAATTAAAGAGATTTTCTATTTTTTGACAAAATCTGTTCAAAGTCGTCTGCTGCAGAATTGTCGTATGAGGGAAAGGGTTATTCGATGCGAAACCACTTTAACCATTTTACACATATAACTGATATATACAACTGAGGACTTCGAAAAGGTATATGCAGAAATATGAACAATACTCGAATAGAGGCTACGTATCTATGACTGAAATCATTTTGAAAACATTTCGGTAAATGGATAAATCGCGCATAAAGAACAATAATCCGGTTTGTCATAATATTTTCAATGCTTTTCAATGATTAATAAACCCAAATTTATTTCAATCAATCTAAGTTTAATGTTAACATATTCTGCCTCGTCGTCGGTTAACCTTAAATAACCGAGGGTATTATATTAAAGTAATGTTATCTTATGTTATGAGTAAATACTGAATATTCAATTACGAGCTTAAGATTGTAAATCATCGTCATAATCGTGACCTCCAATGTACCCGTCGAGGGGTAACACGGCGTCTTGAGAAACAACTTGAGCTGAATTGGGCCCGTTATATGGGCAACAAGATGTCAACGACAGCGTTACTGCGATTTTGTGACTCTCTGTATGATTAGTGTTTGAAAAAGTATAAACAATAACATCAAATAATATTGTGTAATTTAAATTCAATTGTTATCTGATATACAAATGTGAGATTTTTTGGTTATTCTATTCTACCAAATTAAATAATGATAAGCATGTATACCTTTTCTTTTTCATTTTCAATTTCATGACAAATGGTAAAATTACGACGAAATTACGATCCTTTAAAATTGTGTAATATAATACCGAATTTCTTTGATAATTATTGAGAAAGTAATCTGCACTAAACTATAAAATGCAGAACAGACCGAGTTGACCCGGCCAAGTTAACCCGAAGGAGGGCGAGTTGGTAAAATGCCGAGTTGACCCGTTACCCGCTAATCGAGGTTTACGCACAAGAACAGTTTTGTAAAGATGACAAGCAATTGGCGCTTATCGCAATCGTTTCTCTTTCCCGTATTAGTAGTCCCAGGTATAATGCATACATTTTTGATAAAATAAAAACAGTCCTTAAACTAAAGGTTCGAGAATAGGTACAGTTCGAGAACAGCGAGGGACGTAAAAGTGAATTTGTTTTTCATAGCGGAAGTCAGTTATTTGATAAAAAACAAAAACATCCTTAGTGGAAACAAACCGAACACTTTTTATTGACTGTGAATGTGCAATTTTGGTGCTATGTGACAGTTATATGAGAAAAAGTTTATGATCCAGAAATAAGAAGCCCCACGTACTTACGAAAGCATTCATGCGAATCCGGTCTTCAACTTCAAGCGTCTGATCGATGTTGTCTGGTTTACGACTTTTTTCTTTTTTTAGCAGTTTCTTCCCAGACGTGATGTTTTAGTCCATTTATCTCGTATGCTAGTGCCAATGCGGTCAAAGGGAGACGACTCAACTTAAAGACACTCGGGATTTAGGAACGTGGTTATTTCGTTAAATTTCGACGTCTGAACGGGATTCGTATAGAATTAACGTTTATTGGGTTTTGGGAACTACCAGTGTTACCAAGGTGCGTTCCCACATCTAAGGTGAAAAAAACAACTATGTGTTCCAAGATGCAAGGCAATGTGAGAGTATATATGTATATGTATAATTAACCAGTGCATGAGAAAAGGTAAACGTTGGTATTTCTAAGCAATGAAGGTTCAAATAATCGTGTCCACCTTCTTAGTTTAAAGTATGTGAACAGTATATATCTTAATCAGACTGTGCGAATATACAGGATGATCTGGATCTGTTTTTAATTCCTCGCATTACGGTTTGTAATGATTGTTGTTGTGGAAAGAGTTTTCGCCGCTTAAAAAGCGATCTCTGGACAGGGCGAACAGTTTCTGCAGCAAACGACAAAACATCAGGAAAATGATATGGAAAATCTCTATAAGGAGATATATGATCAGGCTGGACTGGATCGTCACCGGTTGAAATTCCAAAAGGTCAGATTAGGCGTGATCTTCCCAAACATTTTGAACTGTATAGCCTTGAGGTGACGTGTGTTAAATATAATATTAAGGAGTTGTATTTATCATATAAAGGTACAACTGTTTGGCATTAGGACGATCAATTAGTTATTAGTTTAAGAATCTAAACCTTGAACCACGTTCTCTCTTGACTCACATGTCGATTACCAAAAGAATAGAAAATGACGTTAATGAACAAACAAAAACTACTGGTACTCTACCATATTGATC